>CM068357.1:5764663-6164663 GCA_034769755.1 Odontamblyopus lacepedii
CTGCTAAAATACTGCTACTACTACTGCTAAAATACTGCTAAAATACGGCTACTACTACTGCTACTGTTCATACTACTGCATTACTACTACTGCTAAAATACTGCTACTACTACTGCTAAAATACTGCTAAAATACTGCTACTACTACTGCTACTGTTCATACTACTGCATTACTACTACTGCTAAAAATACTGCTAAAAATACTGCTACTACTACTGCTAAAATACTGCTACTGTTCATACTACTGCATTACTACTACTGCTAAAATACTGCTACTACTACTGCTACTGTTCATACTACTGCATTACTACTACTGCTAAAAATACTGCTGCTACTACTGCTAAAATACTGCTACTACTACTGCTACTGTTCATACTACTGCATTACTACTACTGCTAAAATACTGCTACTACTACTGCTACTGTTCATACTACTGCATTACTACTACTGCTAAAAATACTGCTACTACTACTGCTAAAATACTGCTAAAATACTGCTACTGCTACTGTTCATACTACTGCATTACTACTGCTAAAATACTGCTACTGTTCATACTACTGCATTACTACTACTGCTAAAATACTGCTACTACTACTGCTACTGTTCATACTACTGCATTACTACTACTGCTAAAATACTGCTACTACTACTGCTAAAATACTGCTAAAATACTGCTACTACTACTGCTACTGTTCATACTACTGCATTACTACTACTGCTAAAATACTGCTACTGCTACTACTACTGTTCATACTACTGCTAAAATACTGCTAAAATACTGCTACTACTACTGCTACTGTTCATACTATTGCATTACTACTGCTAAAATACTGCTGCTGTTCATACTACTGCATTACTACTGCTAAAATACTGCTACTACTACTGCTACTGTTCATACTACTGCATTACTACTACTGCTAAAAATACTGCTACTACTACTGCTAAAATACTGCTACTACTACTGCTACTGTTCATACTACTGCATTACTACTACTGCTAAAAATACTGCTGCTACTACTGCTAAAATACTGCTACTACTACTGCTACTGTTCATACTACTGCATTACTACTACTGCTAAAATACTGCTACTACTACTGCTACTGTTCATACTACTGCATTACTACTACTGCTAAAAATACTGCTACTACTACTGCTAAAATACTGCTAAAATACTGCTACTGCTACTGTTCATACTACTGCATTACTACTGCTAAAATACTGCTACTGTTCATACTACTGCATTACTACTGCTAAAATACTGCTACTACTACTGCTACTGTTCATACTACTGCATTACTACTACTGCTAAAATACTGCTACTACTACTGCTAAAATACTGCTAAAATACGGCTACTACTACTGCTACTGTTCATACTACTGCATTACTACTACTGCTAAAATACTGCTACTACTACTGCTAAAATACTGCTAAAATACTGCTACTACTACTGCTACTGTTCATACTATTGCATTACTACTGCTAAAATACTGCTACTGTTCATACTACTGCATTACTACTGCTAAAATACTGCTACTACTACTGCTACTGTTCATACTACTGCATTACTACTACTGCTAAAAATACTGCTACTACTACTGCTAAAATACTGCTAAAATACTGCTACTGTTCATACTACTGCATTACTACTACTGCTAAAATACTGCTACTACTACTGCTACTGTTCATACTACTGCATTACTACTACTGCTAAAAATACTGCTGCTACTACTGCTAAAATACTGCTACTACTGCTACTACTGTTAATACTACTGCTATTTCAGTGACTACTACTATAGAAGAGCAGTAGTAGATGCTTTGACCAGTTCATTTGGTGCAACATTTATTGTCATTCGGGATGGAATGAAATCCAAATCTCTGTTCGATATTTTCACCATAAACATCTCACTGTACCAGATTTATTACAATATTTTGTGGTGAATCTGCTCCTTTTTCCTCTAAAAATGCTTCACAGACTTAATCCAAAGACTGAAGATGTAAAAGTGCTTAGAACAGTTATTTCTTCATGTCATCTGCACTGAAACGGAGCAAAGGATCATGGTCTATGTAGTTCCCTCTGTTTTTTTAGCTATTTCTGCATCAGAACTGTTCATTTAAGCAAAGACACTTGGGATTCGATATATTGTGATGCTCCACGATATTATTGTGAGACCTTTGACGATACGATATCACCACATTTACGTTATTGTTACGTCCCTACTGCTACTGTTAATACTACTACAACTACTACTGCTGCTACTGTTAATACTACAACAACTACGACTACTACTGCTACTGCTGCTACTATACATCCAGACATTCTGTTACTGCAACTACTACTACTGATGGTAGTGCTGCTACTACTACTGCAGCAGAGGTGAAGAGTTCTATCCCTCCTCCTCACGTCCACATATTCTGCTTGTTAGTATTACTGCTTCTGCTGCTACTATTACTACTACTACTACTAATACTATACTAATAATACTAATACTACTACTATTGCTCCTGCTGTACTTAACACTACTACTGCTATTTCAACTGCTACGACTTCTACTGCTGCTACTACAGAAGAGGTAAAGAGTTCTGCACCTCCTCACATCCACACATTCTGCTACTGCAACAACTACTAATACTACGACTACTAATACTACGACTACTAATACTACGACTAATACTACGACTACTAATACTACGACTAATACTACGACTACAGCTACTACTGAGATCAATTTCTACAGCGCAGGTGAAGAGTTGTATTCGCCTCCTCTTCCTCACATCCAGACATTCTTCTAGTACTACTACTACTGCTAGTAATACTACTGCCACTACTAATATTACTACTACTGCTTTAGCCACTGCTACTGCTAGTTCTGCTATCAAATGGTAAATAGTCACATTTTTACATGGCGCTTTTCCACTTTTAAGGCTCTCAAAGAGCTTTAGGAACCACTCATGCATTTATACACACATTCACACACCAGTGCACACAGACACTGGGGGCCAGGTGGATTTAGTGTCTTGCCCAAAGACACAATGACAGCGTCACCTGTGGGAGCTTCACCTGTGGGAGCTTCACCTGTGGGAGCGTCACCTGTGGGAGCTTCACCTGTGGGAGCGTCACCTGTGGGAGCTTCACCTGTGGGAGCGTCACCTGTGGGAGGTTCACCTGTGGGAGCGTCACCTGTGGGAGCTTCACCTGTGGGAGCTTCACCTGTGGGAGCGTTACCTGTGGGAGCTTCACCTGTGGGAGCTTCACCTGTGGGAGCGTCACCTGTGGGAGCTTCACCTGTGGGAGCTTCACCTGTGGGAGCTTCACCTGTGGGAGCGTCACCTGTGGGAGCTTCACCTGTGGGAGCTTCACCTGTGGGAGCGTTACCTGTGGGAGCTTCACCTGTGGGAGCTTCACCTGTGGGAGCGTCACCTGTGGGAGCTTCACCTGTGGGAGCTTCACCTGTGGGAGCTTCACCTGTGGGAGCTTCACCTGTGGGAGCGTCACCTGTGGGAGCTTCACCTGTGGGAGCTTCACCTGTGGGAGCGTTACCTGTGGGAGCTTCACCTGTGGGAGCTTCACCTGTGGGAGCGTCACCTGTGGGAGCTTCACCTGTGGGAGCTTCACCTGTGGGAGCTTCACCTGTGGGAGCGTCACCTGTGGGAGCTTCACCTGTGGGAGCTTCACCTGTGGGAGCTTCACCTGTGGGAGCTTCACCTGTGGGAGCGTCACCTGTGGGAGCTTCACCTGTGGGAGCTTCACCTGTGGGAGCTTCACCTGTGGGAGCGTCACCTGTGGGAGCGTCACCTGTGGGAGCGTCACCTGTGGGAGCTTCACCTGTGGGAGCGTCACCTGTGGGAGGTTCACCTGTGGGAGCGTCACCTGTGGGAGCTTCACCTGTGGGAGCTTCACCTGTGGGAGCGTTACCTGTGGGAGCTTCACCTGTGGGAGCTTCACCTGTGGGAGCGTCACCTGTGGGAGCGTCACCTGTGGGAGCGTCACCTGTGGGAGCTTCACCTGTGGGAGCTTCACCTGTGGGAGCTTCACCTGTGGGAGCTGGTGATGATGTTTCCATGTCCAGAGTGAGATTCTAACCTCCAAACCTTCAGATGAGTGGACAAATGTTCTACCAACTGAACTACTACTACTGCTACTACTACTACTACTACTATTACTACTGCTACTACTGCTACTACTACTACTACTACTGCTACTACTGCTACTACTACTACTACTACTGCTACTACTGCTACTACTACTACTACTACTACTGTTACTACTACTGCTACTACTACTACTACTACTACTACTGCTACTTTCTAACGCTAATGTTAACATAATGATTCAACTTCTGTTTATTTATACAGACCGAGAACATGTTGGACTTATTGTGCCAGATATGAACCATAAACCAGGACAACAAATCTGCCACAATCTGACAGTTAAAGAGGAAGTGTCCTGCAAAAATCAACGTTTTGGAGCTTTCTATCATGTTATAACGTTGTTTCCTCATCAAAAACATGCCTGAAGAGGTTTTAGATGTCATCCGTGTTTGAGTAATCTAGCGATCTCTCCCGGGCCCCACACGACAATCCTCCATAAAGCTACAAAAACATGATACCAAACTGAACACTACAACTCCACAAACCTGATGTGATGTGCAGGAGTTTCATTAACGGGATGCACGCTGATAATGTGATAGAAAACAATGATTGGAGTGTCAAAAATGGAAGTTATTTATTGTTTTTTTATTGTTTTATTACATTTTTGTGCACATAAAGTAGATCACAGGGAAAAAAATAGCAGTAATGTAATGTGACCCTCTCCCATTGTCTCCAGAGGGAAAATAAATAAATAAATAAAAATCATATATTAATACAGATAAAGTATAGGGAAAAGAGGGAAATATAAAATAAAAAAGAGTAGTAGATTAAATAAAGAGAGTAAATAAATAAAGAAAGTAAATAAATTAATACAAATAAAATAAATGAATTAAAATAAAAAAATAAATAAAAGTATAAGGAAAATATAAAAATAAAAATGTATTTTATTTATCTATGTATATACAGATTTACATGCACATGTCCATGCATACAAAAACAAAAGATATAAAACGTGTTAATATGTTGTTTTTTGGTAAATACAGCATTTTCAGAGCAATAAAAGGAACATAGTGATTTAAATATGTGACGTGTTAGCAGTTTATAGCCCATAAAAGTCAAATACCCAAACTTTAACCATAAAGACGCTTTCCTAACTCGTGGCTCTTGTGCAGTGGTGAGTTTCCCTCTCAGACTCACGTCTCCTCAGTCTGTGGTGCAGGGTTAGAGCCAGAGCCATATGGGCCTGTGCAGCATATGCAGCCTGTTCGGAGTCTGTTTGGAGTCTGTGTGGAGTCTGTTTGGAGTCTGGAGTCTGTTTGGAGTCTGTTCGGAGTCTGGAGTCTGTTTGGAGTCTGTTTGGAGTCTGGAGTCTGTGTGGAGTCTGTTTGGAGTCTGTTTGGAGTCTGTTCAGAATCTGTTTGGAGTCTGTTCGGAGTCTGGAGTCTGTTTGGAGTCTGTGTGGAGTCCATTTGGAGTCTGTTCGGAGTCTGGAGTCTGTGTGGAGTCTGTTTGGAGTCTGTTTGGAGTCTGTTTGGAGTCTGTTTGGAGTCTGTTCAGAATCTGTTTGGAGTCTGTTCGGAGTCTGGAGTCTGTTTGGAGTCTGGAGTCTGTGTGGAGTCTGTGTGGAGACTGTTTGGAGTCTGGAGTCTGTGTGGAGTCTGTTTGGAGTCTGTTTGGTGTCTGTTTGGTGTCTGTTTGGAGTCTGTTTGGAGTCTGTTCAGAATCTGTTTGGAGTCTGTTTGGAGTCTGTTCAGAATCTGTTTGGAGTCTGTTCAGAATCTGTTTGGAGTCTGTTCGGAGTCTGGAGTCTGTTTGGAGTCTGTTCGGAGTCTGGAGTCTGTTTGGAGTCTGGAGTCTGGAGTCTGTTTGGAGTCTGTTTGGAGTCTGTTTGGAGTCTGTTTGGAGTCTGTTTGGAGTCTGGAGTCTGTTTGGAGTCTGGAGTCTGTGTGGAGTCTGTAGTCTGGAGTCTGTGTGGAGTCTGTTTGGAGTCCGTTTGTTTGGAGTCTGTTCGGAGTCCGTTTGTTTGGAGTCCGTTCGGAGTCTGTTTGGAGTCTGTTTGGAGTCTGTTTGGTGTCTGTTTGGTGTCTGTTTGGTGTCTGTTTGGAGTCTGTTTGGAGTCTGTTCGGACTCTGTTTGGAGTCTGTTTGGAGTCTGGAGTCTGTTTGGAGTCTGGAGTCTGTTCGGAGTCTGTTTGGAGTCTGTTCAGAGTCTGTTTGGAGTCTGGAGTCTGTCTGGAGTCTGTTTGGAGTCTGTTTGGAGTCTGGAGTCTGTTTGGAGTCTGTTTGGAGTCTATTCGTAGTCTATTCAGAGTCTGTTCAGAGTCTGTTTGGAGTCTATTTGGAGTCTGCTTGTTTGGAGTCTGTTCGGAGTCTGTTCGGAGTCTGTTTGGAGTCTATTCGGAGTCTGTTCGGAGTCTGTTCGGAGTCTGTTCGGAGTCTGTTTGGAGTCTGCTGCTTCTGTTTGTCTCTATGTAAATGTGAGGACCTCCAACAGAACTCATTTTATCCCCGCGTGTTTGTGTTTGTTTGTGTTTGTCGGGAGATTTTCTGCCGCACGTCCACCAGACACTGCAGCGGCGCAGTTCACAAACATGCCTCACAACCCGAAGATTTCTCATTTTATTTATTTGTAAAGGGACAACACGTATTAATGAACATTTAAAGTCGAGTAAATATGTAAAGATTATAGCAAACGTGGCTCAATTCCAGTTTCAGTTCCAGTTTTCCCTCAGCAGGTCGATGTAAAATCATCTACAGGACAGAGAAAAATACAGAAACAATCACATATAAAAGTACATAACACCACTATACACACATAAACTACACGTACAATTCACTTCAGACAGTTTATTTGAAGTTAAAAGTCAAAAATTAAACCAAGATAAGAACTTTAATTCCCCGATAATGCACTGCGCTTATGTACTGTGTGCTCCACATAATTATGCACTGATTCTAGATGAGTTAAAGTGTTACAGAACAAAAGTGGACACATCAACATGTGAAACGCACTTTTTTATTTAAATATTGTTGAATATTGTTGTAAAAATACAGAATATAATACTTTATATGTGTTAATATGAAATAAATGTGTTGATTACTTTCAGAAATGAACTTTATTTCTTTTGATTTGATTTGTGTAATTATCTAGAACACTGGACTATTACTGCACCGTTAAATAATAAAAGTATCTCAAAACTACCAAATAAAGCTGAAAATAGGACTTTGCAATAGTAAAAACGTCAGTAGATTTAGTAAAAATCAGCACCTCTTCTCAATAACGAAAAATCATACATCCATAATTACCTGAAACACACAGTATTTGGTTCCATAATGGCTTTTTGGTTGTTTTTTAGCTAAAACATGTGGGGAAAAGTTGTATTTTTTTCATTTGTGCTGGTTTCTTTAATCTGTTAATACACAGTTGTCTTCACTGTTTTAATTTTGCCAGATTTGTTGCGACATAGATACAATTTTGGGCTTCTCCTGTGGGAATCTACCTACCAAATCTACCTCTCTATGCTAATATCAGCGTCATGAAATCGATTTTTAACTTGAATTGTAGTTCACTGATGCTCGTCGTTGTTTCCTTTAAGTTTTCGTCTTTCTTCGTTTGATCGTTGTGGATAAATTCTTCATGTCAGAATGTTTCTCCTTTGTGGAGCTCGTCGGTTGAAGATTTGGTGTTGGGGCAGATTTATGAAGCTGGCGGAGAATACGCCACATTTACACACACATTCTGACACAGAAAAACATTAACCTGAAGTTCTGCAAACCTACACTTACGGTTTGATGTAAAAAAAGGTCTAGTATACTTCCTAGATTTCCAGACATTAATTAGAATACGTTAAATAGCGATTCCATTATGATCCAAAACAGGTTTAAATTAAATTAAATCCATTAGAATTTTAACACTGCGTGCATTGTTTTATCCATGGAATGCTTGGAATGTTCCACAGTACGGCATTAAACCTGTCTATCCTCATGGAGACCAAACCGGACCAAGTTACAGGTCCGATCTGTGGAGAGGCGACCCCGCTCACAGTCAGAATGTCTGTTTTTCTAAGTATTTTTGCGCTATAAAACCACCGGTAATTAAGTAAATGTGAGGTAAGACCAGAGCTTTTTAGCGTCGTACTGTGGAATTTTCTTAATGACATCTCCATAGAAACAAGCAGGTTACAGAATGCACCTTTAACGCTGTAATAATTCTCCTTAAACGACACGTCCCGCTGTCGTCTCCTGCACTAAACACCAGGTAATGTCTCGGTGCCGTCCTCTCTCTGTCTCCTCCTTTGTTTATATTCAGCGGCTCTAATTGAAACTCCGAGCAGAGCAGAGTGTGGCCCCACAGCTCCTCATTCAGGACTAATCGAGTGTGCAGGGGCCTTTGTCAGGGGCCCATCTGCCAGTCACACAGGGGCCCGAACGCTGGACCTGGAGCCGGGACAAGAAAGACAAGAGAGGGTCTGGGGGACAGGAGGAGAGGAGGGACAGTGAGGACAACTTCAGCCCAAAGAAGAATCTGTGGAGCGTCTGTCTGGAGCTCACCTGTCAATCAAAACTATCGCGATGACCACAGATCGGATAAAAAAGTGGAGTAAGCGAGTGCGACGTCACCAACCGGGCTCCATATCTGGAAATCCGACCACGAGTTTCATAGCAACCACAAGAGCCAATCATGTTTGAGGTGGTTAAACGTGCACTGCAAAAAAAGGATTTTCTAGCATAGTTAAAGTGACTTGAATTCAGCAGATTCATCTTAAAAGATCTGTGGTCCTGAGCTCTGGGTAATGACCGAAAGAACGAGATCGCGAATACAAGCGGCCGAAATGAGTTTCCTCCGCAGAGTGGCCGGGTGCTCCCTTAGAGATAGGGTGAGGAGCTTGGTCACACGGGAGGAGCTCGGAGTAGAGCCGCTGCTCCTCCAAGTCGAGAGGAGCAGCTGAGGGGAGGGCATCTGGTCCGGATGCCTCCTGGATGCCTCCCTCGGGAGGTGTTCTGGGCATGTCCCACCTTTAGGAGGCCCCGGGGAAGACCCAGGACACGCTGGAGGGACTATGTCTCTGGGCCTGGGAACGCCTCGGGGTCCAGGAGGAGCTGGAGGAAGTGGCTGGGGAGAAGTGGCTTGGGAGCCCCTGCTTAGACTGCTGCCCCCATGACCCGGCCCCGGATAAGCTGAAGAAGATGGATGGATGTTTTGTTTTACTTAATAAAATGAGATTTTTTGACTTGTTTCAATATATTCCACCCTGATATATCTTATGTAGATATTACAACTTATTCTAAGCACTTTTCATATTAACTCAGTCCAGGTTAAGCCTCTTTAACTTCCTTCTCAGCCCAGTTCTTTTCTCTGGCTCAGATCTGAACCTCTCTGTCCTCAGAGTTTCTAAGATGTTGGGAAAGTGGAAAATGTGACATTTCAGTAAATGCAGTTTCAGATGTAATTGATTTCATGTTGTATTTGATCAAATGTAAAGATAACGTGAATGCTCAAAAGAAAGTATTGTTAAAACAAGGATCTATTTAAGAAATAACAGCCTGATTTAAGACATGTTATACACTAGAAATAAGCAGTAATAAGCAATAATTACTTAAATCAAGGATAAATATACTCAAGGTGAAAAATATTGCTATAAATACTTGACACTCGTGTTTTCTGCTCAGAACAAGATTTGTATTTTGTCTTGTTTTAAGAAAACTTGGTAAGTGCAAAATTCTTACTGCACTGGCCGATAATTTCACTTAAAATAGGACAATTTTACCTCAAAATTAGTATTTTTTCTTATTTTTTGATAGGCCTTTTTTGCAGTGTGCCCGCCTCCTCACCGAAAAGAGGGAAAGGGGCTAACGACACAACGCACGAGCTGTCAATCAAACCTGTGGCTAACGTTGGCGGGAGCATAAAGACGGTGTAGAGGGCGTGGTACCTGATTCTCAGCTTCTTTTTGCAGTTTTAGTCCTGGTTTAGACCTGTTTTAGTTCTTGTTCATTTCTGTTTTAGCCTTGGTTTAGTCCTGGTTTAGTCTTGGTTTAGACCTGGTTTAGTACTGGTTTAGCCCTGGTTTAGTCTTGGTTTAGACCTGGTTTAGTCTTGGTTTAGACCTGGTTTAGTACTGGTTTAGCCCTGGTTTAGTCTTGGTTTAGCCCTGGTTTAGTCTTGGTTTAGACCTGGTTTAGTCTTGGTTTAGCCCTGGTTTAGTCTTGGTTTAGACCTGGTTTAGTCTTGGTTTAGACCTGGTTTAGACCTGGTTCAGTCTTGGTTTAGACCTGGTTTAGTACTGGTTTAGCCCTGGTTCAGTCTTGGTTTAGACCTGGTTCAGTCTTGGTTTAGACCTGGTTCAGTCCTGGTTTAGCCCTGGTTTAGTCTTGGTTTAGCCCTGGTTTAGTCTTGGTTTAGACCTGGTTTAGTCTTGGTTTAGCCCTGGTTTAGTCTTGGTTTAGACCTGGTTTAGTCTTGGTTTAGACCTGGTTTAGACCTGGTTCAGTCTTGGTTTAGACCTGGTTTAGTACTGGTTTAGCCCTGGTTTAGTCTTGGTTTAGTCCTGGTTTAGTCTTGGTTTAGACCTGGTTTAGTCTTGGTTTAGCCCTGGTTTAGTCTTGGTTTAGACCTGGTTTAGTCTTGGTTTAGACCTGGTTTAGACCTGGTTCAGTCTTGGTTTAGACCTGGTTTAGACCTGGTTCAGTCCTGGTTTAGTCTTGGTTTAGACCTGGTTCAGTCTAGGTTTAGCCCTGGTTTAGTCTTGGTTTAGACCTGGTTCAATCCTGGTTTAGTCTTGGTTTAGACCTGGTTCAGTCTTGGTTTAGCCCTGGTTTAGACCTGGTTCAGTCCTGGTTTAGTCTTGGTTTAGACCTGGTTCAGTCCTGCTTTAGCCCTGGTTTAGACCTGGTTCAGTCCTGGTTTAGTCTTGGTTTAGACCTGGTTCAGTCCTGGTTTAGACCTGGTTCAGTCCTGGTTTAGCCCTGGTTCAGTCCTGGTTTAGACCTGGTTCAATCCTGGTTTAGACCTGGTTCAGTCCTGGTTTAGACCTGGTTTAGACCTGGTTTAGACCTGGTTCAGTCCTGGTTTAGACCTGGTTCAGTCCTGGTTTAGACCTGGTTTAGACCTGGTTCAGTCCTGGTTTAGACCTGGTTTAGACCTGGTTCAGTCCTGGTTTAGACCTGGTTCAGTCCTGGTTTAGACCTGGTTCAGTCCTGGTTTAGCCCTGGTTCAGTCCTGGTTTAGACCTGGTTCAGTCCTGGTTTAGACCTGGTTTAGACCTGGTGGGCTCGGTGGTCCTCTAATGACCCTCTGTACTCACACACTCGACACTGGATATCAGGACCAGGAGTTTGGTCGAATCGAATCCTTATCCGTTTCTTTCATCTTGGTTTTGGACACAAATAATGAAGCAAAGAGTTGCATTTTGTTTTCTCATTTTTGGTTTTATTTTGAAAAAAAAAAACCGAATCGACGAACGACACACGGATTCGGCTAAACCGCTCCGTACCTGCAGGACTAAAAATAAAGCGTGTGAATGAAACAAAACACAACTCCAGGTTTGTTTTTGACGAGGTAAAGCTCGTTTTTTGTCAATTCCGCGTAATCTAAGACCTTTAACGAACCCCGATTCCCACTTTTACGATGTTAACTCTCGATTTTCATGTTCAAAACTCCACCTCTCGACTTTCTTAACTTTGTTCTGCCTGGACTCGTCGTTCCCGGGTCCTCACGCGCGTACGTGTCTTCACATATTTGCACTGGGGAAAACCGGCGCTCGCTCTGATTAAGAATAAATAAGCCAATAAATATTCCGCTGGCCTAAAGCTGCTCTCATTACGGCGGGGCGAGGGCGCGATGGTCAGGGGTGGATATGGAGCGCCGCCGGAGCGTCTTCATACGGAAATAATGCGCCCGGATGAGAACAGTTCAGGACGAGTCGGAGACGAGCGGCGCAAATGGGAAAACGAAGCCCCCGCGTGACCCCGGAGCGCGCCGCGGGAACGATACGGGAAGAACGCGAACGTAAAGTTAAGAGAGCGATGAATTATAAATGCGACCGCGGTGATTAGAATATCCGATCAGCAATGAGGGAGCGTGAAGAATAAAGCTGCACTGTGGGACTTTTACGGGGTAGGGGCCAGTGTAAGTTTGTTTAGATAGTAGCAGTAGTAGTAGTAGTAGTAGTAGTAGAAGTAGTAGTAGAAGTAATAGTAGTAGTAGTAGTAATAGCAGTAGTAGTAATAATCGTAGTAGTAGCAGTAGTAGTAGTACTAGTAGTAATCGTAGTAGTAGTAGTAGCAGTAGTAGTAGTAGTAATCGTAGTAGTAGTAGCAGTAGTAGTAGTAGTAATCGTAGTAGTAGTAGCAGTAGCAGTAGTAGTAATCGTAGTAGTAGTAGCAGTAGTAGTAGTACTAGTAGTAATCGTAGTAGTAGTAGTAGTAATCGTAGTAGTAGTAGTAGTAGCAGTAGTAGTAATCGTAGTAGTAGTAGTACTAGTAGTAATCGTAGTAGTAGTAGTAGTAGTAATCATAGTAGTAGTAGTAGTAATCGTAGTAGTAGTAGTAGTAGCAGTAGTAGTAGTAGTACTAGTAGTAATCGTAGTAGTAGTAGTAATCATAGTAGTAGTAGTAGTAATCGTAGTAGTAGTAGCAGTAGTAATCATAGTAGTAGTAGTAGTAATCGTAGTAGTAGTAGTAGTAGCAGTAGTAGTAATCGTAGTAGTAGTAGTACTAGTAGTAATCGTAGTAGTAGTAGTAGTAGTAATCATAGTAGTAGTAGTAGTAATCGTAGTAGTAGTAGTAGTAGCAGTAGTAGTAATCGTAGTAGTAGTAGTACTAGTAGTAATCGTAGTAGTAGTAGTAGTAGTAGTAATCATAGTAGTAGTAGTAGTAATCGTAGTAGTAGTAGTAGTAGTAGTAATCGTAGTAGTAGCAGTAGTAGTAGTACTAGTAGTAATCGTAGTAGCAGTAGTAGTAATCGTAGTAGTAGTAGTACTAGTAGTAATCGTAGTAGTAGTAGTAGTAGTAATCGTAGTAGTAGTAGTAGTAATCGTAGTAGTAGTAGCAGTAGTACTAGTACTAGTAGTAATCGTAGTAGTAGTCGTAGTAGCAGTAGTAGTAATCGTAGTAGTAGTCGTAGTAGCAGTAGTAGTAATCGTAGTAGTAGTAGCAGCAGTAGTAGTAGTAGTAGCATTAATAGTAATAGTAATAGCAGCAGTAGCAGTAGTTGTACTAGTAGTAGTAATAGCAGTAACAGTAGTAGCAGCTGTAGTAGTAGTAGTTAAAGCAGCACTGGCAGTATTAGTAGTAGAATGTGTGGTAGTAGAAGTCAGATCTGTGGAGAGGCAAGCCCGCTCACAATAAAAAAAGAAGATATTTTTAGCTCTAAAAGCATAATTACATAACTAAGCCAAATAATACATCTGCTTTTATTTATTTAGTTCGTTATTTATTCCAGTAACGAGTTCTCCTGTGTCTTTGTGCACATTTTTGATCCAAACCTGCAGAAATCTTTTGTCTCCGATCACCTCTGACCTCCATCACCTCCATCACCTCCATCACCTCTGCTCATGTCGGCCTCATACACTCCACATCTCCCGATCGATAAGTCACTCAGGGAGAAGACGAGGGAGACGGAGAGAGGAGAGAGAGACGGAGAGAGGAGGAGCGTGAGACTAGAGAAAGAGAGAGAAATGAACAGGAATGGAGAGAGGAGAGAAAAAAAAGTGTATAGCCTATTATTTAATCCCGGTTGCCGTGTGGTTGCCGTGCCGTTGCCGTGGTGTTGCTCTGTTCTTGCCCTGTTGTAGTCTGATGTTTTCCCTGTGTGGGGCATTAGTCAGGTGGTGTTGGCGTGTTTTTGCCCTCTTGTAGTCTGGTGTTTTCCGTGTGTGGGGCAGTTTTCGCATGGCGGGGCACAGTGCTGTGGTTGGCATGTTGTGGTCTTGTGTTTTGGTGTTGCTTTGGTGTTTTCTGTATGTGGGGGATTAGTCAGGTGGTGTGGTTTGCCCTGGTGTCGCCGTGTTGTTTCCGTGATGTTGGCGTGTTGTTCTCTGGTGTTTTCCATGTGTGGGGCATTAGTCACATGGCGTGGTGTTGTTGGCGTGGTGTTGTTGGCGTGGTGTCGTTGGCGTGGTGTTGTTGGCGTGGTGTTGTTGGCGTGGTGTTGGCGTGGTGTTGTTGGCGTGGTGTTGTTGGCGTGGTGTTGTTGGCGTGGTGTTGGCGTGGTGTTGTTGGCGTGGTGTTGGCGTGGTATTGTTGGCGTGGTGTTGGCATGGTGTTGTTGGCGTGGTGTTGGCGTGGTGTTGTTGGCGTGGTGTTGGCGTGGTGTTGTTGGCGTGGTGTTGTTGCCGTGGTGTTGTTGGCGTGGTGTTGCCATGTTCTTGGCATCTTGTGCTTTCTGTGTGTAGGACATTATCGACATGCCATGTTTTTGCCGCGGTGTTGCCGTGTCATTGCCGTGGTGTTGGCTTGTTGTAGTCTGGTGTTTTCCCAGTGTGGGGCATTAGTCAGGAGGCATGGTGTTGTTGCCATGTTGTTGCTGTGGTGTTTCTCTATGTGGGGCATTAGTCAGGTGTTGTTGCCGTGGTGTTGCTGTGGTGTTTCTCTATGTGGGGCATTAGTCAGATGGTGTGGTGTTGTTGTCGTGGTGTTTTCCCAGTGTGGGGCATTAGTCAGGAGGCATGGTGTTGTTGCCATGTTGTTGTCGTGGTGTTTTCCCAGTGTGGGGCATTAGTCAGGTGTTGTTGCCGTGGTGTTGCTTTGGTGTTTTCCCAGTGTGGGGCATTAGTCAGGTGTTGTTGCCGTGGTGTTGCCGTAGTGTTTTCCCTGTGTGGGGCATTAGTCAGATGGTGTGGTGTTGTTGTCGTGGTGTTTTCCCTGTGTGGGGCATTAGTCAGATGGTGTGGTGTTGTTGTCGTGGTATTTCCCTGTGTGGGGCATTAGTCAGGTGGTGTGGTGGTGTTGCTGTGGTATTTCCCTGTGTGGGGCATTAGTCAGGTGTTGTTGCCGTGGTGTTGCCGTAGTGTTTTCCCTGTGTGGGGCATTAGTCAGATGGTGTGGTGTTGTTGTCGTGGTGTTTTCCCTGTGTGGGGCATTAGTCAGGTGGCGTGGTGTTGTTGTCGTGGTATTTCCCTGTGTGGGGCATTAGTCAGGTGGTGTGGTGTTGTTGCTGTGGTATTTCCCTGTGTGGGGCATTAGTCAGGTGGCGTTGCCGTGGTATTTCCCTGTGTGGGGCATTAGTCAGGTGGTGTGGTGTTGTTGTCGTGGTATTTCCCTGTGTGGGGCATTAGTCAGGTGGCGTTGCCGTGGTATTGGCAGCAGCGCCGATAGGACACAGAGGCTGACAGTAAGATGTATGAACTACAGCAGAGTCCCACACGGCCGAGGATCACAATATCGACTTTTACATGAACAGAGAAGAGCAGAGAGAGCAAAGAGCAGAGAGAAGAGAGAGCAGAGAGAAGAAAGAGCAGAGAGAGCAGAGCAGAGCTGAGAGAGCAGAGCTGAGAGAGCAGAGAGAGCAGAGCAGAGAGAGCAGAGCAGAGAGAGCAGAGCAGAGAGAACAGAGAGAGCAGAGCTGAGGGAGCAGAGCAGAGAGAGCAGAGCAGAGAGAGAGCAAAGAGAGCAGAGAGAGCAGAGCAGAGAGAGCAGAGCAGAGAGAGCAGAGCTGAGGGAGCAGAGAGAGCAGAGCAGAGAAAGCAGAGCAGAGAGAGCGGAGCTGAGAGAGCAGAGCAGAGAGAAGAAAGAGCAGAGAGAGCAGAGCAGAGAGAGCAGAGCAGGGAGAGCAGAGAAGAGAGAGCAGAGCAGAGAGAGCAGAGAAGAGAGAGCAGAGCAGAGTAGAGAGAGAGCAGAGCAGAGAGAGCAGAGAAGAGAGAGCAGAGCAGAGAGAGCAGAGCTGAGAGAGCGGAGCTGAGAGAGCAGAAAGAAGAGAAAGCAGAGCAGAGAGAGCTGAGCAGGGAGAGCAGAGCAGAGCAGAGAGAGCAGAGAAGAGAGAGCAGAGCAGAGAGAGAAGAGAGAGCAGAGCAGAGAGAGCAGAGAAGAGAGAGGAGAGCAGAGAAGACAGAGCAGAGCAGAGAGAGTTCTGTTTTCTGTTTTCTAGAGATGCTTCAGTCTGGTCACCACGAACAGAAACATGATCGTCCAGACAGATTTGTGTAGTTCACAGGAGCTCAGTGGCCAGTGATCATTTAGATCTGAGAGAGAGAGACTAAAGAGAAGAGAGAGAGACTAAAGAGGGAGGAGAGAGACTAGAGAAAGGGAGGAGAGAAGGAAGAGAGGGACTAAAGAGGAGAGAGAGACTAGAGAGAAAGGAGAGAGAGGGAGGGCAGAGAGATTAGAGAGAGGGAGGGGAGAGAGACTGGAGAGAGGGAGGAGAGAGAGACTAAGCGACAGGGAGGAGAGAAGGAAGAGAGATGAGAGAGACAAGGAAGAGAGCGAAAGGAGGGAGAAAAGCAAGAGAGAGGGGTGAGACTAAACAGAAGACAGAGACTAGAGAGAGGGAGGAGAGAAGGAAGAGAGAGAGAGGAAAGAGAGACTAAAGAGAGGGAGGAGAGAAGGAAGAGAGAGAGAGGAAAGAGAGACTAAAGAGAGGGAGGAGAGAAGGAAGAGAAAGAGGAGAGAGACTAGACAGAAGAGAGACTACAGAGAAGGAGGAGAGACGGAAGAGAGAGAAGAGGAGAGCAACTAAAGAGAAGAGTGAGGATTGATTTTTGTTTCAAGCTCTTGACACTAGGTACATATCTGCTATATTTACATTTACATGATCAAATGAAACTCAAAAGAGTAAGAAGAAGAAAAACAGAGAGAGAAGAGAGACAGATGAGAGTGGGGGATGAGAGGAAAGGACGAGAGAGTGAATTGAAAGAGCAGGAAAGAAGAGCGAAAGATAGAGAGAAACTTTAATTTTCCAAACACATGAAACTGCATCTAAAGAATAAAAGAAAGAAAGAGAAGATAAAGAGGCCAGAGATAAAGAGAGAAAAGAGTGAGTAATGCGTGTTTTTTTTCTCTTTCTTTTTCCCTCATACTCCGCCATATTTGTTTTGATACGGACGAACCAGGCGCGTCCCCGATTGGCTCCTCCACCTGTCAATCACTTCCACCTGAACTCGGGGAGATTCGGCACTGGCCGGACTCACTTCTCTGTACATTACTGGAAAAGTGTGTATTCCGGGTCGGAGTTAAGACGTTCAGCCGGCGACTTCCGTCTCCGAGCGTGCGTCTCGTGTTTTTCGGCGGAGGAAGAGGAGCGAACAGTGATGCGCAGAAGGAGAAATTATAGAGCGATGAGTAGGGTTTAATATATGGTAATTATTTGACAGGCTATACTTACACAGCGATTAGCATATCTGTGAGACGAGCGGAAGATAGCGACGCCGAGATGGAGGGAGGAGGAGGAGAGGGGCGAGGGGCTCTGATAAGGATTTGTGACAGCGTGTGGTGGAGGAGGAAGAGGAGGAGGAAGAGGCGTAGGCAAACTGTTCCATATGTACCTGCGTGATAAGCCATCTCTATAAGGCCCGGGCCGACGTGGAGACTGACGTGTCCCGAATACCAGACTCAGGGTTTGGATCACTCACAGGTACAGACCAGCCGATTTGCACAGGGACGTGTCACAACTCAGATTTGGGAAGACAAAATAGTCCAGAATTTGCCATTTTATTTTAATAAACAAAAATAAAAAAGTATTCCGATATTTCTCCAAACTCTGTAGTGTTAATTTAATAATAATAATAATGCATCAGTTTTATATAGCGCTTTTCTGGACACTCAAAGACGCTTTACAGCATTATTCATTCACTCCAGACCCGGTGGTGGTAAACTACTATTGTAGCTACAGCTGCCCTGGGGCAGACTGACAGAAGCGAGGCTGCCAATCTGCGCCATCGGCCCCTCAGACCACCACCATCACTCACGCACACACCACTTTCATACTAGGCAATGTGGGTGATGTGCCTTGCCTAAGGACACGACAGTTTTTGCAACTGGCGCCCCCCTGTGGCACCTGGAATTCCCAGTGGTCTCCCATCCAAGTACTAACCAGGCCCGGCCCTGCTTAGCTTCTGAGATCTGACGGGTTCAGGCTTTGACGAGCCGGTATGGCCACATTTAACATTTAACATGTTTTATGGCACGTTCACACTGCAGCGTCCAAAAACGACCTGAACACCCCTGTTTGGAGCCTTTGCATTTGAATTCAGACGCCCCGACATGGACCAACGGGAGAAAAATACTTGACGTGTGTCCAGGGCGTCAGCTGTGGTCTGCGAGTGCCGTGTTTTCCACGTCAAGAGAGTAACTTTAGTGTATTTATTAGATAAAACAGATCAGCGGAGCCCCGGCCTCACGGAGCACCGGCCCACGCTGGGCTCCGGGCTCCAGGCTCCGGGCCGTGGAGCTCCGAGCCACCGAGGTCCCAGCCGCGGAGCTACGATGTACGTGACGTGTAGTTCGGATGTAGGTCGGATGAATGCCTGACCTGGCCGTTCAGACTGAAGTCGCATGTCAAAAGACTGGATATGTTTCGGTTTTAGGATCATAAATCCAAGTGGCCTGGGTCACATTGAAAAAACCGTCATTAAAAGATCAGATACAGGTCACATAGAGGCCAAAAAATTGCATTTGGGTCACTTCAGGCTGCGGACTGAACGTAGCCTGAGCGAGTGCGACGTCACCGCAGCGTTCAGCTCAAATGAAGCTGCCGTCGTTACGGTTACAGGAGTGAATCTGGAGCCAGACCTTATATTTGGAAATCTGACCGCGAGTATCATAGCAACCACAAGAGCCAATCAGGACTGAGGTGGCTAAATGTGCCCGGGAAGCGGGAAGCGGGCTAATTAGCAACGAAACGCACGAGCTGTCAATCAAACCTGTTGCTAACGCTAGGGGGAGGGACCTCGGGGAATGAAGGCGTCTGATTGGTCCATTATTTATGTTCATGTCTTGATTCAGGAACAAAATTGAGAAATAAAAAAATGAGGATCACGTAGAGCGGATTATTACGAACATTTAAGGCCAAAACGACGAGGCCACAGCAGCAGGTCCAGAGAGACGGGGCCTCACGACCCCAGTGTAAGGAGCCCGCAGAGCCGCCTGGAGCACTTCCTGTTTGGAACACCGCGGCTAGCATGTTAGCTATGTCCACTCATATATACGGTCTAGTGTAGTGCTGCAAACTGGTGCCTTGTAATTACGGTAGTGAAACCTGCTCACGAACTCATCACGGAGAAGAATTTAGACGTGAAAGAGGAGACGGACGACTGCCGACAGTGTAAAAGCGAACGTATAATACTCCCTACAACTGCGCAACAACCTGTCCTGATGTAAAGGAAAACCCTATGTCCTGTCAGTACTTATTTTTCTATTTTATTTTGACACCTGTCTCTTGCTCTTTTTACTACTTTATTAATTTATCACCATTTTATTTATTATCACCATTTATATTTTTTATTTACTTTTTATATTTTATGTGATGCGGGAGCTCCTGTGTCCAAATAATTTACCTTTTGGATCGATAAAGTTTGTCTAAGTCTAAAAATACTGTGAGCGTTTTGTGTTTAGTCCAGTTGCGTTGACGCCGCTTCGGTAACCTGTGATGGAGAGAAAAGAGAGGAGGGAAAGCGAGAGAAAAGGGGCAGGAGAAGGGCAGATAGTGGAGGAAAAAAAATAGAGGGGGTAAAAGGGGGGAGGGGTGTGGAGTTGTGGCGCCCTGATGACAGCAGCATTTATCAGTCATGTAGATTATAACGTCAGGAGTCACCTGGAGGACACGTCCTACTCTGAGAGGGACATTCATCTAAGGACAGGACAGGGGCAGAGGACGGGGGCAGGTGACAGGGGGCGGGGGCAGGTGACAGGACAGGGGCAGGTGACAGGACAGGGGCAGGTGACAGGGGCAGGTGACAGGGGGCGCACTCAACATGATGATTACAGCTGTGGAGACGTGTGCAAATGGACCGGACACAAATACTCAAAAATAACTGCACGGTTTTAGATAAAACTGAGACGAGGTTTAGTCCTGACGCTGGGGACCAACAGGATTAAACCAGTACTAAACAAGGGCTAAACCGGGACTAAGCAAGGACTACACCAAGACTAAACAAGACAAAACCAGGACTAAACTAGGGCTAAACGAGAGCTAAACAAGGACTAAACCATGAGTAAATTAGCACTAAACCAGGACCAAGCCAGGACTAAACTAGGACTACATCAGGGCTAAACCAGGACTAGGCCAGGAGTAAACCAGCACTAAATCAGGACTAAACCAGGACTACATCAGGACTAAACCAAGACTACATCAGGACTAAACCAAGACTAAATCAGGACTACATCAGGACTAAACCACTAGTAGTTTCCCAAAAGAGACTCAGAGGAAACAAAAGTGTGTGAGGATTTAGTGCTGAAGGAGACAAGGTCAGGCCTCCTGTGTGTGTGTGTGTGTGTGTGTGTGTGTGTGTGTGTGTGCGTGTGTGTGTGTGTGTGTGTGTGTGTGTGTGTGTGTGGTTACCCGCTCAGCTAACAGGCCTATATTTGTGTGTATTTATGTGTGTGTGTGTATGTGCGCTAGGCTAAGTGTGGCTCCGTGGCCTATTAATTGCAGTGACAGTGATAAAGCAAATGGAAGTGTGTGCGATTTGTCTGTGATGCCGCGGCTCATATTATCCCTCAGATGAATGACCCTCTGCAGCCGCCTCACACTCCAGACCCCAGGTTTACCCCGGGAAGAGTCGATAAGAACGTACAGGACACACATGAACATCGTCTTTCACATTTTACTTTTCTCCATCTTGAAGGAGCTCGATGTGAGAATTTGATTTAATGTTTCATAAACTTGACCGAAATGTGCCCCCAGATACACGGTCGGTACATTCAAATCAAATGAAGCTTTTACTGACGCTCATTCGTATGCTGATTTATTCTTAATTACAAAAACATTTGACATAATTTCTCACGTATTTATGTTATAATTTAGTGAGATAAGACGATTCTCCAATCAGAAAACAGAATGAGCCTCACATGACTCTCATTTGTGTCGCCGCTTTCAGTTCCAAAGCTGAAATCCAGTTGGTTTAAACCTAAAATGTCTCTTTCTGATCTGATCGGTCACTCCCTAAACCCCGGCACCTGCAGTCAAAAATGAGCCAGTGCTAGTGCAGCCTCTGCAGCTCGGGGAGGGAATCCTGCAGGTTCTGAATTTCACATGAGGCCTGAACATAAACTGAGAATAAAGAGACAAACTTGGATGTGTGTATCTAGAGCCAGGATCTATGTTATGAATACGACTTTCTGACAGACAAAATAGTGACAAAAACAAATTAGGATCCTGTAGAGCGGATTAATACGAATATTTAAGACCAAAATGACGAGGCCACAGCAGCGGGTACAGAGAGAGGAGCCACACGATCCCAGAAGAGCCGGAAGAGCCGGAAGAGCCGTCTAGAGCACTTCCTGTTTGGCACACGCCGGCTAACGGTTTAGCTTTGTACATTACGAGGTTTAACTTGTTTTGCTTATCAGTCGTTTTCAGAATAAATAAAAAACTGTACTGTCTCCATAGTGATTAACAATTCAAAACTAAATACTATAAGTTTTTTTTTTCCTTTATTTTATTTCTGGCAATACAACGCATATTGTTCAACCATGTCAAAAGGTCTTATATATCCGACTGCATTAGTTTAGTTTAAGTTTTCTTAAACTGCAAAAATGATATAATAATATAACATTGATACATTTACATTTATGACTGTTGACATTTGTGGGTGTGTGAGGCTGTTATGCACTTTTTATGTACTGTACATAGTGTCTGTCTCTATATTTTTCATCTTTTTACTATTTTATAATTTTATTTCCTTTGCACTGAACGAGGAATGCACTTCATTTCGTTGTTTTTGTTACAATGACAAAGATATTCTATGATATAATGAACATTACTGGGACGGTTTAACTTGTTTTGCTTTTCAGTGGTTTTCAGAATGATAAAAAACGATTCAGAACTAAATATTATGAAGCTGCACGGAGCTGAAACCCCTGAAAACACATTTCCGTTTCCTCTTCATCACGTATCTGCAGCCACAGTGGCCCCGGGGCCGAACGCCAGAGAAACGGCTGCGGTTTTGTTGCTTTTTCCAAACACCCCCTACACGTCCACGCGCCGAAGCACCTCCCCTCACCACTGATTCCTTTATAAAACACCACTGCTTATAAAACAATTAAGATGTTTGGATTGTGCGGCGGTCTCGGGGGCCCCCGCGCAGATAATGGCTGCACTTTCCCACTTCTGCGTCCAAACTTCCAAACTCCATTACCCATAAATCCCCTTGTTTTATGGCTAAATTACTTTGGCTGTCCCTTTTACAAATAAACAGCGCATCCATCCTGGGGCCTTTTCAACTCGGGGAAAACTACCTTCCCCCCGCCTCGTCTCGGTGTATTTGAATGTGAGCTATGTGTGCAGAAATAGGGATCCGTGTTTAAGAGTGTGTAGGTGCGATAAGGCCAGCAGCATCTGATAGGAGCTGATAAATACTCGGGTAATGTCTAGCTGGATTTTTATGTTCCCCTGGAGAGAGCCCGGTACGGATCTTATCTGCGGAGCGGGGAACCATGTACGCCCCCCGGGGACACCCAGCCGGCGTATCACCCCAGCTAGAAGCGCTCGGACGGGGCATATGTCCGCGCCTCCCCCCCCCTTCCCCGCCGCACCACCAGGACTTTCTCATTTCTACTATCTTTTCCCTCCCATTTTCCATTGGTCCGAGTGCTCCCAAACCATTTTTCAACCAGCAGCTTTTGTCAGTAAACAACTTTATCTCTGCGGTGTGGTTTATTCTCCCCAGTATTATCTGTATTATGGTATCGCTTTCATTATCGGAGGGCTCAAAACCGCACGGGCCATGATATTGTACGGCCGTGTATTACAGACTATAGAATGCTGTTTTAGAGCGGGCCACACTTTACCGGCATTACTTACATGTTTTTACAAGAAATATACGGAGAGCATGCGAGAAATGGTTCGAAATCAAAGAGTTACGTGTTGGTTTTGCAGACGAAAAACACGGAGAGTTTCGTAATAAAGACAAACGAAGGCAAGACACTGTTTAATCGACATTTTTCTAAACATTTTCTATTCAAATTCCTCACAGTGTCCTTTAGGGATGTGACAATAACTGAAATATCGTGATATCGTATCGTCAAAGGTCTCACAATAATATCGTGGAGCATCACAATATATCGAATCCCAAGTCTCTTTGCTTAAATGAACAGTTCTGATGCAGAAATAGCTAAAAAAAAAACAGAGGGAACTACATAGACCATGATCCTTTGCTCCGTTTCAGTGCAGACGACGTGAAGAAATAACTGTTCTAAGCACTTTTACATCTTCATTCTTTGGGTTAAGTCTTGTGAAGCATTTTTAGAGGAAAAAGGAGCAGATTCACCACAAAATATTGTAATAAATCTGGTGCAGTGAGATGTTTATGGTGAAAATATCGTACAGAGAGATTTGGATTTCGTTCCATCCCTAATGACAATAAATGTTGCACCAAATGAACTGGTCAAAGCGTTTTACAATGTCAGTCTTGTTATTATGTAGAATATCGTAATATCGTGAGCTTCCCCACCATATCGCAATAAATATCATGCTGTGAGGTTCAGACTGTGACTGGACATCCTCTCACTGACACTGGCCACGTTTACCTGATGATTTTTAACTGAATTAATAGTTCTGAATTAAAATATTCTCCTTCAAGTTTACATGGAAATAATAATTCTGAATTGAGGTTTCCATGTAAAACAGGTTAAATCGTCTTTATTTAATTCCTCTCAGCGTCTGGGGGTGGGGAAGGTGCTGATTGGACAGCGACACAAACGTATTTCCGTCTTTGGGAAGAAAACCCACACTTCAGCTGCTCCCGGCTTTTCCGTCATCTCGGTTTGTCGTTTCGCCGCCGACACAAACACGATCCAAACTTTTCCCGCGGTCGTTCCGGTGATAATGAAGCAGCAGCTGGAGAATTCTGTCCTCACGCTTTCCGTCTGTGAGCTGAGGAGGAGAAGGGAAGAGTGTGGGAGAAGGAGGAAGAAGACAAACTGAGTCTGAGGCTGCCACACCTCAGCCCACTCCCACATCCCGCTCACAAATCCAAAGAGACGTGGAGGAAAGTCCCAAGAGACGACTGGAGGAGCCGGATCGAAGGACGACACAACGAGCACCAACCACCGGGATTATTTTGAAGAAGAAGAAACGTTTACACGATCCAGGACGACATTAATTCAGCTTTAAAATCGGAATAAACCCCCCATTTTCTTTAGGAATTAAGTGTTTACATGGTCTTTTTAAAGCGGAATTACATTATTTTCATTCGTAATTAAAGCTCTCGTGTGTCTTTTTTAATTCTATTTAGTGTTTTCTTCTCGTTCTCGTCCTTTACAAAGACCTTTAGCTCTGTTTTAGCCCTGTCCTGACTCCACACACACACACATATACACACAAGTAATAGCTCCAGGCCTGGCGATGCGTCTTTTCAGCGCGGTCTATAGTCATGACCCCGAGGCGTGGCCCCCCTCCTGCCCCCCCATACCCCCCTCCCCCCCCTCCTCCCTGCGGCCTGACTCTGTGGCTCATTTGAATATATTGATTGGACCATCTGTAAACCATTTATCTCCTTCAAAAGAGCGTTAAAGTCACACTGCCCACCCCGGAACGCCCACCTCTGTCTCAACCACACATCACACATCACACATCGCACACACCAACGCACACGCCAAACACACACACACACACACACACATACGCACATACGCCTGCCTGTTTCCATGGAGATCGGATACAAACACATGTGTGAATAAGAAAAAAACAAACGATAAAAGCGTATTGCATTTATTTATCATCACATTGCAAAAAAGCTTGGCTAAAATGTAAGATCTAAACACTTAAATCTACTGTATAGACTCTTTTAGGTGCCGAAAAAAAAAAGCTGCACGCTCATTTTGGCAACGGAAGCGTCATCGTTCCCCATTCGTTCCGATTCATTCAGACTGAAGACGGACAGAAGACGACGGAGATAAAAATGTTTCCAGCACCAAAATGTCTGGTTGTTCTGTGTGCGGTTTGTCAGAATCGATCTTCTAACGACAGACTAAAGTTTTAAAGTTTTACTCACTGAAAATTCACTGTTCTGCCGCAGTTTCTCGTGTGGTTTTGGATGTTACGGTTGTCATATCCCTTTATTTTGTCATTAAAACAATCACATCGGTTCACAGTGTTGGTTCACATGATAAAGGAGGTCTCGAATACCCCCAGAATGACATTTTTTGACCAAACAACAACAGCGTTCTGCTTTTGTAGGGCAAAATTGGAGAACGAAGTTGTTTTCGAGGCAAAAGTGTGAGGGACCGAATGAGTTTCAATACTAAATGCAACGTAAATGAGTTTATTATTGTGGAACATCCCAAGAACATCCACGGACGAGGACCTGGCAGTCGGACACTGTTTGTCAACGTCGGATTGTTGAGGAAATATTCACCGTCTTTTGTCGATAATCCTTTCGCGGAGCTCGACAAGCTGCTGAGTTCTGCCGTACTTCTGTTGCCAAAATACGTGCGCAACCGAACCTGCATCGCCACTGTTTACTGACACTAAAAGAATCTATTAGAAAAGGACTTAAAAGTAGTGAAATGATCCGTCCACGCAGCGAGATCAAGTTCTCTTAAACTAAACGACCTCCAGACGAGAATGAAGCGTCTCAGAACGAGTAAGTCGATAATAAACCTGAAAACAACACGAATAACCTGATGTAAGTTTTTAAAATATTCCAACGTAAGTCAACGGGAGCCAGAGTCAGAAGGAGCCGGAAGAGCTTCTGTATGAACTTCCTGTTTGGAACGTGGCTTTTAGTGCGGCAGCTATGTCCAAAATGTGAGATATAAACACTTAAATCTATCAGAAAAAGGACTTAAAAGTAGTGAAATGATCCGTCCGCGCAGCGAGATCATTTCACTCGACAAGTTCTCTTAAACTAAACGACCTCCAGATGAGAACGAAGCGTCTCAGAACGAGTAAGTCGATAATAAACCTGAAAACAACACGAATAACCTGATGTAAGTTTTAAAACCTTGGCCGCATCTTCCTGTGTCTCACCTGGTCAGAAACACGTCTGCAACTTTTTAATATAAGTTTTATTTAAGGATGAGACACCTGCTTGAGGATAATCTTGCTTTAATAAACTCTTTTACCTTGCGGTTGGTATTGAGACTCATTCGGTCCTGTGCACTTTTACCTCTAAATTCTCTTAAACCACAATTTCTTTGTTGTGGCTTCTGGTTAAGTGGGAGTCCCGTTCATTTCAGTGGAGAATTTGAGAAACGTTATCTTCATTATCCTTATTTTCAAGTCGCCATATTACTGTTCAGCCTACTTACCTCTACTACTACTACTACCGCTTACCTCTACTACTACCGCTTACTTCATTCTCCAATTTTATTTACTTAATTGTTGATACACGATAGTCATTTTGGTCGAAATGTAACAAAAAAAAAAAGTGGTGATGACGTTTAGGGCGACGTCAGGTCCCACTGAACCCGGTTTTCCAACGCCGAAAACAGCGCAATCGTTTCTTTTATTAAGCCGATTTAGGTAAATACTGTGAGTTAAAATATCCCAATTAGAACTATAGAGCGGAAATGAGCAAAATGTGTGTTTTTCGAAGCGGTTTTACACTCGTAATAGTCGTAATATTTGCTCGATATCGACGCACGCAAAACAACCCCAGTGACGATGGCGCCGTCTGTTTCTGGATTAAGGTCGACAGTTTTCAATGGGAGTGAAGCTTGGGAGTGACCACAGACGGTGTAAAAAAAGTGGACTAAGCGATTGTGACGTCACCCACAGCGTTCGGCTCCACTCAAATGAAGCTCACGGTTACATATATATTATGAATAGGCCCGGCCCATTCATTTGTGTCCTTTCTAGTGGACATTGCGTTGACCAGTCGATCTTTTAAGTGTTTTTTCTTTTGAGACAGACTCTTAATTCCCGTCGTATTTTGTAGAGCAAACCCAGGTCTTTCTGCTGATATACGATTTGTTTGGCTGGGACTTTTGGAACCATCTTTTCCCTTCGAGCCAAAACGGTATATTTTATGATCCAAAGAAAATCAAATATCCTTTACTTATACCATTTTAAACTACATTTTCACGTGCATTTCAATTTCCCGAGCCTTTAAAATTAAATTTAGTAATTAGTTTAATCATTTTAATGTTTGTGTCTAACAAAATGGACAAAATCTAAATGCTAAGGTGTTTATTTATGTCCAAATACACGAGAAAATACCAAAAAAAAACAATATATTGCAATACACTTTTTTTCTTCGGGTCCCAGGAGGATATGTCAAGTCTCTTTGTAAATTTTGTACATATTCACTTTATATTATTATTTTTATTATTATTTCTATGTTTATTATTATTGTTTATCTTGATTGCGTCACACTTTTTTCCCTTTTTTGCACTAAACTGTCCTGGAGCTACTGTGACTGTTGAATTTCAATGAAGTCCTGTCTTATCTTATCTTAATACATTTTTTTGGACAGACAAAATAGCGAAAAAGAAATAAAACAAAACAAAAATACAGCCCAGGATCACGTAGAGTGGATTAAAATAAACATTTTAAGACCTAAATGACGAGGCCACTGCAGCAGGTACAGAGAGAGGAGCCGCAATTATTACAATATTCCAATGGAAGTCAAAGGGAATTAGAAGGAGCAGGAAGAACCGCACGTGAACTTCCTGTTTGGAACGTCAGCTATGTCCACAGTCTATGCACTGCACAAAAGCTCGGCCAAAATGTAAGATACAAACACTTAGATCTATCAGAAAATGACTTAAAAGTAGTGAAATTATCCGTCCATTTTACCTGACGACCTCTGAAGCGTCTCAGAACGAGGAAGTCGGTAATAAACCTGAAAACAAGTCGAATAACCTGAGATAAGTTTTACAATCTTGGCCAGATCAGAGAAATTTGTGGTGCACATTTTCCTCACTCGGTCCAAAAAAACGTCGGCAACTTTTTAATGTCGGTTTCGCGCGGCTCAATTAAAGACGCACTCTGTAACTTCTCCGTGGATGTGGATGTTCTTGTTTTGTGTAGCGGCCAAAGTAGACTTTATGTTGATATAAATAGAAATTAATGTATAATTATATAAATAATTTGATTTGAATTTGTAATTTCATAGAAGTACATTTCATGATTAAAAATGATGAATGTTATGTAGGAAAGTTTAAAGAATGAGAATTCATATGTATAGATTACCTATTTTACATAGACTAAAAATGTGTACTGTCGCTTTAAGAAATGCGCAATTTGGTTTCTTTAAAAAGCGTCTCGCGCTTCTCCTTCTTAGATCTCGAGAAGCCGTGGAAGCGAACAGTTTTTCTTACCTGTCTGACCGACTGACTCTCTGATTTAGGACCTTTTTATTTTCATTCGTTGCTAGTGTATTTAATTCATGTGCGTTCGTAATTGTTAAGAAGAAGAGTAAACTTCAACTTTCATTTCAAGACGTTTTTTGAGTGGATTTATTACAGTTATAGTACATGGACAATGGCAGTGGAAACAGCAACTTTGGGTCGGAGATTTCATCAGCGTAAGAAATAGCACTTTCTCAAGGTCTCACAAAGAACAAGCCTCTACATTTTGTCTGGAACGTTCCACAATAATGAACTCGTTTACCTTGCGGTTAGTGTCGAAACTCGTTCGGCCCCACACACTTTTGCCTCTAAAACAGCTTCGTGCCGTAACCTCATGTTTGGTCAAGAAATGTCATTCTGGGGGTATTGGAGACCTCCTTTATCATGTCAATAAACACTGTGAACCGATGTGATTGTTTTAACGAGAAAATAAAGGGATATGACAACCGTAGCATCCAAAACCACACGAGAAACTGGTTATTTTTCTCAGTTTTTGCCTTTGTGGCGCAGAATTGTACAGGGCGTCCCAAAGAATTTGACGTAATTTCGCATTTCTTTTCATGGATTGTATAGAAACAGGTCAAGATTTTCTATTTAATGTTTTATTTTTGTGTTTGTTTTCAGGTTGAGCCGTTTATTTATTTATTTGTTTGTTTATTTGATTGGGTTAGTGCAGGTTAATGAACAGACACGACAAAATGCACGGATGTAAACAGACTGTAGCCACAATTCTAATTTCCCTCCGTAGTCCCACGGGTCACGGGGGTCAAAAATACATCAGTGACATTTAGTAAAACAGTCAAATTTACAATTTAGACTCAACGACTGCACAATTATACAAATAACCTGACAATTCATAGTCACTTTTACACAAAACTCTGAAAAGTTCACTCCTGTTCACTGCTCTTCTGACGTTGATGTCGGTCCAGACTCTTTAGCCCTGCAGAAGCACCTTCCTCTTTGTATTTTTGGTCCACATTTGAAGTTTTTCCACATTTTGCACTGAAGTCTGCACAGTCTTGGGTGAGTGTGTGCGTTACAGAACAAGAAATACATTAAAATCGCAATACAAACAAATCGTAAATACGTAAATAATCATCATAAAATTAAAAAGAGAGACATTTGATTAGAGAAAAGAATGAAAAATAGAAACATTTCTGTCATATGGAGCTAAACAGAACTGTTTTTAGCCTGGATTTAAATAACAAACTGGTCAATTTCACTGAGTTAGACTTGGTAGTTTTCAAGATAACTGCTTTTAAAATCATTTTTGGGACACTCTTTCGTTCAGATGTCATTGTAAAGTTCGTATGACGGCTTTTCATGCTTCTGTTTTCAGCGGGATGATTATAGTTTTGCACTAATCAGGAGGCAGTTTGTGAGGAAAAGCTGAAAAACGCGGGGAGTTGAGAGTAAAACGAGCGTGAAAACTGTTGCAGAAATCTTAAATATCACGACGTGACTTGTGACGAGCAGTTTGACTCCGTAGATGTTGCGCTTCGGTGTAGACTTGGCGCTTTGGGGAGTCCGCGGACACCCCGAGGACACAGGGGCAGGTGCAGAGGGGGTACCTGCTGATGGGGGGGGGGTGATACGGGCCACAGACCTGCACAGGGCAGCAGCAGAGGGGCAGGAGGAGACAGGGGGGGGGGTATCCTCTTTGGCATTTACCCCGAGAGACCGGCCCTGGTTGGTGAACGTGCTGCGTTTTCAGCTGAGTAATCAGACTCGGACCTGAGAGAGTCCGGGGTGATCGGCTCATTATTCACTGTCTGTTTAAAGCGCCCGCTGCACTTTCACTGGACGCGCTCAAAGGATTACACGTTTTTACTCCCGTACAGGCGCGTTTTTTTGTCAGTCACCTGCTGTCATGTCATCGCTCCCCTTGAAATGTTCCATAGTATTACATTAAACAGCTCTACTTTACATTTATGCGCGTACAGGTGGTTTTATAGCACAAAAATACAAAAAAAAAAGGCGTTCTGACTGTGAGCGGGGGTCGCCTCTCCGCATATCGGACCTGTAATTTGGTCTGGTTGAGTCTCCATGGAGACAGAAAGGCTTAATGTTTAACTGTAAAGGTTTAACTGCACGTTTTTAACTGTGTGTTTTAATCGTATTTCATTTGTTGATGTTGTTGTAAGTGTCCAGAAAAGCGCCTGATAAATAAACTGTATTATTATTTATTTTTATTTTTATTTTTATTTTTATTTTTATTTTTATTTTTATTTTTATTTTTATTTTTATTTTTATTTTTATTTTTATTTTTATTTTTATTTTTTTTTAATGCCATATTGCACAAAAAAAAATTCTAATGCAAACTCCATGCTAAATTATAACGCAAACTCTAACAAAAACTTTCAAATTTCAGACACAAACAAAACAAATTTCAAACAAACTTCTAATGCAAACTTCTAACGGAAACTCTAATACAAAAGTATAACACAAACTCTAATACAAAAGTATAACACAAACTCTAATACAAAAGTATAACACAAACTCTAATACAAAAGTGTAACACAAACTCTAATACAAAAGTATAACACAAACTCTAATACAAAAGTATAACACAAACTCTAATACAAAAGTATAACACAAACTCTAATACAAAAGTGTAACCCAAACTCTAATACAAAAGTATAACACAAACTCTAATACAAAAGTATAACACAAACTCTAATACAAAAGTATAACACAAACTCTAATACAAAAGTATAACACAAACTCTAATACAAAAGTGTAACACAAACTCTAATACAAAAGTATAACACAAACTCTAATACAAAAGTATAACACAAACTCTAATACAAAAGTATAACACAAACTCTAATACAAAAGTGTAACCCAAACTCTAATACAAAAGTATAACACAAACTCTAATACAAAAGTATAACACAAACTCTAATACAAAAGTATAACACAAACTCTAATACAAAAGTATAACACAAACTCTAATACAAAAGTATAACACAAACTCTAATACAAAAGTGTAACACAAACTCTAATACAAAAGTATAACACAAACTCTAATACAAAAGTATAACACAAACTCTAATACAAAAGTATAACCCAAACTCTAATACAAAAGTATAACACAAACTCTAATACAAAAGTATAACACAAACTCTAACAAAAACTTCAAATTTCTAACATAAATTTCTCATGCAAACTTCCAACTTCTAATTATTTAGTTATTTCTTCATGTCGTCTGCGCTGAAACGGAGCAAAGGATCATGGTCTATGTAGTTCCCTCTGTTTTTTAGCTATTTCTGCATCAGAACTGTTCATTTAAGCCAGGGGTGCCCAAACTTTTTTCATCTAGGGCCATATATTAAAACACAGAGCAGTGTGAGGGCTGATCGAGGGTCATAGACTGGAGTTCAAAACAGTGAGTAATTAAAAACTGTGCATTTATAACAGGTTTAAATGACCCTCCAGACCTTTGTTCAGGCTTAGACCCTCAAAAGGACACACTACATTTGCTTGATCAAGGTAGATTTCAAAAACATGCAGTAAAAAGTACTACTTGTGGTAGTATGGGCCAATTCACCTGGAAGCCTGAGGGCCAAAAACAACTGGTCTGAGGGCCACATTTGTCCCCCGGGCCATAGTTTGGACATGCCTGATTTAAGCAAAGACACTCGGGATTCGATATATTGTGATATTATTGTGAGACCTTTGACGATACGATATCACCAGATTTACGTTATTGTCACGTCCCTAATGTCCATTTTCCCACCTTTTGTTTCTTTCCCTGCAGAAACACGATCTCTGGACTTTTACAACTATTTTCCCGAGCGCTCCTTCTGACAGATCCTTATTTTCTCCTGTGTCCAGTCCCTCTTTTCAAAACAAAACACTCTGTTCACCCTCCTCCTCCTCCTCCTCCTCCTCCTCTGCGATTGTCCCGTCATCCCCCTCTCCGCCGTGTCCAGTGCGTGAAGAGAACCCGACCGTGGGCAGAGACGGAGGAGCCTCTCGCCTCGGCTCCCGGCTCTCGGGGTCGTATCTGGCGTTGTCACGGCGACGCACACATGTACCGGCGTGTGTTGTCACGGCGACCGGGGCGCAGATCCGTCTCCGGGATGCACGAGTGTGTCTGGGCCCATTCATCACGGCCTTATCCCGCAACTCATATCGGGGCCCGGCTGACAGATGATGGGACCTCTCCCTCCTTCATTTCTCTTTTATTTCTTTATCTCGCTCTTTTCTCGCTCTTTTCTCCCACTCTCTATCCAGCTCTCTCTCTTTCTCTCCAACATCTCTCTCTTTTTTATCTCTTTTCTTTCTATTTCTCCCCTATGTCCCACTCTTTCTCTTCTCTTTCTGTCTTTTTCACTCTTTTATTTCTTTATTTCTCTTTTCTTGCACTCTTTATCCAGCTCTCTCTCTTTCTCTCCAACATCCCTCTCTCTATTTATCTCTTTTTTCTTTCTCTTCTCTTAGTCTCTCTTTGCCCTTCCCTATTCTCTCTTTCTCCAACTCTCTCTCTCTTTCTCCCCAATGTCCCACTCTTTTATTTCTTTATCTCTCTTTCTCACTCGTCTCGCACTCTTTGTCCAGCTCTCTCTCTTTCTCTCCAACATCCCTCTCTCTCTTTATCTCTTTTCTTTCTATTTCTCCCCCATGTCCCACTCTTTCTCTTTTCATTATCTCTCTCTTTGCTTTCTCTTCTTGCACTTTCCCGGCCCTTCCTGATTCTCTTGCTCTCCATCTCTCTCTCTGTCTTTTTCTCTCATTTATTTCTTTATCTTTCTCTTTTCTTTTTCTTATTGCACTCTCTGCCCTTCCTCGTTCTTTCACTTTCTCTTTCTCCCCATGTCTCACTCTTTTATTTCTTTATCTCTCTCTTTTCTCGCTCTTTTCTCACACTCTTTGTCCAGCTCTCTCATTCTCTCCATCCCTCTCTTTCTTTATCTCTTTTTTCTTTCTATTTCTCCCCTGTGTTCCACTCTTTCTCTTCTCTTTCTGTCTTTTTCACTCTTTTATTTCTTTATCTCTCTCTTTGCTTTCTCTCCTTGTACTCTCTCTGCCCTTCCCTATTCTCTTGCTCTCCATCTCTCTCTCTTTCACTCTTTTATTTCTTTATATCTCTCTTTTCTTTCTTTTCTCTCACTCTCTCTGTCCTTCCCTATTTTCTCTTTCTCCATCTCTCTCTTTCAGGCTTTTTTTTAAATCTCTCTCATTTCTTTCTCTTTTCTCACTCTGTCCAGCTCTCTCTCTTTCTCCCCAACATCCCACTTTTTGTTTGTCTTTCTTCACCTTCTCTCCTCTCTCCTTTTCACTCTTTTATTTCTTTATCTCTATCTCTTTTCTTTCTCTCCTCGCTCTCTCTCTCTCACTCTTTGTCTATCTCTCTTTCTCCCCAATGTCCCACTCTTTCTTTCTTTCTTTTTTCTTTCCCTCTTCTCAGTCTCTCTCTCTCTCTCTTGCTCTCACTTTCACTCTTTTATTTCTTTATCTCACGCTCTCTACCTCTTTCTCCCATATTCCTCTGTCCTTCCCAGTTCTCTCTCTCTATCTTTCATCCCCCTTTCCCACTCTTTTTCTTTCAGCTTGAGAACCTATTTTATGGAACCATCCCTGATGTGTTTGTGGGTTTTCTCTCTCTCTGTTTTATTTCATTCTTCCCTCTCTTCTCCTTTTCCCTTTTCACTCTCTCTGCCCTTCACAATTCTTTCTCTCTTTCTCCCATATCTCTCTCTACTCCATTTTTCTCTCTTTCCCACTATTTTTTAATGTTTGTGTGTGTCTCTCTCTATTTTTTATTCATCCCTCTCTTCTCTTTCTCCCTTCTTGCTCTCTCTACTCTTCACCATTCTCTCTTCTCTCTCTCCTCTCTTTTTCATGCTTTCATTTCTTTATCTCTCTTTTTTCTCTCCTCTCACTCAGGGACTTCACCCCTATGTCACACTCTTTCTTGTTTCTTATCGCTCTTCTCTTTTTCTTCTCTCTAACTCTCTCTTTCACTCTTTTATTTCTCTGTCTCTCTTTCTTCCCTCTTTCCACTCCCTCTTCTTGAGTCTCTCTTTCATGAACCCTCTTTCTTTCACTCACTCACTCATATATCTGTTTTCCCCCTTTGTCCCATATTTCTCTCTCTACTCCTTTTTTCCTCTCTTCCCCACTCGTTTTTCTCTTAGCTCGAGTCTCTTTCATGGACCCGCTCTGATTTCACTCATTTATTTCATTCTTCCCTCTTTTCTCCTTCTCCCTTCTCACTCTCTCTGTCCTTCGCAATTCTCTCTCTCTCCGTCTTTCTCGCCTCTTTCCACTCTTTTTCTCTCTCCTCTTGAGTTTCTCTTTTTTTGGACCCTCTTTCTTTCACTCATTTATTTCTTTATCTCTTTCTCCCCATCGCCATTTTTCTCTCTTTCCTCCTCTTTTTTCTCTCAGCTAATAAAAGAGTCCTCTTCTCTTTCTCCCTTCTTTCTACATCTCTCTCATCCCTTTTTTTAGTTTCCTAATTACTTTTCTATACACAATATTTATATTTGACAGTATTTTTCTTTGTTTATTTCCCTTTTTTTAATTTACAACAGATTTTTTGTGTATTTTTTATTAATATTATTGTCATTATTATTATTTTATTTTATTTTTTTGTCTCTCCTGCGTTCACGAAGACTCTTATTTCAGTTCATTTCAGAATATAGACCCTCTCTCTCTCTCTCGCGGTAGCTGATTATAAAAACATTACATATGAACACGTATTCCTCTTCGGAGCGCTCATGCATGCCTCCTCTCTCTCCATCCCTCTCTCCACTCCTCCCTCTCTTCTTCTCCGCACCTATGGGACCCGTGCGGCACCTTCGCATCGCGCCGTAAAAAAAAAAAAAACTATAAAAAGCCCCAACACGAGGAAAAGGAAAGGAGGGAAGGAGGAAAAGGTAATGACCAAATTTGAGCGCTCCTCTCCGCACACCTGGGGTCCCGCGGAGAGGCGAGCGCCGCGTACACGGAGGGACGTAGGACGCTGTTTATGTCTACGGAGGGACGACAAAAGCCTGGCCGCTCATCCGGAACGAGGGAGGAAGAGGAGGAAGAGGAGGAGAGGGGGGAAAAGGAGGAGGGGGTCACGACACGCCCGCCCCGGCAGACTTATGGCTTTTTAAAGAGGAGCTATAGATTTTGCGGGGAGCTCGTTTACGGCGGTGTAAAAGTGCAGGAGGAGAGGTGGGGGAGGAGGGAGGTGGGGTGGGGCAGTTATGGGGGCAGTATGAGGGGGGGCAGGGGGGGTAAAATGGCCGCAGTGGTCTCAGCGGGCAGGTAAAGAGTTAGCCTTTAGCGTGAGGGGCAAATACAGACCACAAATATGAGAAGACGGCAACACGTCCGCAGGGTGTGGTGGGGTGAGAGTGGTGGCCTGGACTGGACTAAACCAGGACTAAACCAGGACTAGAACTGGTCTAAACTCATCACAGTTCTTAAAAAAAGAGTATGGGACTACACTGGGACTAAACCAGGACTTAAATTGGACTAAACCAGGACTAAACCAGGACTAAACTCATCACAGTTCTTAAAAAAAGAGTATGGGACTACACTGGGACTAAACCAGGACTTAAATTGGACTAAACCAGGGTGTAAAATGGACTAAACCAGGACTAGAACTGGTCTAAACTCATCACAGTTCTTAAAAAAAGAGAATGGGACTACACTGGGATCAAACCAGGACTTAAATTGGACTAAACCAGGACTAAACCAGGACTAAACCAGGTTTAAACTCATCACAGTACTTAAAGGAGCGTATGGGACTACACTGGGATCAAACCAGGACTTAAATTGGACTAAACCAGGGTGTAAAATGGACTAAACCAGGACTAGAACTGGTCTAAACTCATCACAGTTCTTAAAAAGAGAGTATGGGACTACACTGGGATCAAACCAGGACTTAAATTGGACTAAACCAGGTTTAAACTCATTTCAGGTCTTAAAAGAGAGTATAGGATTAAATTGGTTTCACTGGGACTAAACCAGGACTATAAAAGGTCTAGATTCATCATAGAGAGTATGGGACTACACTGGCACTAAACCAAGATTTAAACGGGTCTAATCCAGGACTAGAACTAAGGTCTAAACTCCTCACAGTTGTTAAAAGGGCATTTAGGACAAGACTGGAACTCAACCAAGACTTACATTGGACTAAACCAGGACTTAAGTTGGACTAAACCAGGACTAAACCAGGTCTAAATTCATCACAGTTCTAAAAACAGAATATAGATCTACGCTGGGACTAAACCAGGACTTAAATTGGACTAAACCAGGATGTAAAATGGACTAAACCAGGACTAGAACAGGTCTAAACTTCTTACAGTTCTTAAAAGAGAGTATAGGACTACATTGGGACTAAATTAGAACTAAACCAGGACTAAACCAGGTCTAAACTCATCTCAGTTCTTAAAGGAGCGTATGGGACTACACTGGGACTAAACCAGGACTTAAATTGGACTAAACCAGGATTAGAACAGGTCTAAACTCATCACAGTTCTTAAAGGAGAGTAAAGGACTTAAATTGGACTAAACCAGGACTAAACCAGGTCTAAATTCATCACAGTTCTAAAAACAGAATATAGATCTACGCTGGGACTAAACTAAGATTTAAATGGGACTAAACCAGGATTTAACTTGGCCTAAACAAGGACTAAACCAGCTCAAAACTCCTCACAGTTCTTAAAAGAGAGTAATGGGACTACAGTGGAACTAAACCAGGACTTAAATTGGACTAAACCAGGATTAGAACAGGTCTAAACCTATTACAGTTCTTAAAAGAGAGTATAGGACTACACTGGGACTAAACCAGGAGTTAAGTTGGACTATATCAATGTGTAAGATGGACTAAACCAGGACTAGAACAGGTCTAAACTCATCCCAGTTTTTAAAGGAGAGTATAGGACTACATTAGGACCAAACTAGGATTTAAATGAGTCTCAACCAGGACTAAACCAGGTATAAACTCATCACAGTACTGAAAGGAGAGTAGGACAAAAATGGGACTAAACCAGAACTAAACCAGGACTAAACCAGGTCTAAACTCATCTCACTTCTTAAAAGAGAGTATAGGACTAAATTGGGACTAAACCACCTTAAACTAGACAAAACGAGGACTTAAATTGGACTAAAACAGGACTAAAACAGGTCTAAATACATCACAGTTCTTAAAGAAGAGTATAGGACTGCACTGGGACTAAACCCAGACTTAAATTGGACTAAATCTGTCAGGGTTTGGTGTGTGTTATGTGTTCCTCCTCCCTTCTAAGTCGGTCTATGTCTCCAGCTCCCATCACCACATCCTGCAATCACGGCAATAAACCTGTTTTACACAGACCTGCGCCTTTGTCTCTGCTTTGGGGTCCTCTCATATGCTGAAAACATGGCATAAGGTGGACTAAACCAGGACTAAAACAGATCTAAACTCCTCCCTGTTCTTAAAAGGGAGTATGGGACCACACTGGGACTAAACCAGAACTTAAACTGGACTATTCCAGAACTGGAACTGGTCTAAGGTCACCTCAGGTCATTCAAGAGAGTACAGCTGTTTACCGTTTCCCCAAAACGAACGAACTGGTCCTGAAATCCAGTGTGGAGCGTCTGTGTACAGAGGAACATTAGAGGAACACCGAGACCATCACCAGGACTGGACCAGGTCTAAACCAGGTCTAAACTATGTCTAAATCAGAACTAAACCCAGTCTGAAGCAGGTGTAAACCAGGAGTAAACAAGGACTGAATCAGGACTGAACAAGGTCTAAATCAGGTCTAAACCCAGACTGAACCAGGACTGAACCAGGACTGAACCAGGTCTAAACCCAAACTGAACCAGGACTGAACCGGTTCTAAACCAGGACTTGACCAGGACTCAGTGTTTGGTGCATAAATCGGTTAGTCAAGGTAGTTTAGTCAAGAGTTTTAGTCCTGGTTCAGTCCTGGTTCAGTCCTGGTTCAATCCAGATTTAGACTTGGTTTAGACCTGGTTCAGTCCTGATTCAGTCCGGGTTTAGACCTGGTTTAGACTTGGTTTAGACCTGGTTTACACCCAGTTTAGACATTCTTTAGTTCTGGTTTAGTCCTGATTTAGACTTGGTTTACTACTGGTTTACACCTGGTTTAGACATAGTTTAGACCTGGTTTAGTTCTGGTTTAGACCTGGTTTAGACCTGGTTTAGTTCTGGTTTAGACCTGGTTTAGACCTGGTTTAGACCTGATTTAGACACAGACACTCCACACTGGGTTTCAGGACCAGGAGTTTGTTTCGGGAAACGACCGTTATCCGTTTTTTTCCATTCATTTAAACACAAAATCCGTTTTCGTTTTTTTGTTTTGGAGAAGAGTTTTTTTCCCATTTTCATATTTTTGGTTTTATTTTGAAAAAACAAATGAACGAATGGCACACGGATTTGGGTCCTCTCCCCGTTTGCTCCCTCACTGTGACAGTTTTCATTCTGTAAATTCATTTCTGGATCTTTTACCGACCACATTCCGACGCCTATATGTTCAGTTTCTTTAGGACTCTTCCTGGTGCATTGTGGGAGTCTGAGTTCTACCCCCCGTCAGTCCATAAAGCGCGGTGTATATGGCCAGGGGAGTGTTTTCCGACAGAGCAGAGTTATTTGCTGTTGTGCTTGGAGATGGGGCCACACTTTACAGCTGTGTACTGTATATAAAATCCATAGGAAGTGAGTCGGCCGCGGACTCGGAGCGGAGCTGTTAAACTGATTCATGGACTGTGGCGCTCTACATTTTTTAATGCTTTATTGATGCAGCAGTGCCATAACATCAATGAATAGATCCTATTAAATTCTAATGGCCGCCGCGGTGTGTTTGTCATTGTGGATTCTCCCTCAGAGGAACAGAGGAGGACAATGCGTTTCACCTGCTCATAAACAACCCGCAGAGTCTGGTCCGGTCCGGGTTAAACATCTGCCTTTGTCACACGAGCTGCACCGAATGTTTGGGATAATTAAACTTCTTTTAGCGGAATATAAAGAAGGAGAGTGGGAATTATGCATTTACCAGTGTATTTGGTGTAATAATGTGTGTGGACCTAAGCTTCACCTCTGGTCTGGTCTCTAGTTTGGTCTCTGGTCTGGTCTCTAGTTTGGTCTCTGACCTAGTTTCTGGTCTAGTCTCTGGTCTCTAATTGAGTCTCAGGTCTCTAGTCTGGTCCCTGGTCTCTAGTCTGGTTTCTGGTCTGGTCTCTGGTCTAGTTTCTGGTCTAGTCTCTGGTCTCTAATTGAGTCTCTGGTCTCTGGTCTTTGGTCTCTAGTCTGGTTTCTGGTCTGGTCTCTGGTCTGGTCTCTCGTTTGGTCTCTGATCTAGTTTCTGGTCTAGTCTCTGGTCTCTAATTGAGTCTCTGGTCTCTAGTCTGGTTTCTGGTCTGGTCTCTGATCTGGCCTCTAGTTTGGTCTCTAATCTGGTTTCTGGTCTAGTCTCTGGTCTCTAGTCTGGTCCCCGGTCTCTAGTTTCTGGTCTGGTCTGTGGTCTTTGGTCTCTGATCTACTCTTTGGTCTGGTCTCTGGTCTGGCCTCTAGTTTGGTCTCTGATCTGGTCTCTAATCTAGTCGCTGGTCTGGTCTCTAGTTTAGTCTCTGGTCTGGTCTCTGGTCTAATCTCTGGTTTGGTTTCTAGTCTCTGATCTGGTCTCTGTTCTGGTCTCTATTTTGGTCTCTGATCTAGACTACAATCTGGTCTCTGTTCTGGTCTCTAGATAGGTCTCTGATCTAGTATCTGATTTAGTCTTTGATCTGGTCTGGTCTCTAGTTTGTTCTCTGGTCTAGTTTCTGGTCTAGTCTCTGGTCTCTAGTCTGGTCCCCGGTCTCTAGTCTGGTCTCTGGTTTCTGGTCTGGCCTCTGGTCTTTGGTCTCTGATCTAGACTCTGATCTGGCCTCTAGTTTGGTCTCTAATCTGGTCTCTAATCTAGTCGCTGGTCTGGTCTCTAGTTTAGTCTCTGGTCTAGTTTCTGGTCTAATCTCTAGTCTAGTCTCTAGTCTAGTCTTTGGTCTAGTCTCTTGTCTAGTCTCTGGTCTAGTCTCTGGTCTAGTCTCTAGTCTAGTCTCTGGTCTAGTCTCTGGTCTAGTCTCTGGTCTAGTCTCTGGTCTAGTCTCTGGTCTAGTCTCTAGTCTCTGGGCTAGTCTCTGGTCTAGTTTCTGGTCTAATCTCTAGTCTAGTCTCTAGTCTAGTCTCTGGTCTCTAGTCTCTGGTCTAGTCTCTGGTCTAGTCTCTGGTCTAGTCTCCGGTCTAGTCTCTGGTCTAGTCTCTGGTCTAGTTTCTGGTCTAGTCTCTGGTCTAGTCTCCGGTCTAGTCTCTAGTCTCTGGGCTAGTCTCTGGTCTAGTCTCTGGTCTAGTCTCCGGTCTAGTCTCTAGTCTCTGGGCTAGTCTCTGGTCTAGTCTCTGGTCTAGTCTCTGGTCTAGTTTCTGGTCTAGTTTCTGGTCTAGTTTCTGGTCTAATCTCTAGTCTAGTCTCTAGTCTATTCCCTGGTCTCCGGTTTAGTCTCTAGTCTAGTCCCTGGTCCCTGGTCTCTGGTCTGGTCCCTGGTCCCTGGTCTCAGATGTGGACTCCCTCTGCCTCCTCCTTCTGTCTCTGGCCCGGTGCCTCCTGGACGGGCCTGTGGTGTGGAGAATCGGCCTTTTGATGGGACAGTGGGGACCAGGGGGGACCAGAGGGGGACCGGGGGGGACCAGAGGGGGGTTTGGGACTGAGGGCCCCTGGAGCATGCCCTGAAACGACACAGACTGACACCGAACGGGCCCCTGTCCACAGAAAACCCCTCACAGAGCCATCGAGCTGGGCACAGGAGTCTATCACACTGCCGGGCCCCGGGGAGGAAATGTGCAGGAATATTAAAGCCTTTGGTTTCCATAGCGATGAGATGACACAGTGGTTAAGACCGTCACCTCACAGCGAGGTCCGTGGGTCCAATTCGAGAGCACAATTTTATATTTTATCTTCTGTCTTTAGGCTCTTAACCACTGGTTTCTGAATGATGGAAAATCAGGACTGTTGCCACAGGGAAAAGTATAATGGGAAATTAATGTAAAAAGAAAATGTTGCATGTAATGAAAACCTTAATTTTTTTAGAATTTCAAATGCAATGTTAAAGGTTTTGAGAGGTTTGGGGAGACTTTTGGTCCATAGCGCTTTTTATTTTCCAATATGAGTCAACAATGTTCCAATGTCTGGACTATTCCTACTTACGGCACTTTTTAGGAGTGTCTGAATGTCCAGTTTCTGCGCTCAAAATTTCCCACAAAGCACCGTGAAAAGTATTGGGCGTCAGGGGTCACTACAGCGGTCAATATAGACGACAATTAGGGTGACCAGACGTCCCTATTTCCCCAGGACAGTCCCAGTTTTGAGCCCTGTGTCCCTCTGTCCCAGCAGATTTATGCAAAACCACTGATTTGTCCCAATTTTATACAAGAAATGACCCTGGTGTCCCTATTTTTGACCAATCTGATCTAAACCAGGACTAATCTAAGACTAAACCAGGACTACACCAGGACTAAAACAGGACTATCACAATTTGTGACTAATCTGATTCCTGAGAGGAGCGTAAATTGTCATTTGTTTTGCCAAAATACAGAAATCCGTGTTTGCAAATGACCATAAGGCAAAAAAAATGCAGCGCTAAAAGTCCCTCAGATTATGACACGACACAGTGACACGAGAGTGCGCAGTGTTACACGCTCTTTTCACAGTTTTATTTATACCAACCATCCCAACCCAGGTGTGTCCCAGTTTAGAGTTTTGACAATCTGGTCCCCCTAAGCACAATGCACTGGGAGAGTGGGGAAAACAATGCCGTACAGTGACACAACACGACTAAAGGAAGCAGATAGAAGCGCTGGTTTATCGCTCTGTAGATCCTGATTCTGAATTAAACACGACTGAATAAAGTGTTCTGGTGTTTCGCTCTAGCTCCATCTCCATCTCCAGCTCCAACAGTCTGGTCCGTTTGGTGAAATCCAGTGTGACAAAAACATGTACGATCGTTATTAGTCCAGAAGCATTTGTGTCCGTCTGATCTGATCGTTCTTTATGACAAAAATCAAGTTTTATCAGAGTTTTGCAGACTTTTTTTCCCCACACAGACGTCAGACTCTGGTTAGGGTCTGGATAAAACACGCCCCCGACCTGCAGTCACAGAAACAGTTCTCCCATAGATGCACAGAGCATTTATGTGAAATCAACCTGCCCGTGTTGAGCTGACAGGGCGTCCACAGCTTTCATGAAGGTCAGATTTTGTAGGGATTCTTCTGTATTTTTTACAATATGAACTTTAAAACATTTTTAAATCATCAAAGCGCCTAAAAATCAGCTTCATAAGAGTTTCCCTCGCGTCGCTCTGAGTCTGCGCTCCGCTCCAGCAGCTCTGATTGTTCAGAACTGTGTTTCTGACGTTACATGTTGGGCTCGAAAAAACAATCTCTAGGTTTGTTAAAATTACTTAAATTAGAATATTTGACTTTATTTGTGTGAATTCAACTTCACAAGTCAAATGATCGGCCAGTGGAATAAGTGTTTGTTTTTTTTCCTTAATTCAAGCAACATTTGATTTTGTTTCTCATTTTAAGTGCAAAAAGATGTTGTTTTTCTTATTTTAAATGAAGCAAGATGTATTTTCAGAATCAGAATCAGAATCAGAATCAGAATCAGAATGTTTTTTATTGCCATATGAGTGAACAGGTTCACAACATTAGGAAATTGCTGCGGTACTTGGAGCAGGATGTAGACAAACACTGACATGCAACAAATAAAATAGAATAAAATAAAGTAGAAAAAAAAGCTATAATATAACAAAATTTACAAATTTACAGTACAAAAAGTCTTATTTCAGTGACAGATCATTTTACTTGTCAAGTGAAATTTACTCAAATCATGATCAAACTTTCTTAATTCACGTCATCTTAACTTGACTAGATTTAGTTTTTTGCAGTGTGGGCTGCGAATCAGGAAATAAAAGTGGAAGTGAAAATATTTTTGGGGGTCATGTGCCAATGAGCACCGACCACTGAAAACAACAAGGAGCCATCTTGGATTCATCTTCCAGATTTTATTATAGTCTTAGGACATTCGGACACAGCCTATATTTTACATTTCCTATTTCAACATCCAGGAAGTGTTTAAAATGTTTTCTGTCAGTCATTAAAGTTAAATGTCACGTTATACTGTATTTCAGAACATTTAAAAGTGTCTAAATCACCACATCTACGTCTTTTAACTCCCTAAATTCTGATGTGACTTTGCCTGATGAGCTCTGGCACATTCGTCTGTAACACATTAGAGCGAAGGGCATCCGAGCTTCCATCACAGTGTTCACTCTGCGCCGGCGTGAAGTGTAATAGACAAACAGCTCCTCGGTGCCAGTCGCGGATCGTCCAAAAACGCCTCTGCCAAAGCCCGGATCCAGCGGAGCGAGTGCCAGGCGCGTTTTACCCTTCCTCCTGTACACAGATTAATGCTAAAAGGATTAAAGCTGCGCGTACAAACAGCACTGATCCTCATTAGGCCCGAGCTCCACGGGGCAGGGGAGGGGCAGCGGGGCAAAAGATCAAGCGCTCTGATTGGTTCATCCACCTGTCAATCAGCAGCATCTGAACTCGGGGGCGCAAAACCGGGGTTCAGACGTATTTGTGTGGTTTAACGAACATAAGGTGACGGTGGGCGACGGGGGACGAACGCAGCGGCCCAGTGTGTCTGCAAAACTACGGAAGATGGGGGCTCGCAACGAATACGAAATACAACGCGAGAAAAAGTCACAACACACGCACAAAAAAGCCACAAAACATTAAAAAAAAAGCCACAACATGTCAAAAAAGGCCACAACACAGCAAAAAGAAGCCACAACACAACAAAAAAGTCACAACACACCAAAAAAAAGACACAACACATCAAAAAAAAGACACAACACACCAAAAAAAGACACAACACAACAAAAAAAAGACACAACACACCAAAAAAAGACACAACACACCAAAAAAAGTCACTACACACCAAAAAAAGACACAACACACCAAAAAACAGACACAACACACCAAAAAAAGACACAACACACCAAAAAAAGACACAACACACCAAAAAAAAGACACAACACACCAAAAAAAAGACACAACACACCAAAAAAAAAACACAACACACCAAAAAAAAAGCCACAACACACAAAAAAAAAAGCCACAACACACCAAAAAAAGACACAACACACCAAAAAAATGACACAACACACCAAAAAAAGACACAACACACCAAAAAAAGACACAACACACCAAAAAAAGACACAACACACCAAAAAAAGACACAACACACCAAAAAAAGACACAACACACAAAAAAGACACAACACACCAAAAAAAGAGACACAACACACCAAAAAAAAGACACAACACACCAAAAAAAGACACAACACACCAAAAAAAGACACAACACACCACAAAAAAGCGACAACACACCAACAAACACACAAAACACACAAAAAAGACAACACACCAAAAAAAGTCACAACACACCAAAAAAAAGCCACAACACAACAAAAAAAGACACAACACACCAAAAACAAGACACAACACACCAAAAACAAGACACAACACACCAAAAAAAGACAACACACCAAAAAAAAGACAACACACACCAAAAAAAGACAACACACCAAAAAAGACACAACACACCAAAAACAAGACACAACACACCAAAAACAAGACACAACACACCAAAAACAAGACACAACACACCAAAAAAAGACAACACACCAAAAAAAAGACACAACACACCAAAAAAGACACAACACACCAAAAAAAGACACAACACACCAAAAAAAGACACAACACACCAAAAAAAAGACACAACACACCAAAAAAAGACACAACACACCAAAAAAAAGACACAACACACCAAAAAAAAGACACAACACACCAACAAACACACAACACACACACAAAAAGACAACACACCAAAAACTAAAGCCACAACACACCAAAAAAAGCCACAACACACCAAAAAAAGACACAACACACCAAAAAAAAGACACAACACACCAACAAACACACAACACACACACAAAAAGACAACACACCAAAAACTAAAGCCACAACACACCAAAAAAAGACACAACACACCAAAAAAAGACACAACACACCAAAAAAAAGACACAACACACCAAAAAAAGACACAACACACCAAAAAAAGACACAACACACCAAAAAAAGACACAACACACCAAAAAAAGACACAACACACCAAAAAAAGACACAACACACCAAAAAAAGACACAACACACCAAAAAAAAGACACAACACACCAAAAAAAAGCCACAACACACCAAAAAAAAAGACACAACACACCAAAAAAAAGCCACAACACACCAAAAAAAAGCCACAACACACCAAAAAAAAGCGGGACTCTATTTTTTGACAGACCAGGCGAGGAGCATCAAGCAGGAAATTATTTACGACAGTCAGACACAAAACAAATGACTTTTATTTACGTTTCCAAGTTCGTTCACGTCTCCGTTCCTTTACTTTTCACATTCTTCTTCTTCAACTTTTCTCATTCACTTCCTGCTTGATCCGCCTCGCAGACAGGGCCCCACGGTCGGGACAGACGACAGCGGGAACAAATGTTAAGACAAATGGACAAATGTGTCGCCGTAAAGTCTGGTGTGAAATACTCTAAAATAAACGTCACGTGATGTACGGTGTTGTACAGAGATATTTATATTATTTATGAACACAGTACATGAATATAACCAAATAAAATCCACATTACCGTAACAAACATTGAGCTGTTGCACTGAGAGCGCCCCCTGCAGGTTTGGAGCACTTTCATTGTGGTGACTTTTTTTTGGTGTTTTCTTGGTTTTCATTGTTTTATTCTTTTCGTCATTTCTCTTATTTGCGGCGCATTTGACGATGACACGTTTGTCTTTGGTCCTTCCAGCTCTTTTGTTTTTTCATTTGTACAAACCTGTGAGGAGCAGTGGGACCATCTCAGGTCTCGGTCTGGTCTTGGTCTGGACTGTAGCCGGAGGATTTGCCCAGACTTGTTGCTCAAGTTTTGTATTGATATGGAGGAAAACAGATCCAGACACAGGGAGAACATGCAAACTCCACTCATACAGACTTGCCCCTATGATGCAAGATCAATTTCACTTGCTTTCCAATAAACTACTCCAGACTTTTACTCCAGATGCCCTTCCTCACACATCTTAACACCCATGGGAGAGACTTTTTACCGTTTTATTGTCGGGTGTTTGTCTCTTGTTTGTTTTTCCTCGTTCGGTATTTTTCTCACACTCGGTGACGGACGCGTTGTGTTTTCGTGAATCAAACGGGAGGTGATGGATGGAGCAGAGGGGGGAGGGTCAGCGAGACGAGCCCAGGACGAGGCACCGCCAACAGGCCTGGCACCGGCGCAGGTCCCCCCGGCTCTGGAGCTGACACTTCCAATGTAATAACAGATAAATAGAGAGGGCTCGATGGAGCACAGAGCAAACAGCACCGGCCTGCCAAGGGAACGACAGAGTGAGGAGAGGAGGAGAGGAGGAGAAGAGGGAGCGAGAGGAGGAGGCAAACAGCACCGGCCTGCCAAGGGAACGACAGAGTGAGGAGAGGAGGAGAGGAGAAAGAGGAGAAGACAGGCAAACAGCATAGGCCTGCACAAGGGAACGACAGAGTGAGGAGAGGAGAGGGAGGAGAGGGAGGAGAAGAGGGAGCGAGAGGAGGCAGCAAACAGCACAGGCCTGCACAGGGGAACGACAGAGTGAGGAGAGGAGGAGAAGAGGGAGCAAGAGAAGGAGGCAAACAGCACCGGCCTGCACAGGGAAAGACAGAGTGAGGAGAGGAGAGGGAGGAGAAAGAGGAGAAGACAGGCAAAGAGCATAGGCCTGCACAAGGGAACGACAGAGTGAGGAGAGGAGGAGAGAAGAGGGAGGAGAAGAGGGAGCGAGAGGAGGCAGCAAACAGCACAGGCCTGCACAGAGGAACGACAGAGTGAGGAGAGGAGGAGAGGAGGGACCGAGAGAAAGAGGCAAACAGCACCGGCCTGCACAGAGGAACGACAGAGCGAAGAGAGGAGGAGAGGAGAGGGAGGAGAAAGAGGAGAAGAGAGGCAAACAGCACCGGCCTGCCAAGGGAAGGACAGAGTGAGGAGAGGAGGTGAAAGAGGAGAAGAGGGAATGAGAGGAGGAGGCAAACAGCACAGGCCTGCACAGAGGAAAGACAGAGTGAGGAGAGGGGGAGAGGAGAGGAGAGGAGGGAGAGGAAGTGAAAAAGGAGCAGAGGGAGCAAGAGAAAGAGGCGAGAGGGAGATGTGAGGAGAGAGGAAGAGAGAGGAGAGAAGGGGAAGAGGTGGGAGAGAGGAGGATAAAGTGGGAGAGACAGAGAGAGAGAGGAGGAAGGGTGGAAGAGAAAGGAGAAAGGGGAAGGGATTGAGGAGGAGAAAGGAGGAGAGAGAGGAGGGGAGGAGAGAGAGGAGGGATTGAGGAGAGGATGGAGGGAGAGAGGTGAAAGAAGAGCAGAGGGAAGGAGAGAACGAGGAGACGAGGAAGGGAGGGGATAGAAAGGGAGAAAGAGAGACAGAAGAGGGGCAGGGAGAGGAGGGAGGAAGAGAGAGAAGAACAGAGATAGAAAGAGAGGGGGAGAGAGGAGGAGAAAGTGGGAGAGACAGAGGAGAGTGAGAGAGGAGGGAGAAAGAGAGAGGAGAGAGGGAGAGAAGAGGGGCAAATTAGAGGAGAGAGGGAGAAAGAGAAGGGGAGAGAAGGAGAAAGTGGGAGAGACAGAGGAGAGAGAGAGAGAGACAGAGAGAGAAGAGGAGGGAGGAAGAGAGAGAAAGGGACAGAGGAAGAGAAAGGGGGAGATAGAGGGTCGAGAGAGGATGCATACAAATAGAGAGAGAGAGGAGGAGAAAGGGGGTGTGAGGGAGAAGAGAGAGAGCTGGGGAAAGAGGAGTGAGTAAAGAGAGAGAGATGTGGTGAGATGAGACTAGAAGGAGAGGAGGAGTGAGGGAGAGAAAGAGGAGGAAAGAGGAGGAGTGTGAGGAGAGAGAGGATGAAGAGAAAGAGAAAGAAAGAGAGAGTGTGTGAGGGAGAGGAAGGAGGAGACAGACGGAGCAGAGTGGGAGCTGGGGGTGAGAAAGATGAGGTGAAGAGAAAAAGGAAGAGAGAGGGGAGGGGATTTAAGGAGAGGGGGATGCAGAAAGAGGAAGAGAGACCTAATGGAGGACATGTGGCATCATCCGCCCTTCATCAGTTTAGACTCAGTGAGAGACAACAGAGAAAACCTGGATTTGAACTGAAGAACCAGAGCTGTGATTGGCTCGAATCACGATTACATCACAAACTTCAAACTCTTCAGACTCCGCCCCCGCCGACAGGTGTTTTTTTTAATTTTATTTATTTATTTATTTGATAGGGACAATGCACATTAATGAACATACGTTATAAACAAATGTAAATATGCCGGATTATAGCTACAAAACTAATTTACATCTGCAGTCCCGAGGCAGGTCACAAATACAGCGCACAATAGAACATTAGTAACACAAGAAAAGGTTAAGAAAAATAAATTTTAATACATTTTTGACGAATGATCACATGACTGGTTTGATTTTAGCCACAGTTTGAGTTGAGTTTTGAAAGTGAGACTGTTCCAGGTCTTAGTGGTCCTCACGGAGAGACAATTTTGCCCAAAAGATGTTTTTTTCTGTCGGGCACCTCACAGTCTCCTCTGGACAAGGCCCTGGTCCTGATGCTGGTGGGAGTTTTTGTTTGTACCAGAAACACCCGTCTGTAGTCAGAACAGTCCTGGGTGATGTCACGTAGTACTTGAAATTACACTGGAGTCTCGTTTTGACCAGAAAGCAGAAAGTGCACCCAGTTTGTACTAAAATTGTAAAAAAAAATATATATAGGCTATATATTATTGGGAACAGTAGAGAATGTAAACGCCGTATAAAAATGGATTTAGTGGACTTAAACAGTGACTGTTGCACTACCGTAAAATACCAAATAAGAGCCGGGTCCCTCTAAACTCCGGGTGCAGGTGTTTATTTCGATAAATAATCGCTGGTTCCAAATAAACGGTGAGTCTAATGTTGGTGCTGAAGACAGAAGTCGAGCTGCACCAACAGGAGCAGGACTGATGCTCGCGTCGTCTCTGCACAAACCAAACTTTATTTATTTCTTTTATTTAACCTTTATTTATCCAGGAAAGTCCCACTGAGATCACTAATCTCTTTTTCAAGGGAGTCCTGCCACGCACTCTCCACTTTTATACCACTTTCATACCGGGCAATGTGGGAGAAGTGTCTTGCCTAAGGACACAGTGACAGTTTTTTGTGACTGGCGCCCCCCTGTGGCACCTGGAACTCCCAGTGTCCTGACCAGGTCCTGACCAGGCCCTGCTGAGCCTCTGAGATCTGACGGGAACAGGCTTTGATGAGTCGGTATGACCACAACAAACTTAAAACCACACGGCTCATTTGCATAAACTATCAGCGCTGAAAAAATCAGCTCGCTCCTTGTGCCCTGATGTGGTGGATGAACGTTCTCACTCTGCTGCTCCACACTCGCTGCACCCGACCTGTTTTCTGACAGAACTGAAATAAAATTCTGCACCCAATCCGACCCGCTATAAATACAAACCGACACCCGAATGAAAATCAGTCCGAGAGACAAAAAGTGCCACAAGTTTGTACTCGCTAATTTTCTTTTCAGCTCCTCGGGAGTCATTTGCGTGGTTTGAAAACGAAAGTGGCAGAGATTTGTGGGAATGCACACGTGCAGCAAAAAAATATGGATTTTTACCGCATTTTTCATTTAATCATCTTCATTTAATCATCATCAAACAGTGGCTTTTTTGCATTTCACTAAAACACTGCCCTGTTTTTTGTTTGCGCACTTAAACCGCAAATTCGATTTTTCACCCATTTCTTTAAAGTTTGCGTCGGGTATCCGCGGGTACCCGAACCCCCTCCGGAACCACTCGCACATTCCCACACCGGTGTACGCAGACCCTTTGTGTCGAGAGCGGGACTCAAACCAGCAACCTTCAGATCAGTGACCAAACGCTCCACCAACCGAGCTTCTGTCGTCCGGTCATAACGCAAAAAAGCAGGACATACAGGAAGTACAGAGCCGCACGAGGAATATTCCTGCTTTAACGTGTCCATGGAGATTATGGAGTGATGCACCCCTCTAGAAAAGTTCCACAGTGCGGCTTTAGCAGAGCAGAATAGCGCGGATGCTGATGAAGTCGTGTTTATGATCCGGCTCCGTGGGGACGTTCCGGAGGCTCTTATCGTCTCTCCGTCTCCCCTCGTGCTCCGTCCTGTTGTGACGAGCTGTGATCCGACATCTGGCATCTCCGTCCTGCTCCGACCCCCCGCGGCCGAGCGCCGATGCCCAGACCCGGCGCTCCTGCCCGGGCACAGCCTCCACGCCGCACCCCCCCCCCCGGGCCCCCTCCAGGCTCCGGGGCCACAGCCTCTTCCAGAGCCGCGGCGTAATGGGCCAATCTGTCTCCGGCGCTCCGAGCAGGATCCATGTACGAGCGTGGAAAAAAAAGAAAGGAAAACTGACGTAAAATAAACGCTTTTGGAGAAATGTGTGGGATTGGGCACAGGAGAGAGGGAGAGAGGGAGGAAAAGAGAGGGGTGAGAGAAAGAGGGAGAGGATAGGGAAGAGAGAAGGAGAGAGGAATAGGGAGAAGGAAAGAGGAAGAGAGGAAGGGAAGGAGAAGGGAGGAAGATGGAAAGAGGGAAGGAGAAGGAAAAATACAGAGAGAGGGAGAAAAAAGAGAGAGCAAGAAAGAGAAGGAGAAACAGGGAGGGAGAGAGGAGAAAGGGAGAAGGAATAAAGAGAGGATGGAAAAGAGAGGGATGAGAGAGGGAGAGGAAGGATAAGAGGAGTGGAGCGAGAAGGAAAGAGGAAGGAAAAGAGGGGGTAGAAGAGAGAGGAAAGGCGAGGGAGAAGGAAAGAGAGTGAGTGAAAGGGAGGGAGGGAAAAGACAGAGAGATGAGGAGAATAAGAGAGACAGAGAAGGAGGGAGAGGGAGAAGGAAAAAAGAGGAGAGAGGGAGAGGAAGGGAAAGGGAGAGAAGGAGAGAGAAATAGGGAGGGAGAGAGGAGAAAGGGAGAAGGAAAAAAGAGTAAAGAGAAAGGAAAAGAGGGGTGGAGGAGGGTAAGAAGGAAAGAAAGAAAGGAAGGAAAGGGAAAAAGAGAGAAAAGGAGAGGGACATAGAGAGAGAGGAGAAAGGGAGAAGGAAAAATGAGGAAAGAGAGGAAGGGAAAGAGTGGGAGAGAGAAGGAAAGAGAAAGAGAGGAGGGACAAGAGAGGGGTGGAAGAGGGAGAGGGTGAGAAGGAGAGAAAGAAGGAAATAAAGAGTGAGAGAGACAGGGAAGACAGAGAGAGAGAGAGATCAGAATAAGAGAGACGAGAGAGAGAGAAAGAAGGAGAAGGAAAAAGGAGAGAGTGGGATAGGGAGGGAAATAGAGAGAGAAGGAAAGAAAGCGAAGACAGACAGAGAGAGATGGGGAGAATAAGAGAGACAGAGAAAGAGGGAGAGGGAGAAGGAAAAAAGAGGAGAGAGGGAGAGGAAGGGAAAGGGAGAGAAGGAGAGAGAAATAGGGAGGGAAAGAGGAGAAAGGGAGAAGGAATAAAGAGAGGATGGAAAAGAGAGGGATGAGAGAGGGAGAGGAAGGATAAGAGGAGTGGAGCGAGAAGGAAAGAGGAAGGAAAAGAGGGGGTAGAAGAGAGAGGAAAGGAGAGGGAGAAGGAAAGAGAGTGAGTGAAAGGGAGGGAAAAGACAGAGAGATGAGGAGAATAAGAGAGACAGAGAAAGAGGGAGAGGGAGAAGGAAAAAAGAGGAGAGAGGGAGAGGAAGGGAAAGGGAGAGAAGGAGAGAGAAATAGGGAGGGAGAGAGGAGAAAGGGAGAAGGAAAAAAGAGTAAAGAGAAAGGAAAAGAGGGGTGGAGGAGGGTGAGACGGAAAGAAAGAAAGGAAGGAAAGGGAAAAAGAGAGAAAAGGAGAGGGACATAGAGAGAGAGGAGAAAGGGAGAAGGAAAAAAGAGGAAAGAGAGGAAGGGAAAGAGTGGGAGAGAGAAGGAAAGAGAAAGAGAGGAGGGACAAGAGAGGGGTGGAAGAGGGAGAGGGTGAGAAGGAGAGAAAGAAGGAAATAAAGAGCGAGAGAGACAGGGAAGACAGAGAGAGAGAGAGAGATCAGAATAAGAGAGACGAGAGAGAGAGAAAGAAGGAGAAGGAAAAAGGAGAGAGTGGGATAGGGAGGGAAATAGAGAGAGAAGGAAAGAAAGCGAAGACAGACAGAGAGAGATGGGGAGAATAAGAGAGACAGAGAAAGAGGGAGAGGGAGAAGGAAAAAAGAGGAGAGAGGGAGAGGAAGGGAAAGGGAGAGAAGGAGAGAGAAATAGGGAGGGAAAGAGGAGAAAGGGAGAAGGAATAAAGAGAGGATGGAAAAGAGAGGGATGAGAGAGGGAGAGGAAGGATAAGAGGAGTGGAGCGAGAAGGAAAGAGGAAGGAAAAGAGGGGGTAGAAGAGAGAGGAAAGGAGAGGGAGAAGGAAAGAGAGTGAGTGAAAGGGAGGGAAAAGACAGAGAGATGAGGAGAATAAGAGAGACAGAGAAAGAGGGAGAGGGAGAAGGAAAAAAGAGGAGAGAGGGAGAGGAAGGGAAAGGGAGAGAAGGGGAGAGAAATAGGGAGGGAGAGAGGAGAAAGGGAGAAGGAAAAAGAATAAAGAGAAAGGAAAAGAGGGGTGGAGGAGGGTGAGAAGGAAAGAAAGAAAGGAAGGAAAGGGCAAAAGAGAGAAAAGGAGAGGGACATAGAGAGAGGAGAAAGGGAGAAGGAAAAAAGAGGAAAGAGAGGAAGGGAAAGAGTGGGAGAGAGAAGGAAAGAGAAAGAGAGGAGGGACAAGAGAGGGGTGGAAGAGGGAGAGGGTGAGAAGGAGAGAAAGAAGGAAATAAAGAGCGAGAGAGACGGCGAAGATAGAGAGAGAGAGAGAGAGAGAGAGAGAGAGATCAGAATAAGAGAGACGAGAGAGAGAGAAAGAAGGAGAAGGAAAAAGGAGAGAGTGGGATAGGGAGGGAAATAGAGAGAGAAGGAAAGAAAGCGAAGACAGACCGAGAGAGAGATGGGGAGAATAAAAGAAATGGAGAGAGAGAGAAAGAGGGAGAAGGAAAAAAGTGGAGAGAGAGGGAGAAGAAGGAAAGGAGAGAGAAGAGGAGAGAAATTGGGAAAGAGAGAGAAAGGTTGAAGGAAAAAAAAGAGAAAGAGAGGAAAGAAAAGTTGTTTAGATAGTTATTTAGAAAGACAAAATTATAGGTCCTAAATTTGCTTTAAAATGCTGTAATTTGGCATTTTCTACCTTTTCAAATCATTATTTTAGGTTATTCCAGTGCAGCGGCTCATTTTTACTCTAAATAGTCGTCTCCTCCAGGTTTTTAAAGTCTTTCCTTTGCCTCGCAGTGTAACACAACGTCTGCAGCACCAGATCACTTATTAAATCCATTGCCTCAACGTCGGGAAAATCATCCAAATTGTACGAAAAGTCCCGACTTCTCCACATCCTACAGCTCATAACCGATTTATTTTTTCACTACAGCGAGTTTGTGCCGACCCGTTCAAACTTTTTCCGTACTCTCCGTCAAAAATTGTTTTAAAATCTTGGCCAAATGAGAGAAATTTGCAGTTTTCAGGCCTGTTTTTGATGAGGGAATGAGATTATGACATGGCAGAACGTTTTAAACAGTTGATTTTCTCTAATACGTCGTCTTTAAACATCGATTTAGGGCAACGTATGATCTTTGAACACACAGAGACGGACGAGTAGAACGGCGATCTTAAAGACAGGGGTGGTCTCGCGTCTATCCAGATGCCAAAGCTCCTCCAAAACAATCCAATACCTCCTCCACAATCCGCTCACCGGGGACGGGCCCAGCGCTCGCTAATTACTGCGCGTTTTGTCCCTGAATTATCTGCATGTCCAACACTACATTTCACAGCAAATTAAACACGGAACCCCCCCCCGAAACCGCCCAAGAATCCAAGAATAAACCTTAAATTGTTTCTATCTTTGTCCGGGGCCCAAAGCGAGGGACACTAAGAGGATGCGCGCCTTTATTCGCCGTTTCTTTAGGCCGTAGCGACGCAGACGCCGGCCGTATTGTTTGAGTGACGCTGCGAGGGCCTGATAAGGTGTCAGTATTGATGCCGCTCCACAGAAGAGCTCTGGAGTCTCGGACGAGTGTGTGGGGGAGGGATTAGCACCGGGAGCAGTTGTTGCGCAGGATTCTAGCGCCGGATTCTGGAGGAAATGTGCGGCCAGTGTAAAAAACGAGCTAAAACAGAAGATCGGAGATAAACGTGTGCGTCAAATCGTGTTATTGCTTTGTCTGGAATGTTTCTTTATCTTCCAGTGATGGGAAATCCGGCTCTTTTGGCTCGGCTCACTAAAAAGAGCCGGCTCTTTCGGCTCCCATGCGGCTCTTCAGGTTGTTTTGTTGCTTTAATTAATTTATGATTTTTTAAATATATACAGTATATATATGTTTATTTTATAAATGTGCTTTTATTTATTCACTCCACATAAAGTGTAAAAAATACCACCGCTCTACTCTTCTGGTGGTTTTGTTGCTTTCATTAATTTATTGTCAACAAAAATAAAAAATTGGCACAAAATGAATTACTAATGTAAGGAAAAAAGTGTTTATTTAAATTTATATATATTTATCATAGAAATATGCTTTTATTTATTCTGTCCACATAAAATGTAAAAAATACCACTGCTCTACACACATCTCCTGTGCTCTGCTCAATATATACACTGAGTAATAATGTGTTTAATGCAGCTTTGGCACATTTGTTTACATTTTACAGAAATGAAACTTAAAACCACATGGCTCATTTGCATACAGCTCATTTGCATACAGTATAAGCGCTGATAAAAACAGCTCGTCTCAGCTTCTGTAACTACTGCCCCATAAACCGTACGGCACAGACACATACTGACCAATCACGTGCAGCGTGAAGAGAAACAAAGTGAGAGGGTGAGAAAAAAAAACAAAAACAAAAAACAAAACACGGCTCCCGATAAGGAGCCGGCTCCTGTCGTTCCCTTCAAAGAGCCGGATCTGAGAGCTGTTCACGACTGAACCATCACATTTATCTTCATGGAGACCAAACCAGACCGAGTCTGAGCCATTAAACCACCTGTAACTGAATAAATGTAAAGAGGAGCTGTTTAATGTCACACTGTGGAACATTCCAGATTAGAGCAATGGCGTATCCATAGATGAACATTTAATTTAATTAAAGTACTTGTAATTTAAGGGAAATGCATCTCTGTAAACTGACCCAAGTACAATAAGGAAACATATTTGTATTTCAGTTTGTGGGGTCAACATCTGAAATCTGGAAAGATCAGCTCAAAAAATGTCCAAAATATGAAAATGTTTAAACAAAGATATGAATAAATTATTACAGCTAAATGTGCAGAAGAAAGAACTGAAGTTACTTTGTCATTTGAATGTGCACTAAAACATTCTGAAATGCAGTGATTTATTTTGTATCTGGAGTAACCTGATGTACTATTATAAGAGATATTATGAGATATGATAAGAACCACATTATTGCTTTAATGGTTTTGTAAACGGGGCAGATAAGTGTTTGCTTCTCCCTACTTCTTTTGCGAATGATTGATTTTTTTTAGATTATATTTGTGATCAGTAATGTAAAATAATTGCCTTTATGCATCTGCTGATTACTGTGGAAACATAATGGAATTTATCAATGATGAAATATCCGAATATCAGAAAATACATTAATAATAAATATACTTTTATTAAAATGTATTATTATTATTATTATTATTATTGTTATTATTATTATTATTATTATTATTATTATTATTATTATTATTATTATTATTATTATTATTATTATTCGTAGTAGTAGTAGTAGTAGTAGTAGAGGAATAAAAATGTAAGAAAACACCTTTATTTTGTTTAAATAAAGTTTAAAAGTATCAGAAAAATAGGATTATTGTGTAAACTTTTGAACAGAATTGTCCTAGTGTAATGTCATCTGGTCTGGTGTCTGGGCCCTGGTCTCTGGTCTGGTCTCTGGCCTGGGCCCTGGTCTGGTCCCTGATCTGGTCCTTGGTCTGGTCCCTGGTCTGATCTCTGGTCTGGGCCCTGGTCTCTGGTCTGGGCCCTGGTCTGGTCCCTGATCTGGTTCTTGGTCTGGTCCCTGGTCTGATCTCTGGTCTGGGCCCTGGTCTCTGGTTTCTGTTCTGGTCTTTGGTCTGGTTTTTGGTCTCTGATCTCTGGTCCTTGTACTGTAATTTTCAACATATTTTTCAACTTTTCTTCACAAATTTCTTCCTAGTTGGTGTAAAACTATAATTTACATTTACAGGACATATTATTCTGCCAAATTTCGTTAAAACATAGAGAATTCTTTAACCATTTGTGTGTGATAGTCTTACCAAACTTACTACAGAAAACCACAATAGTGTGAGTGAATATAGTTTATTTCTCTGAACACCTAAACGCTTCTGTTTATGTCTTGCCCGAGGACACATTGGAAAGCGGGAACTGAACCACCGGCCGCCACGTTTATGGGTCGAACTAACCAACTGGTCCCTGCTGCAAGTCAATGAAGCCCGTCCATTTGTAATGAATCCAGCGAGGAAAGAGAAAGAGTGCATTTTTCATCCAATCGTGTTTCTCCAAAGCCTGAAGGAGGGGTCATCTGTTACACCGCAAGTGGGTCAGTCCTCCGGGTGAGGAGAGAGGGATGGAGAGAGGGAAGAGGGGGAAAGAGAGGAGAGAAGAGGAGAAGGAGAGAGAGAGACATGTTAGGGAAAGGGAGTTAAACAGAGGAAGATCGAGAGAAGAAGAGGGTTAGGAAGAGAGAAGAGGGGGAGAAAAGGGGTTTAGAGAAAGATAGAAAGAGAAAAAAAAAGAAAAGGAGGTGTCAGAGGACCCCAGAGGTTGACCCGGAAACTCTTTGGTTTGAAACAGAGCGGAGAAGTGGAAATATGTGAGGAGTGAAGATGTGGGTGTGGCTGGAGGTCTTCGGTCTTTGGTTATTGGTCTCTGGTGTCTAGTCCCTGGTCTCTAGTCTTTGGTCTCTGCTCTGGTCTTTAGTCGTTGGTCTCTGGTCTTTGGTCTCTGCTCTGGTCTCTAGTCTTTGGTCTCTGGCCTTGTCTCTCGTCTCTGGTCTTTGGTCTTTGGTCTCTGGTCTGATTCCTGGTCTCTAGTCCCTGGTGTCTGGTTTTTGGTCTCTGGTTTGGGCTCTGGTGTCTAGTCCCTGGTCTCTAGTCTCTGTTCTGGTCTTTAGCCGTTGGTCCCTGGTCTGGTCTGTAGTCTTTGGTCTTTGGTTTCTAGTCTTTGGTCTCTGGTCTCTGGTCTATAGTCTCTGGTCTCTGGTCTTTGGTCTCTGATCTCTACTCTTTGGTCTTTGGTCTTTGGTCTCTGCTCTGGTCTCTGCTCTGGTCCCTGGTCTGGTCTCTAGTCTTTGGTCTTTGGTCTTTGGTCTCTGGTCTTTGGTCTTTGGTCTTTGGTCTCAGGTCTCTAGTTTGGTCTCTGGTTTTCGGTCTGGTCTCTGCTCTGGTCTCTGCTCTGGTCCCTGGTCTGGTCTCTAGTCTTTGGTCTTTGGTCTTTGGTCTTTGGTCTTTGGTCTTTGGTCTTTGGTCTTTGGTCTTTGGTCTCAGGTCTCTAGTTTGGTCTCTGGTTTTCGGTCTGGTCTCTGCTCTGGTCTCTGCTCTGGTCTCTGGTCTGGTCTCTAGTCTTCGGTCTTTGGTGTCTGCTCTGATCTCTGGTCTTTGTTCCCTGGCCTCGAGTCTTTCTAATGTTTTAATGCACTTTGAATTACTTTGCGTATGAATTGTGCTGTACAAATAAACTTTCTTGTCTTGGTCTGGTCCCTGGTTTCTGGTCTTTGGTCTCAGGTCTCAGGTCTCTGGTCTCTAGTTTGGTCTGTAGTCTCTGTTCTCTAGTCTCTGGTCTGGTCTCTGGTCTGGTCTCTGGTCTTTGGTCTGTGTGGATATGGGCAGCGACAGAGAGAGAAAAGTCACTCCCCCTTCAGAGCGTTACCCCAACACAATCCCTGTTCCTCTAATGAATCTCCTGCACATCACATCAGGTTTGTGACGTCGTCGTGCACAGTTTTGTGTCACGTTTTTATAGATTTACGGAGAACTGTCGCGGCAGTAGAGCCTAGGAGAGATCACTAGATTACTCAAACATGCGTGGACGACACTAAAACCGCTGCAGTCAGCTTTTTGATGAGAGAATAAACCAAAGAAATACATAAAATATCATAGGATTTAAAATGAAAAGACACAAAAGGTACTTCAGTCTTGTCCAGGTTGGTTTCAGCTCAGATCTGCTGAAGGTCATTTTCACAAACACCTCAGACGGAGACGGAAAAGACGGAACACAAACATGGATTACGGTCCGAACGAAACAGCAACAGCGAAACGTGTCAATCCAATAAACTGTTGACCCCCGTGTGACCCCCGTGTGACCCCTGAGTGACCCCGGAGTGACCCTGGCCCCGTCTCCCTCTGAACAAACACAGAAATCCCTCTAATGTGACGCATTATTCGAATCTGAAATTATGATTGAGACCTGCTCCGTCCCCGTGTTTAAAGGTCCTAAATTACACAAAATGGATTCATGTTTGTGTTTATCATTTATTATTCGTCTGTCGACATCTCCAAAGCTCAAAACGCTCTGCTCCACCTTGTGATGTCGTGAAGTGGTAGTTTTCAAGATAACGGCTACATTTTATTTATCCAGTTCCAGGGCTGAAATGATCCAATGTGCTCCACTGTGTTTTTAAACTCCAAACACCTTCACTAGAATAATTCATGTTTAACACACAAACCCTGTGTATTCAGGTTCTTCTCCCAAACAGACAACACGCTGTTCCACCTTGTGATGTCACTGGGTAGTACAGTAAGTGCTCTACTGTTTTTAGGGCACTTTTACATCACGTGTTCGATTATTTGTTCCGCCCCAGTCAATAAAATAGTTCTTGTGTAGTGTACGGCCCTACAAAGGCAAAAGACTTTGACTCGCCACAGTGTGAAACTGAGAAAAATGACTTCAGAGTTTCCGTTTTGTGCAGACCATAGACCGTATAAAAGAAGTGGACTAAGTGAGCGTGACGTCACCCACAGCGTTTAGCGTCGCTCAAATTAGGCTCACGATGCTAACGGTTACAGGAGCGAATCTGGAGCCAGGCCCTATGTTATGAATGGGGGTTTTTTTGGCGAACAAAATACCGAAAAAAAAATCAGGACCATGTGCCATACGAACATTGTAAGACCAAAATGACGAGGCCACAGCAACAGGTACAGAGAGACGAGCGATAAGATCTCAGTGTAAGTCAATGGGAAAAAGGGAGAGAAGGAACCGGAAGAGCCTCCTGGAGCACTTCCTGTTTGGCACGTGGCGGCTAACGGGATAGCTTAGTCCACTCATATATACGGACTACGGTCCAGACAAAGGTCGGGCTCCCAAAAATTGACAACTAATTGCTATAATGAAGGAATATTTGTATGGGAAAAAAGTTGATCTCAAAATTGACCTTTGACAAAGCTGGAGCACAGCAACTGTCAACATATTTCACAATATTTATTCACATGATAAAGGAGGTCTGAAATACCCTCAAAACGAGACAAACTCATTTTTGTGGGTGTTCTGACTCCAGTGCAGTCGTGTGTTTCACTTTTACACCTGCAAACAAACCAAAATGGGTGCGACTGTCGTATATCCGAGGCTCCTGCACGTGGCTCGGGGACGCAGCGCCTCACCCCCTCACCCAGGGGTCTTCCCACAAAGCTCCTGCAGGGTGTGGACGCTGTGGGCCAGTCCCCCAAACAAAAGGCCCGACCCCGACCTACTGTCTATGGTTTGGACCTGAGTTTGTTTTCTCACCAGAGGAACCGCACCAGAGTTTGAAGTGAAGTCCCACTGAGATTAAAAACCTCTTTTTCAAGGGAGCCGTGGCCAAGTGGCGGTAAAAACACATTTAAAACACGATTAAAATGACATAAAAATTACAATAAGTTAAAACAAGTACAAATTGAGGAGGCCGTTTCAAGTGCTCTCAGTCTGGATTTAGAATCGTTCAGTGAAATAAGTTCCGATAGTTTCCAGTCCTTTTATACCTATCGTGCTGAATAACTCAAAATTGGTTAATCTAAAGGCTATTAGTGTTTTAATGCTTAACTTCGTGCACTAAATAAACTTAAAAACATCTACCTGTACCTCATCTAAGGCCGTGGTTCTTATATTACTAAAGTTCTTGTGACGGCTAAAATGAGAAGCTCTTTGGCATTTTTATTTTGTAAAAAGGTTGGAGATCCCTGCTTTACACCTTCACTAGAATCATTTGCATAATTTCAGACCTGGAACTGCCAAATTCTACTAGTCTAAAGATAAAAATAATAATAATGCATCAGTTTTATATAGCGCTTTTCTGGACGCTTTACAGAGCATTATTCATTCACTCCAGACCCGGTGGTGGTGCTACTGTTGTAGCCACAGCTGCCCTGGGGCAGACTGACGGAAGTGAGGCTCCAATCTGCACCATCAGCCCCTCCGACCACCACCAACACTCACACACACTCCACTTTCATACTAGGCAATGTGGGTGAAGTGTCTTGCCTCAGGAGTTTTTACCACGGGCAGTTTTTACCACCTGGAATTCCCAGTGTCTCCATCCCAGTCCTGACCAGGCCCTGCTGAGCCTCTGAGATCTGACGGGATCAGGCTTTGACGAGCCGGTATGACCACTTAGAAAATCATTGTTAACTCCCACTACATGACATCATCTAATAATAAAGTGTTACTCAGACATGTGTGAGTGAAACAAAACTCCAGGTCTGTTTTTGGGGACGAAACAACATCGTGAAAATGGTAAGAAAGCGTGTTTTTGTTATTATCATGGAATCTGAATCAGTTTTGAGAATCGAGTCTATTCCTGAGTATCGAAATCGTTGTATGGCGACAGCTCTGAGCCCGCAGCATTTCCCAGAACATTTTCTCTGGAGTTGTCTCTTCTCCTCTGCACGTGTCTAAACAAATGGGCCCAATCGAAACCATGAAAATCGCTCTGAAAACAACAACTGCTACGAGAAGTGTATTATCCTCACCCCCCAAAGCCAATTTATTCCATGCATATCTCCGCATCTAAATTGAATGCAGCACGAGAAATCACTTTGAGAAGCCGTGCCTTATCTTATCGCGGGGCCTATCTTATCCGGGGCATCTGGCTTTCTAACTGCGGCGCCCGCGTTGGATTTTCACACTGATTTGAGCGGCAGCCGATCGGGCCTGAACCACGGGGAAGTTTTCAAGGCGACGCCACCCAGCGCTAATGGAGCTTTATGAAGTTAGCGCATTTTAATTAAGGGCAATTATCAGATTCTGGAGGTCTTTTAATTACCTGAGGCAGATCCACAGTGGAAGAAACACACTGAGGCAAAAGGGAAAACGGGAGAAAGGAGAGAAAATCTGTCATTGGGGCAGTTCGGGTTTAAGGTGGGACTCTGCAGGTGGAAAATCACTGACACATAAATGACAAAATATTGATTGATTTGTTTTATTTCGAGTTTGTGCCTAGAAAGAAACAATCATAAACATAAAAACGTAAAAGAAGTAAAACTATATTAACCCGCCCCTGTTTATGACCATTAAAAAAAATAATGTTGTTGCTTATTGATCACATAATAATATTACATTTTATAATTATATTTTTAAACATTGTAAAAAAAAAAAAACACCTATTTAAAAAAGTAGGGGTTAAAAAATTATAATCATAATAATCATAATAATCATAAAAATTATATAAATAATAATATATTAGTCTTAAATGGCATTTTTCCAGACATTCAAAGCCACTTTTTTCATTTACTCCACATATGCAAAACGAAGAAGAAGAACGTGAAAAGTAAATGAACAGAGACGTGAACAAAGTTGGAAACGTGAGTAAAAGTAATTTATCGTTTTGTGTCCAGGATCGATGTCACTGTCTGACCGTCGTAAATAATTTCCCGCTTGATCCTTCAGAAAACAGACTCCGATGGCCAGTTCCGTTGTGTCTTTTTTTTGTTGTGTTGTGACGTTTACATTTGTTATGAACCCTCCAGGATCAGAAAACAGAGCCCCGCAGTCACTTCTGTTGTGGCGTTTGTATTTGTTGCGGCGTTTGCATTTGTTTTGAGCCCACCAGGCTTCCGTAGTAACCTAGTACTTAGCCACAGTTGCCCTGGGACAGACTGACGGAAGTGAGGCTGCCAATCGGCCCCTCGGACCTCCACCAACACTCAGGTTCACGCCACGTTCAGACCGGGTGGGTGAAGTGCTTTGCCTGAGGACTACGGCTGTAACGATATCCAAGTCTCACGCACAGTATGAACCTCACGATACGATATTTACTGCGATATCGTGGGGAAACTGTTATAGCGACATTACAATATTCTACATAGTAACTGACTGACTTTGACCAGTTCATTTGGTGCGACATTTATCGTCATTAGGGATGGAACGAAATCTCTCTGTACGATATTTTCACCATAAACATCTCACCGTACCAGATTTATTGCGATAAAAAACTGCGAATCTTCGACTTTCTCCTCTAAAAATGCCTTTTCATTGACAAATTGTCGCTACGGTTAAACTTCACAACAAAACTCTGCTGGTCTCTGGCAGTCGTGACGAACGCTCACGATCCGACTGAGGTGAATAATCAGGACGCTCTAAACGCGTAAGGTGAAAGGGGAAGAACTTTAGAATTTTAATTAGAACTTTAATTCTGTTTTTGATGCTTTACAACAGTAAAAATCAGGTGCAGAGTCTTGAAGAGTGAGTCAGAGTTTGGAGTTTAGGAGGCGACAGGGGAACAGATCTTTGGTCCGATCAGTCCATTAAACCAGGACGTCCCACATCCTGTTTTCTCTCCCTCCATCCCTCTCTGTCCTCCCTTTCACCTCTCTCCCTCCCCTCTCTTCTTCCTCACACTCTCTCCTCCCTTTCCCTTTCGCCCCTCTCCCCCTATCCCTCCCTTCTTTCTCACTCTCTCTCTCTACCCTCTCCCTCCTTCTCCTACCTCTTTTCACTCTTCCTCCCTTCTTCCTACTGCTCTCTCTTCACCCTCTCCCTCCCCTCTTCCTCCCTTCCTCCCTTCTCCCTCCCTCTCTCCTCCCTTCTTTCTCACCCTTCTCCCTCCCTTCTTCCTCCCTCTCTCTCGTCCCTTCTTCCTCACTCTCTCCCTCTGCTCTTCCTCTCTTCCTCCCTTTCCCTCTTTCTCTCTCCTTCGTTTCCCCCTCTCCCCCTTTCCCTCCCTTCTTTCTCACTCTCTCTCCTCCCTCACACTCCATTGTTCTTTAATCTCTCTCAGCCCTCTCCCCCCTTCTCCTCCCTCATCTCCCTCCATTCTTCCTCACTTTCTCTCCTCCCCTCCACCTCCTTCTCTTGTCTTCCCTCTCACCCCTTGCCCTCCTCCTCCACCTCTCCCTTCCTCACTTTCTCTCCTCCTTCTTCCTCCTGCTCTCCTCCCTCTCACCCATCTCCCCCTTCTCCCTCTCCTCTTCCTCACTCTTTCTCCCCCTCTCCCTACACCTCCTTCTCTCTCCTCCCTTTGCTCCTCACTCTCTCCCTCCCTTCTTCCTCTCTCTTCCTCACCCTCTCTTTTTGCTCGCTCTCCCCTCTTCCTCACTTTTCTCTTCCTCCCTCTCACCCCTCGCCCTCCTCCTTCCCCCTCTCTCTCTCTCCTTCCCCCTCCCCTCTTCCTGAGTAAACACTCCCCCCCTCCTCAAATCCCTTCACGCCAAACGCTCTCCGCCTAAGCATGTGTGAAATTGAGGAGCCCCTAATACGACTCCCCCGTCCCGCCCTGCACAGCCCGCCGAGCACACAGGAAGTGAGCGCGACCCGCCGGCTAACGGCCAATGGCTAACCGGGTCAGGGACAGGAAGGAAGGAAGGGAGGGAAGGAGGGAGGGAGGAAGGAGGGAGGAAAGAGGCGTTTTGGGAGGACGGGGTCTGATGCTCTGGACGAGTTTTCCCACTTCGTCTGATACCGGAGCGACTTCATTAAAGCTCGTGTTACTTTTCGGGTGAAGGGAGGGTGGGGGGTGGAGGCCGGGGCACTTTGCACTTCTGAACTGCTTCTCTATGGTTCTCAACTGCTTCTGTATGGTTCTCACCCTAACAAAGTATCTTTAAAAGAGCCCATGTTACTCTGTTTTATGATCTATGTTATAATGTTGTTTCCTCATCACAAACACACCTGGAGTTATGTTTTTTTGTGTTTCGTTCATATATTTAAAGCTGCGCTGTGTAACTTTTTACTTTGGGCGTCCATAACCTGCTTGCTTCCATGGAGACGTCATTGATCTGCCTGGAAAGTTCCACAGCATGACACGGAACAGCTCCACTTTACATTTATTCACTTACAGGTGGTTTTACAGCTCAAAAATACCTCAGAAAACAGGCGTTCTGACTGTGAGCGGCGTCGCCTCTCCACAGATCTGACCTGTGACTCGATCTGGTTTGGTCTCCGTGGAGATAGAAAGGTTTAATGCCGTACTGTGAAACATCCCAGACAAAGTAATAACAAATCCATGGAGAAAAGCATTTGACGCAGACTCCACCAGAAAAGCTACATAATGCAGCTTTAAACACATCAACAAACAAACTCTCTGACAGAAAACACTCCAGTTCCACCTTGTGATGTCATGCTGCAATACAGGAAGTGCTCCATTGCGTTGTTAAACTCCACACACCTTCGTTAGCATCATTTGGATCGTTTCAGGCCTGGAATTGCCCATTTTTTACTGAACTAAAGGTAAAAGGAGCTTGAAAACTACCACTAAATGACATCACAAGGTGGAACAGAGCATTCTGAGCTTTGGAGATGTAGACGGACTGATAATAAAGAGTTACTCGAACGTGTGTGAACGCAACTCTGCTGTTACAATTCTACACCGTGCGGAGTAAAGAACGGAAAGTCTGAAAAGAACTGAAAAAGAAAAGAAAACTAGACCCTTAATTTACTAGATTACAAGAAATAATCTACATGATTTACTTAATTACAAAAAATGATCTACAGTAGATGACAAAAAAAGAACTATTGCAATTATACTTGGCCTCCATATGCAGTGAGTTTCCGTTGCATCAGAATCGTCTGCAGCTCTCCTCTGTACCTCTGCTCTCTTCTCCTCCCTCCTTCTTTACCTTTCTCTCCCTCCTCCTCTCCTCCTCTGTCTCTCCTCTTCACCTCCTCCCCTTGCCTCTCCTCTTTTCTTCTGACTCTATTCAGTGCACTTCTCTCCTTTCTACCTCTCTTCATCCTCCCCTCTTGTGGGACAGGATGTTATGACTCAGCTCAGCTACAGGGAAAAGGAAGTAACAGAAAATCAACACGGAAAGTGGTATAAATGAAGTAATAACTGAATTAACAGGACTGTACTAGGTAAATGAACCAACGGGGATCTAAAATATTAACACAAAATAAACTAAACTGAGAAACAAAATAACACGATTAACATAGAACAAGTTTTGTGCCATAAAACGGTGGGTTTATATAAAAGACAATGGGGCCGTTTGCACGACAGTGGCAGTGGGTGGAAAACGCAAAACATTTTGCCAGATGTGCCCGTTTTGGGGGATTGAAAACACCATCCTGAGTGGAAATCTCGAAAACGCTCCATCCTGTTGTTGCGGCGTAAACGGTTTGAAACAGAAATCTGCGTTCTCGTGGCCGCGGCGTAGAGATTACGTCACGAGCACGAGTCGGTTCAGCAAAAGAACAAAGTCGCTCAGAGCCTCGTCCGTCCACATGAAATTGGTGGTGTTATTACGCTTCACCGTGGTGTTTTGAGTTGACGCACTGGAGAAGAGGGCGTAGAGAAGCAGAAGGGTTTTATATAAGGTTTATACTCAGGCATTTGGTCTTGGTGGTGCTGCCCCCTACTGGGTGTGCAAATTACATCTGCAAACTGCGTGTTTAGTGTCTCCGTGTGCAGCCGAATCCCCCACTCAAAACGGTCACGTAAGCACAGAAGAAGAGTGAGAACAAAAACGCACTTTTGTGTTTTTCTTTCAGACCGTCTCCGTGTAAATGTAGCCGAAACACACAGGAGGAGACATAACGCAAAACCAAATCACGAATGTCCCCAAAATAAAGTCACATAAACCCACAAACCGAATCGAGTGACAAAACAAAAGACACAAACCAGAACTACATTAAACTAACAGAAACCACACGGAATCAGACATGTACAAGCTCAAACAAAGTGACTGACACGAAAGAGACACAGGACACAAGTCGGGATCTTCTTAAATCGGAGGAGGCGGCTACAGGTGGAGGCGGGATGAGCGTAGAAGTGAAGCGTAGAAGTGCCCGACCAATCAGGGACCAGGGACCTCACAGCAGAACTCCACAGGGACGAGAGAGAAATTAAAACACACACAAAACAAGTCAGAACTGGAGGCCGTGTCATTCCCTCTCCTCTACCCGGTGCACTCCCATCTCTCTCCTCCGTCCCCCTCCTCTCCTCCTCCCCTCTCTCCATCCCAAACTCCCTCTCGTCTCTCTCCCGCTCTCCTCTTTTATTTGCCGTTCCTCCGGTCTCCCACTGCGCCGTAATATGTCCATTCCCTCAGACTATTTCTCGCTCTGAGCACACGCACAGATGCAGATGTGAGGACGGGAGGGGTGGAGGGCGGAGGGGTGGAGCGGGGCAGTTATGGTCGGGTTGTGGTGGGGTCTATTGTCTTCCGGTGTTTTCTCTTCGGGGGGAAACGCTTTATGGTTCAGGCGGTGCGGAGATGAGAGGAGTTTGAAATTTGATCTCCACGTGTGAAGAGTGAAGTGTCTTTGGAACAGTTAAAGCAGCAAACCGAGACGCAGAGACAAACAGATGCAGGGACACAAGGACACTGAGACACTGAGACACTGAGACACTGAGACACTGAGACACAAGGACACAGAGACACAAAGACAACGAGACACAGAGACAACGAGATGTAAAGACATGAGGCAGAGACGAACAGATGCAGGGACACAAGGACACTGAGACACTGAGACAATAAGACACAAGGACACAGAGACACAAAGACAACGAGACACAGAGACAACGAGATGTAAAGAGATGAGACAGAGATGAACAGATGCAGGGACACAAGGACACTGAGACACTGAGACACAAGGACACAGAGACACAAAGACAACGAGACACAGAGACAACGAGATGTAAATACATGAGGCAGAGACGAACAGATGCAGGGACACAAGGACACTGAGACACTGAGACATAGAGACATAGAGACACAAGGACACAGACACACAAAGACAACGAGACACAGAGACAACAAGATGTAAAGAGATGAGACAGAGATGAACAGATGCAGGGACACAAGGACACTGAGACAATAAGACACAAGGACACAGAGACACAGCAACAATGAGACACAGCGACAATGAGACACAGAGACAATGAGACACCGAGATAACGAGACACCAAGAACCAGAGACGAGACACTGAGACACAGAGACACAGAGACACTGAGACACAGAGACACTGAGACACAGAGACAATGAGACAATAAGACACCGAGATAACGAGACACCAAGAACCAGAGACGAGACACTGAGACACTGAGATGCAGAGACACTGAGACATAGAGATACTGAGACATAGAGACATAGAGATACTGAAAAATAGAGATACTGAGATGCAGAGACGCAGAGACTAAAAGACAGTGAGACGCAGAGATGATGAGACACTGAGACATAGAGACACTGAGACATAGAGACACTGAGACATAGAGACACTGAGACATAGAGACATAGAGACACTGAGACATAGAGACACTGAGACATAGAGATACTGAGACATAGAGACACTGAGACATAGAGACACTGAGACATAGAGATACTGAGACATAGAGACACTGAGACATAGAGATACTGAGACATAGAGACACTGAGACATAGAGACACTGAGACATAGAGACATTGAGACATAGAGATACTGAGACATAGAGACACTGAGACAAAACCACTGAGACAGTGAGACACAGACACTGAGACACTGAGACATAGAGACACTGAGACACTGAGACATAGAGACACTGAGACACAGAGACACAGAGACACTGAGACATAGAGACACTGAGACATAGAGACACTGAGACATAGAGACATAGAGACATAGAGACATAGAGATACTGAGACATAGAGACACTGAGACATAGAGACATAGAGATACTGAGACATAGAGACACTGAGACATAGAGACACAAGACACTGAGACATAGAGACGAGACGCAAAGACAAGACAGAAACAAAACCACTGAGACAGTGAGACACAGACACTGAGACACTGAGACATAGAGACACTGAGACATAGAGACACTGAGACATAGAGACACTGAGACATAGAGACATAGAGACACTGAGACATAGAGACACTGAGACATAGAGACATAGAGACTGAGACATAGAGACACTGAGACACTAAGTTATTTCACTTTCACTTTTGTGTTATTTTGTCATGTTTTGTCCCTTGTTTCCATTATAGTTGCTAGGAAACGCTGCATTGTGGTGCAACTATAACAGTGCACTGTGCAGTTTTTCTAGTGGAGGGTCCTTCAAATGCTTTTCTCTATGGAAATGTTCTTACTTTGTCTGGAATGTTCCACAGTACGCCAATAAACCTTTTCATCACCATGGAAACCAACCCAGACCGAGTTACAGGTCAGATCTGTGGAGAGGCGTCCGCGCTCAGTCAAAACGCCTGTTTTTCTATATTCTTGAGCTATAAAACCACCTGTAAGCGAATAACAGACTTGATACTTTGCACTTTTGTAGCTAAGGCCCTAAATTAAGCATTTTTTATGTATGAAAAAGTTGTTTATATGTTTGCTGTGTGTTTTGTATGAAAAAGTGTCAATTTTATTTACTGTTTTTTCTTGTTTTTGTTTTTTTCATTTGCATTTCTGGTCCTATAGCTTTTATTACAGCCATATCCCACAAATACGTCCTGCAGATTGTAAAATAACAGGCTGTGCTGAAAAAAACAATGTATAACACTTCATGAGGGGGTAAAAGATCGGGTTTTAATCGCAAAATCAAGAAAAAAAATCCAGGCGAGGACACGTATAATACTATAATACTATAAAATACCCTTGTCGTACTGTGGAACATTCCAGACAGAGCGCTGACGTATCCATAGAAACAAGCAGGTGACGAGAAAAGTGATACAGTGCACCTTAAATATAATGATGTTCGCCACTGGAAACACTGAGACAATACAGAGAAGAGCCAAACGCGCGATGCTAAATGCTAAACAAGTATTTCTCAGCTACCCTCTGACCGCTATCTTCCAGACCACCACAACCCCCCTGCAAACGCACACACACACACACACACACACACACGCACGTACACACACACAGACACGCACACACGCACACACACACACACACACACACACGCTCAGACTTTAGGTCCATCTCCTGGCACACTGCTCCCTTCACGCTCGGCTGCTCTGAAATGGTCTTAATTGTAAATTGAGTGGGAGAGGTGCGAACGCGTCCAGAATGAGAATCACCCGTCGCCGGAGAGACGGGGACTGTGAAGACGAGACTGACCGCTGTCCACACCCCGGGACGTGCACACACCCCGGTCCATTTTCATTCTTCAAACCCGTACCCGGGATCCAGACGTGGCGGAAAAAATGAAGTCATCAAAACGAAAGACGAACGCGACGAGATGACGGTATTTTCTGATGTTCTAATGTCGTTTCCTCATCACAAACAGACCTGGAGTTGTTGCGTTTTTATTTCATTTGCACATGTTTAACACACACATCCTGCAGATTTAGGTGTTAGTGGTTCTTCTCTCAAACAGAAAACGCTCTCTTCCACCTTGTGATGTCATGTGGTGAGACAGGAAGTGCTCCATTATGTTTTTAAACTCCATACACCTTCACCAGAATCATTTGGATCACTTCCGCTGCTTTAATTGCCAATTTCTACTAAACTAAATGAAACTGTGAACACGAACATGACATCACAAGGTGGAACAGAGCATTTTGAGCTTTGGAGATGCAGACGGACTAATAATAAAAGATTATTCAAACATGTGAAGGAAACAAAACACAAATCCAGGTCTGTTTTTGAGGATATTAACATGACGTAAACCTCAAAAGAGTCCATTTTGTTTAATATAGGATCGTTAAATATTTTAAAAAGTGAAGAGTTTTCAAAATGGCGGCAATAATAAACAGAAAACAGCAGATTTCTTCAGAATTAATTATCAGTCGTTAATCTAAGGTGAAATTATTCTGGCAATAGCTTCGGAAAGTGGTGTCGTTAAAGGTCTTATATTGCACAAAATGGACTCTTGTGAGCTTTAAATCATGTTCTAATGTTGTTACCTCCTCAAAAACAGACCCGGAGCTGTGTTTTGTTTCATACGGCAAAAACGCTTGGCCAAAATTTAAGATATAAACACTTAAATCTATCAGAGAATGACTTAAATAACGCCTAACGTATCATATTTGATACATGAGTTTTTCAGCCTTCCACATGAGCAGTGTGATATTTGTTTCCCTGAAAAACCTGATGTGTACAATCAGATACATGCAGTGCATCACAAAAAGAGTAAAAATAACTAAAATCAGTGTTTATTTGAGCATAATAAAATAAAACATAAAAGTGTAACTAAAACACAAACAAAAAAAACAACAACAAAAGAGTTATGTTTTCCAGCCAGTTCCAGTGGTGGATTTCCTATTACTGCATCATGGTGGCACTTTTTATGTTTGGAATTACACATGTGTGGATTTATTTGTATTTTATTATGTTTTTGTTTGTTCAGGAAAAATTTTTTTAGCATTGTGACCTGATGATGAAACTCATATATGGAAACTGATATTTAAAAATGTTTTTGTTTGTTCAGAGGGACCAGTAAAGGCTTGAAATGAATAGAAAAAATAGAAAGAATTGGGATTTTCTGTCACTTATTTAATGGTTTGGGCTTTACAGGGTTAAAAGTAGTGAAATTATCTGAAAGATCATTTGACTTGACAAGTCATCTTAAAATAAAATAAACCTCTAGACTAGAATGTCACAGTTTCAGAACTAGTAAGTAGAAAATAAGTCTGAAAACAAGGTGGATAACCTGATATAAGTTTTAAAATCTAACTCTTTATTATCAGTCTGTCTGCATCCCCAAAGCTCAAAATGCTCTGTTACACTTTGTGATGTCATGAAGCGGTAGATTTCAAGCCGTCTTTTACCTTTAGCTCAGTGGAGATGGTCAATTCCAGGGCTGAAATCATCCGAATGGTTCTAGTGAAGGTGTTTGGAGTTTGAAACACACTTCCTGTATCACCACATGACATCACAAGGTGGAACAGAGTGTTTTCAGTTTGAGTATTTGTGTGTTAAACACGTGTGACTGAAACAAAACACAACTCCAGGTCTGTTTGTGACGAGGACAATATTAGAACATTAAAAAACAGTGTCATATTTCCTCTTTAATCAAATCAAAAATGTAATTAAGGAAGAATATACAATGACTACGGCAAGTCTGTGTGGCCAATCCCAAAGAGAAGAGGAAAAGGTGAAACGCTCACGGAGTTTATTCAGCTCCTGCACGTCTGAACTGGTCATTTAATATAATAAAAAATACAAACAGACGTCACAGGACTAAACCAGAGCTAAACCAGGACTAAACCAGAGCTAAACCAGGGTTAAACGAGGACTAAACCAGAGCTAAACCAGAGCTAAACCAGGACTAAACCAGAGCTAAACCAGGACTAAACCAGACCTAAACCAGGACTAAACCAGAGCTAAACCAGAGCTAAACCAGAGTTAAACCAGAGCTAAACCAGGACTAAACCAGAGCTAAACCAGGACTAAACCAGAGTTAAACGAGGACTAAACCAGAGCTAAACCAGGACTAAACCAGAGCTAAACCAGAGCTAAACCAGGACTAAACCAGAGCTAAACCAGGACTAAACCAGAGTTAAACGAGGACTAAACCAGAGCTAAACCAGGACTAAACCAGAGCTAAACCAGAGCTAAACCAGGGTTAAACGAGGACTAAACCAGAGCTAAACCAGGACTAAACCAGACCTAAACCAGAGCTAAACCAGAGCTAAACCAGACCTAAACCAGGGTTAAACGAGAACTAAACCAGGACTAAACCAGAGCTAAACCAGGACTAAACCAGAGCTAAACCAGAGCTAAACCAGAGCTAAATTAGGACTAAATGAGGACTAACCTAGGCCTAATCCAGGGCTAAACCAGGCCTAAAACTCTAAAACATTCTCTTATTTAGTTTTAACTCTGACGTTGTTGTTTTTTTAATGTTATCTGATAGACCCATTTAACTTGAGTGCGCGTCTTTTAAACTTGTGGCATTGCACTTTTAGCAAACGAACGCTAATTAAAACATACCGTAAAAGATTATAATCTGACGCTCACACTTGAACGAGGTCGAACCATTTCACCAAACTAGCACTAAAGCAGATTTTACGACTGCATTTAGCGAAACGGGGACCGGGATGGGACCTGTTCTCTTTGTCTCGCTGCACATTCGGGCGCTAAAACAAAAAGGTAAAGAAATAAAAGCGCTTGTGGAGGAGGTAAAGAGCCACACCGGGCTCCATTATCCGGTTATGTTCTTAATTAGTTATTAACAAAAACAGCAAAGTCGAGGACGCTGCTGCAAACTTTCAGATTATAACAAGATCGGGGTAAAGGAGCACTGTGGAACTTTCTGTTTGGGGGGTCGTCGCCTGCTTGTTTCTGTGGTTATATCGTTGCTCTGCTGAGAATATTCCACAGTGTGACTTTAAACTACTCTACTTTACATTTATGACTAAACCAGGACTAAACCAGGACTACACCAGAGCTAAAACAGGCCTAAACCAGAACTAAACTAGGACTAAACCAAGATTAAATCAGGACTAAACCAGAGTTTAACTAGGACTAAACCACATTAGACTAGGGCTAAACCAGATCTTAACCAAGACTAAACCAGAACAAAACCATAGGCAAACCAGGACTAAACCAGGACTAGAACACAGATAAACAAGGGCTAAACCAGGACTAGACCAGACTAGACAGGACCAAACCAGAGCTAAACCAAGACTAAAGCATAGGCCAACCAGGACTAAAACACAGCTAAACAAGGGCCAAACCAGTACTGGACCAGACTAGACCAGGACTAACCTAGAGCTAAACCAGGACTAAACCCTGACTAAACCAGAGCTAAACTAGGACTAAACCAGGACTAAAACAGAGCCAAACCAAGACTAAACCATGACTAAACCAGAGCTAAACTAGGACTAAACCAGGACTAGAACAGAGCTAAACTAGGACTAAACAGGACTAAAACAGAGCCAAACCAAGACTAAACCAGGACTAAAACAGAGCCAAACCAAGACTAAACCAGGACTAGAACAGAGCTAAACTAGGACTAAACCAGGACTAAACCAGAGCTAAACTAGGACTAAACCAGGACTAAAACAGAGCCAAACCAGGACTAAACCAGGACTAAACCAGGACTAAACCAGGACTAAACCAGGACTAAACCAGGACTAAACCAAGACTAGCAGAGCCCAATGAAACCAATCCTTATATTTTAGTAAACGTACAGTATCTTTATCCAGTATTTTAAGTTGTGCAGCCCGAGGCCCAGTGTTTGTCCTTGAGCAAGACACTTCACACGACGCAGAGGGCCTGATTTTACTAACAGGAAGGGCATCTGATTTAAATGAATGAAAATATATTCAGTGTCTGCCTCATATTTGAACTCTAGAGTTTAGTTTTTGAACTCCAGGTGTGTTTTTGAGGAGGTAACAGCCTTATAACACGGCTTAAAGCTCACGAGAGCCAATTTTGCGTAATACGGGACTCTTAATGATCTATTTATGGGGCTTTTTGTGCTTTTCGTGCTGCAGAAACCTCTCATCGACGCTTCGAAAACTCTCCTCTGTCTCATATCGGCGTGGAACCTTCTCTCGCTCAATTCAATTACAGCGACGCGTGTCCAGAGCCACCAGAGACGTCCCGGCGCGATGTCCAATCTGCTCCTCCGCCTCAAATCCCCGCAGAAATCTCCCGTTCATCGCCGCGCGCTTCTCCATTCGGCGAAAACAGAAAAGGGAATCGATATCTGCTTTCAATACGGGCGCGCGCCGATCGATGCGCGGGAGAGCAGCGCCTCTTTCACAGCTCCGGCGCGTAAACGGCTGCTCCAAAACAATGCGCCGCGGTGATTGGAGGGGGGTGCGGGGGGTCAAGGAGCAGCCGGGGAACAGAATAGGGCCCCGTCGATGGAGAGTCCTTCACACGGCCGCATTACGGGAATCCAGCTCCGAGTGCGGCGACAAAAGAGGCGCAAATTGTTTACACTTCAGCGGTTGCCGTGGAGACGCGTTGCTTGTTTATCCGGGAGGCGGCGGGAAAAGGGGGTGCCACGTGGAAATTGAGGTGAAAATCATTTTGGGTTTGGTAAATTGTGTTTTTTCGGGAAGGGGATTCTGCACACACGAGTTTGGTTTTAGTCCAACTTTTTCACATAAACTGGGTGTTATGCAAGTTTTCTACCGGAATGATTAACCCCCGAAGGCCTAAGGGCAATTTTAGTACATTTCTCAGATTTTTTTCTTAATTTCGCTTTTAAAACGGCCCCTTTTACCCCTAATGAAGTGTTCTACCTCCTTTTGTTCAGCACAACCTGTTATTTCACAATCTGCTGCTGTAGTTGTGTCATGAGGCTGTGAGAAAAGCTACAGGACCAGAAATAGAGATGAAAAAAACAAACACAGAAAATAAAATTCACACTCTTTTAAACAAAACAACAACTTTTTGGACATAAGAAATGCTTAATTTAGGGCTTTAGCTACAAAAATGCAAAATCTCAAGTCTGTAAGTAAATTAAAAATCTCCTTATTGCCCTAAAAACAAAAAAGTGCAGTGGCTCCATGACTTTCCTGGTCCAGTCCTGGAAACAGCTCCTGTCAGGTCCAGGGCCAGAGCCACAGCACTTCTGCATTTCCAGGGTGGAAATTACATTTGGATTTGTTCATTTTGACTGAAATAAACCTTTAAATAAAAATAGCAAAGCGATGAACAATTACACACACCAAGATGTGTAATTTTCCATGTGTGTGAGAATTAACTCCACTTAGAGCGACTTTTTCCCTCGTTATAAACACACACAGTCAGAGGAGTCGACCATCTTGACTCACTTCACTCTTTGGCAAAGTTTGGCTCGATCAAAATGGACGGAGCGCATGAGTTTGGGGAAAACAAAGTTCCTGTTGGACACTCGTTTTGCTCACGTCATCACACAGCGTGAGTGTGACGTAGGATAAAGCCGCAGAAATGTACGGAAACCTCTATGTCTGCACTTTCAGAGGGGAAAAGGAAGTTTCTGTATTTTACCGTTAGAAAGTTCTGCGCGGTTATAGAAAACATATTCCTCTGTATCGTATACGATGTCGTAGGTCTTCGAGGGTTAAAACAGGACTGACAAAAATCTAGGAAACCGACGGCCTTGAAAAATCTGATTGAAGTGGACTGTGAATCCTCAGTGTCGTGTGCAGTAAATTCCTCTTTCATCTAATGAGGCAGAGCCAGTTAAGTGTCCTTTAGGCGACGTTTACATGGAAACGTCTGAAGCAAAAACACAAAAGTGCGTTTTCTTATTCTGCATTTACACGAGGATTTTGGGTGGGGAATTCGAGACGCAAAACCTGCAGTTTGCCGATGTAGTTTGTCCTCCCAGAGCGTAGGGGGCAGCACCACCGAGACCACATGCTGCGTATAACCTTGTGCCCTTTCCAGAAATGTGATGTGTTGAAATAGGGCTGTGCGGTTGGACCATAGACCGAATAAAAGGAGTGGACTAAGTGAGCGTGACGTCAGCCATAGTGTTCAGCGCTGCTCAATTTTTTTTGACGGCCTAAATAGCGGAGGAAAAATTCAGGATCCTGTGTCGCGGCTTCATACGAACATTTTAAGACCAAAGCGACGAGGCCACAGCAGCAGGTCCAGAGAGACGAGCGACAAGATCCCAGTGAGAGTCAATGGGGAAAAGGGGGAGAAGGAGCCGGAAGAGCCTCCTGGAGCACTTCCTGTTTGGCAGGCGACAGCTAACGGGTTAGCTTAGTCCACTCATATATTAGATTAGATTAGATTAGCCTTTATTGTCTCCCTTGGGAGAAATGTGTCTTGGGACAGGGGCAGTCATGCCACATATAGAGACATGTAACACACAGCACACACACAGTGGACACATATAGAGACATGTAACACACAGCAGACACACAGTGGACACATATAGAGACATGTAACACACAGCACACACACAGTGGACACATATAGAGACATGTAACACACAGCAGACACACAGTGGACACATATAGAGACATGTAACACACAGCACACACACAGTGGACACATATAGAGACATGTAACACACAGCACACACACAGTGGACACATATAGAGACATGTAACACACAGCACACACACAGTGGACACATATAGAGACATGTAACACACAGCACACACACAGTGGACACATATAGAGACATGTAACACACAGCACACACACAGTGGACACATATAGAGACATGTAACACACAGCACACACACAGTGGACACATATAGAGACATGTAACACACAGCACACACACAGTGGACACATATAGAGACATGTAACACACAGCACACACACAGTGGACACATATAGAGACATGTAACACACAGCACACACACAGTGGACACAGGGATTCATGCAGTTCACAAGAAAAACAACCATTCAACATTTGAGAATATTGCACCATTCCCATAATTAGCATATTTTGCACTTTCCCTGGGGCCTAAAAGTGTAAAGGGGAGTATTGTTCGGCCATGTTTTTTTTTTTTTTTTTTTTTTTTTTTGTTTTTGTTTTTAATTCTCTTTCATTGGAACAAGCTGAAAAAACCCCAAAAATTTCATTTAATCCAGATGAGAGAAATTCACATTTTTCCCTCCACAAATACTATAGAAGCATTTCTCTCTTCTCTCCTCTTGTCTTCTTTCCTCCCTCTCTCCTTCTCTCCTGTTCTCTGATCTCCTCTCCTCTTCTCTCTCCTTTCCTCTCTCCTCCCTCTTCCTCCCTCTCCTCCTCCTCTGTCTCCTCCCTCTCCCCTCTCCTCCCTCTCTTCTCTCCTCCCTCTCCTCCCTCTTCCCTCTCCTCTCTCCCTCTCTCCTCTCCTCCCTCTCTCCTCTCCCTCTCTCCTCTCCTCCCTCTCTCCTCTCTCTCTCCCTCTCTCCTCTCTCCTCCCCCTTTCCTCCCTCTCTCCTCCCTCTCTCCTCTCTCCTCTCCTCTCCCTCTCTCCTCCCTCTCTCCTCTCCTCTCTCTCCTCTCTCTCCTCTCCTCCCTCTCTCTTCTCCTCTCCCTCTCTCCTCTCCTCCCTCTCTCCTCCCTCTCCTCCCTCTCTCCTCTCTCTCTCTCTCCTCTCTCCTCCCTCTCTCCTCCCTCTCTCCTCTCTCCTCCCTCTCTCCTCTCCTCTCTCCTCCCTCTCTCTCCTCTCCTCTCCCTCTCTCTCTCCTTTCCTCCCTCTCTCCTCTCTCTCTCTCTCTCCTCTCTCTCCTCTCCTCTCCCCCTCTCCTCCCCCTCTCCTCCCTCTCTCCTCCTCTCCTCTGTTACTCGTTGTCCTCAGACTCTGGGCCTGGTGCCAGAGTCTCATCTGTGGCTCCTGTGGAGCTCCTCTCAGCCCCACAAGTGCCTCCTCTTACCTCCCGCTCACTCTCTCCTCTTTTTTCTCATCCCCTCTTTCTCTCAATCTGTTCCCCACTCTCTTCACTTCTCTTCTCCCCCCTCCATCCCTCCCCTCCCCTCTCTTTTCTCTCCCTCTCCTCGGTTTTTGTTCTTCCCTCTCCCTCCTCTCCTTATCTTGTTTTTGTCCCTCTCTTTTCTCTCCCTCTCTGTCCATCCTTCATCTCCTCTCTCTTTTCTGTTCTTCCCTCTCTCCTCTCCTTCTCCCTCCTCCACTCTTTTAACCCCACCATCCCTCTCTCTTTCTGTTTATTTCTTCCCTCTCCCCTCTCTTCTCCCATCACTCCATCTCCACCCTCCCTTTCTATCTTCTCTCCACCTCCCCTTCCCTATTTCTCTCTCTTTCCCTCTTTTATTTCTCCGTCTCTCCTCTCTTCTTTCAGTCCCCTCATCTCTTCATCCCCTCCATCTCTCTCTCTCTTTCTTTCCTTCCTCTTTTCCTCCCCCTCTCGCCCTCTCCTCACCTCCCCTCATCTTTTATTTTTCCTCTCTCCTCTTTTCTTTCTCTTTCCCCTCCACCCTTCCCTCTCTACCTACATTTCCTCCACTTTCTCCTCACCCCATTCTCCTCTCTCCCTTTCCTCATCCTTTATTTCAGTCTGATGTAAAATGTTGAGTGTTTTTGCCGCGTTTACTTTTTTTCCGTTGAAAAGTGGAGATTTCTGGAATTATCCAACGAAAACGAGTGTCCGACAGGAACTTTGTTTTCCCCAAACTCATGCGCTCCGTCCATTTTGATCGAGCCAAACTTTGCCAAAGAGTGAAGTGAGTCAAGATGGTCGACTCCTCTGACTGTGTGTGTTTAGAACGAGGGAAAAAGTCGCTCTAAGTGGAGTTAATTCTCACACACATGGAAAATGACACATCTTGGTGTGTGTAATTGTGCATCTCTTTCTGTTTTTATTTAAAGGTTTATTTCAGTCCAAATGAACAAATCCAAATGTAATAAACACCTGGAAATGCATTAAAATTGCGGTGGCTCTGGCCCTGGACCTGACAGGAGCTGTTTCCAGGAGCGATTACACTTTTTTTTTGTTTTTAGGGCAATAAGGAGATTTTTAGTTTACTTACAGACCTGATATTTTGGATTTTTGTAGCTAAGGCCCTAAATTAAGCATTTTTATGTCCAAAAAGAGTGTGAATTTTCTTTCCGTTTTCTTTTTTCATTGTGAAATAACAGGCTGGACTGAACAAAAGGAGGTGGAACACTTCATTAGGGGGTAAAAGGGGCAGTTTTAAAAGCCAGTAGTTGAACGGCCCTGATCACAGGCTCCACTTGACTTTACAAAATGATAAAATGTCGCTCCTCTCTCTGAAACTGCTGCTGTCAGACTCGTCATTCTGGTCTCAAAATGATCAACATGATCCTGATTCCTTTTCCTAAAACAAAACCCTTATTCCACTTTTTTATATGATATATGGTTAGGGTCAGATATAGAGTGAGGTTTATGGAGGAGGAGGAGGAGGAGGAGGAGGAGGAGGAGGAGGAGGAGGAGGAGGAGGAGGAGGAGGAAGAGGAGGAAGAGGAGGAGGAGGAGGAGGAGGAGGAGGAGGAGGAGGAGGAGGAGGAAGAGGAGGACACAGAAACACAAACACTCAGAGGCAGTAGAAAAGTTCAACCACATGAAACTGAATCTTGGTTCTGCTGCATCGACTTTTACTGTCCAGGAGTTTTGGTTGGCTCAGAAACCAGGACTAAACCAGGACTAAACCAGGACTAAACCAGGACTAAACCAGGACTAAACTAGGATTAAACCAAGACTAAACTAGGATTAAACCAGGACTAAATTTTGTCTGAACCAGGACTAAACCAGGACTAAACTAGGATTAAACCAGGACTAAATTTGGACTGAAGCAGGACTAAACCAGGACTAAACAAGGTTTAAAACAGTGCAGAACTAAAGCTAAACCAGGACAAAACCAGGATTAAACTAGGACTGAACCAGGACTAACCCAGGACTGAACCAGGACTAACCCAGGACTAAACCAGGACTGAAACAAGACTAAACCAGGACCTGAAACAAGACTAAACCAGAACTAAACCAGGATTAAACTAGGACTGAACCAGGACTAAACCAGGACTAAACCAGTACTGAACCAGGAGGAATAGGCATGGCTAAAGGACTCGGACTAAACCAGGATTAAACCAGAGATAAACTAGTACTGTTCACCTGGACTAAACCAGGACTGAGGTGAGGCTCCTGATGCTCTGTGTTTTTGTCATTTTGTCTCCATGAACCTGAAGCTCCGTCATGTGAGTCTCTGAACTGAAAAACAGTGGAACAAGCCGAAAAATTATTTAAATGTGCAATTTTTAATGTAGTTAAATCCAGGTGAGAGTCTTTCCCTGAAGCTCTGCGTGTTTTTCAGAAACAACAGAGTCCATATTTCTGCTACAATGTTTGTTTTGGTTCATCGAATAAGACTGAAGGTGAGAAACACTAAACCAGATCTGAACCAGATACAAACCAACGCATAAACCAGGACTAAAGAAGGACTGACACTATTCTTAACCAGGACTAAACCAGGACTTCACCATGAGTCAACCAAGACTATACTAGGACTAAATCAGGACTAAACAAGGACTACACCAGGACTAATCCAGGAGTCAACCAGGGCTAAACCCGGGTTACACCAAGGCCGAATCAGGACCAAAACAGGACTGAACCAGGACTAAACCAGGTCTAAACCAGGACTAAACCAAGACTAAACCAAGACTAAAGTAGCTCCAAACCTTGCCATAAACCAGGACTAAACCAGGACTAAACCAGGACTAATCCAGGAGTCAACCAGGAGTCAACCAGGGTTAAATCCAGGTTAAGACAAGGCCAAATAAGGACCAAAACAGGACTAAACAATAGCTAAACCAGGAATATACCAGGACTAAACCAAGACTAAACCAGGAATATACCAGGACTAAACCAGGACTAAACCAAGACTAAACCAGGAATATACCAGGACTAAACCAGCTCCAAACTAGGACTAAACCAGGACTAAACCAGGACTAAACCAAGACTAAACCAGGAATATACCAGGACTAAACCAGCTCCAAACTAGGACTAAACCAGAACTAAACCAGGACTAAACCAGGACTAAACCAGGACTAAACCAGGACTAAACCAGCTCCAAACCTCGCTCTAAACAAGGACTAAACCAGGACTAAACCAGGACTAAACCAGCTCCAAATTAGGACTACACCAGGACTAAACCAAGACTACACCAGGACTAAACCAGGGCTAAACCAGGGCTAAACCAGGGCTAAACCAGGACTATACCAGTACTATACCAGCCCTAACTTCCCGTAAACATCAAAGTGCAGCACAACAGCCAACTTGTCCCCAAACTCCTCCAGTGTTTGCGTCGCGGTTCATTGACTTTTACGGCCCGCCGAGAATTTACTGCGCCTCCGAATCGCGGCGCGGTGAAAATGTGACTCTCCAGGAAGTGTCGCCATAACGATCAACCCCTCGCTGCTCGCTAATATGGCCGCACTGCCCCCCGCCTCCGCCGCAAACGCTCGGTAATCATATTATTGTAAATGTTGCCGGAGTTAATTGCATGGAGCACGGAATGTTCTACGCTTGGAAGGCTGTGGCGGGGAATTTTTTGAAAGTTTGTTTAGCCCCTGGTGTATCGCGCGGGCTAATAACGCTGAGATTGGATTCGGAATGGGGGAGAGGGACATGGGAGCCCGAGTCATAAAAAAGAAAAAAAAAAAAGGAAAGAAAACAGCTATACTCGCTATTGTTAATGCGAATAGCTGTTTGAGCGTTCTCGCGTTTTGTAAATTTGGTTGCTTGGATGCGCGTACAAAATGGTGACACAGAATCGGGTGTAGCGCTCGCAGGGAGACATTGGAAATTAGCTGAAGCGCGCAATAACAAGAAGTGATTGAAATTCTAAACGGCGTCAAATGAGACAAATCAGCGGCTAATTGTGCATCTGTATTCAGTATTGGATTTTTATTGCCATCTTATTTTCGGCGAGTTTTGAGGCGCCTGGTGCGGGGGGGGTCGACGCCGGGGCTGCGGGGGCCGAGCGGGGCTCCACCCGTCAGCTTGAAAGTCAAATTAAAAGTGGCAGAGTCGATGGGTTCCTCGATGTGCGGCGAACGTGCGGATGTGCGGAGGTCTGGTGAGTCCATAGACGACAGACATTTCACTGCATTTGGTTAAAAGATGCACTGTGGAACCTTGTTGTTTCTATGGATATTTATCCGCTCTGCTTCCAAAGCTACACTACAAGAAAGGATGTTCTGGCATAGTTAAACTGCCTTGAAATAAGCAGATTCATCTTAAAAGATCAATTTTAAGATTTTTTTACTTAATAAGATGAGATTTTTTTACTTGTTTCCAGATATTCCATCCTGATTTATCTTATCTACATATTACAACTTATTCTAAGCACTTTTTATATTAACTCAGTCCAGGTTAAGCCTCTTTAACTTCCTCCTCAAACCAATAAGGTGAAAAATCTTGCCATAAACACTTGAAACTCGTGTTTTCTGCTTAGAACAAGATTCATATTTCGTCTTGTTTTAAGAAAACTTGGTAAGTGAAAATTTTCTTACTGCACTGACAGATAATATCACTTAAAATAGAGCATTTTTACCTCAAAATTTGTAAAAAAAATTTCTTATTTTTTGATAGGCCTTTTTTGCAGTGTACCTCATGTTTATTCAATTACAGGTGGTTTTAGAGCTCAAAAATACCAAGAAAAACAGGCGTTCTGAGTGTGAGCAAATATATGGGTCAATGACATAGGATTTTCAACAAATATTTAAAAAATATTCGTTTCTATTGAACTTTTTCAAATATTTCCAGTGTCAGGAGCATAAATCTGTGTTTAACGTTTATATGAAGCATTTTTAGTGTAAAATCTCATGTGGTGCGACTGAGAATAACCTTAAAATAGTTTTATTTTCTAAAACCTGGTTGGGATTTTAATCTAAGCTCTGAGTAATATGAAGTGTACAGAAACAAACTGTTGTGTTTCTTTAGATTTTTAATGCATATTGATATTTTCTTTTGCTCCAATGTGACAGTCGCCTGCTTGTGTTTAATGAACAAACTACTGCCCTGGAAAATGAAGAAAAATGAAGAAAAATGAAGAAAAATGATGAAAAATGAAGAAAAATTAAGAAAAACGCCTAAAGAACCATTCATCCAAGTCGACTTTGTCTGTTATTCAAACTCCTGCTGTTATTAGTGGCACCACATGATGCACGGTCGCACCACATGACATTTTAACACTTTAAGCACAAAAAACAAGCAGAAAAACTCAGGATTTCTGAACAAAATGATTTGCTTCCATGGAGGTCAGAGGTGCCACAGAAATGTGAATTATGATGAAATTTGAACCTTTTTAACTGAGGAAACAGCAGCTGGACAGCGTCACGTCATTGACCCCTATACACATATATACATACAATATTAAGAAATAATAATATGGTTAAATTAAAAACAATAATACTAATAGAAAAAGATGTACAAAAAATTAAGTAAGCAATAAAAAATAAAAATAAAGAATAATAATAACTTAGTTGTCACAGTCTCACATCTATAGTTTCCTCAGAAAGTCCATGAAGAGCGTCCACACTTCAGATTCTCGTGCTTTACCTCGGACGATATACAGTCGTTCAGATTTCCCAGTGTAACACACACAGTCATTTATTTTATCCAGGAACGTTTAGAAGAAACTTCCGTCTCTTTCCACGATAAAGCACCGTCCTCGTGTCCCGCAGGAGCCGATAGTGAAAGTGTCCAGATATACTCCTCAGACACACAGTTTTGCCAAGATTTTGCCAACCATTTTCCAAAAAGCTTCCAATTTAGGACATTCCCACACACAGTGAACTAAGGTGCTCCTGTCAGCCAAGCCTCTCCGCAGATCTGACCTGTAACTTCATCTGGTTTGGTCTCCATGTAGATAGAAAGGTTTAATATAATACTTGCTGTACATGAGAGCTTTAATTCTGAATAAATGTGAATTCTGCTTTAAAAAGAGCTTGTAAACACTTAATTCTGATTTTTTATTCCGATTTTAAAGCCAAATTTATGTATTCCTGGATCATGTAAACGTTTCTTCTTCTTCAAAATAATCCCGGTGGTTGGTGCTCGTTGGCTCGTCCTTCGATCCGGCTCCTCCAGTCGTCTCTCGGGACTTTCCTCCACGTCTCTTTGGATTTGTGAGCGGGATGTGGGAGTGGGCTGAGGTGTGGCAGCCTCAGACTCAGTTCGTCTTCTTCCTCCTTCTCCGACCGCGGGAAAAGTTCGGATCGTGTTTGTGTTGGCGGCGAAACGACAAACCGAGATGCCAGAAAAGCCGGGAGCAGCTGAAGTGTGGGTTTTCTTCCCAACGACGGGAATACGTTTGTGTCGCTGTCCGATCAGCACCTTCCCGACCCCCAGACGCTGAGAGGAATTAAATAAAGACGATTTAACGTGTTTTTCATGGAAACCTCAACTCAGAATTATTATTTCCATGTAAACTCAAAGCAGAATATTTTAATTCTGAACTATTTAATTCAGAATAATTAATTCAGAATCAAAACCATCATGTAAACGTGGTCTCTGAGGGGTCACTGAGGGGTCACTGAGGGGTCCCTGAGTGGTCCCTGAGGGGTCACTGAGGGGTCACTGAGGGGTCAGAGGTCGTCCTGTTTGGGTTGGTTTGGTTCAGATTCACGTCACGTCTCATCGAACTCAAACTTTCTTCTTTTACCTCGTCGTAAAAACAAAGAGGAGCTCCTGCTGTGAAGCACTGAAGGAGAGAGAGAGGGAAGGATATCAGGGAAATGAGAGAGAGGGAGAGAGGGAAGACTATCAGGGAAATGAGAGAGAGGGAGAGAGGGAAGACTATCAGGGAAATGAGAGAGAGGGAGAGAGGGAAGGATATCAGGGAAATGAGAAAAAGAGAGAGGGAGAGAGGGAAGACTATCAGGGAAATGAGAGAGAGGGAGAGGGAAAGAGAGAAGACTATCAGGGAAATGAGAAAGAGAGAGAGGGAAAGAGGGAAGACTGTCAGGGAAATGAGAAACAGAGGAGAGAGAGGGAAAGAGGGAAGACTGTCAGGGAAATGAGAAAGAGAGGAGAGAGAAAGAAAGAGGGAAGACTGTCAGGGAAATGAGAGAGAGAGAGAGGGAAAGAGGGAAGACTGTCAGGGAAATGAGAAAGAGAGGAGAGAGAAAGAAAGAGGGAAGACTGTCAGGGAAATGAGAGAGAGAGAGAGGGAAAGAGGGAAGACTATCAGGGAAATGAGAGAGAGAGGGAAGACTATCAGGGAAATGAGAAAAAGAGAGAGGGAGAGAGGGAAGACTATCAGGGAAATGAGAAAGAGAGAGAAGTGGAGAGAGAGAGAGAAAGAAAGAGGGAAGACTGTCAGGGAAATGAGAAAGAGAGAGAAGTGGAGAGAGAGAGAGAAAGAAAGAGGGAAGACTGTCAGGGAAATGAGAGAGAGAGAGTGCGAGAGAAGGAGAGGGAGAGAGAGGAAGAGTGAAGCAGAGAGAAAGGGAAATGAGAACGAGAGGGAGGGAGAGGAAGAGAGTGGGGGAAAGGATATCAAGGAAATGTGAAAGAGAGAGGAAAAGAGAGGGAGGAAGGGACAGGGAGTGAGGGATAGAGAGAGAGGGATAAGAGGGAGGGAGAGAGAGGGGGAGTGACAGAGAGGGTAAGATGGACAGAGAGCGAGAAAGAGAGAGATAGAGAAGGAAAGAGAGGGAGAAAAGGAGAGAGTGAAGACTATCGGGGAAGTGAGATCATGAGGGAGGGAGAGGACGAGTTAGAGAGAGGGGGAGACACTATCAGAGAAATGAGAGAGAGAGAGAGAGAGAGAGGAAGAGAGTACATAAAGGAAATGATAAAGAGAGGGAGTAACGGAGAGACAGAAGGCTACAGAGAGATGGAGAGAGAGAAAAAAGAAGAAGAATCAATAAAAAAGAGAAAGAAAATGGGATGGGCAAAGAAAGAGGGAAACTGTGACTCGTGACACACCCACGCCTCACAGCAAGAAGGTTCTGGGTTCAGCCCCCGGGCGTCTCTCTACAGATTTTGCATGTTCTCCCTGCGTCTGGGAGCTGTCTACAGTATTGGCTCCCTCTGACTCTGGCTCATGTAGGGATCTTGTGGCTTCTCTCTGGACCTGCCGCTGTGGCCTCATCTTTTTTGGTCTTAAATGTTCGTATGAAACTTTTCTTTTCTCTCTTTTGTCCGTAAATCAAGATCTGAACATAAATAACGGACCAATCAGACGCCTTCATTCCCCGAGGCCCCTCCCCCTCGCGTTAGCAACGGGTTTGACTGACAGCTTGTGCGTGTTGTCGCTAAGTAAACCCCCCGATTCCCGCTTTCCGGTGAGGAGGGCGGCGCATTTAACCACCTCGGTCATGATTGGCTCTCGTGGTTGCTATGATACTCGCGGTCGGATTTCCAAATATGGCGTTTTTGTTTTTGAAACGCTCCGTCCCACCTCGTGATGTCGTGAAGAGTTAGTTTTCATCGGAATGGTTCTGGCGAAGGCGTATGGAGATTAAAAACACAGTGGAGCACTTCCTGTATTACCTCGTGACATCACGAGGTAGAACAGAGTGAACAGAGAATTTGCCGTTTTAGAGGAGAAATCATCCTAAATCTGCAGGTTTGTGCGTTAAACATGTGAATGAGACAAAAACACAACTCCGGGTCTGTTTGTGATGAGGAAACGTTATAAAATCGTGGAATATGAGCTCCAGACGTTCCAGCGAGGTCGCGTGGTCGTGATCGCGCCCCCTGCAGGTGAGAGCGCAGAGCGGCAGGAGTCGGGGTCCCGCTGTGGTTTAACCCGAGTCTGAGTTTGATTGACAGCTCCGCTCTGCTCCTCACGCCGCTCCAAACACAAACTCCCATCAGCCGTCGTGTTTTTAACAACTCGGCACTTTTGCTCGACTTTCACATCCTCCGTCGAGGTGAAACAGGAGAAACAGTTTCGCTGGTGCAGACACAGGGACTCAGCGGTGAGAGCGGTGGTCCCACAACGAACTTCTGTCATTGCGTCCTTGAGCAAGACACTTTTCCCCACCTTGCCTAGTCTGAAAATGGGATGAAAATGAAAAACAAAGATGAAAAAGAGTGTAGAACCTTTTCACTGGTCATATATTTGGAAAAGAAAAGCATAAAAGTACTGGATCAGTGTTGCTGAAGGAATTTCCACGACAGCGGAAAACAAGAAACATTTTGCCAGATGTCCAAATCGTTTAGACGGCAACAGCGTTTTGGGGGGTTGAAAACACAAAAATCGGAAAACTGTGCTGTAGAAATTACTTCAGGAAGATGAAGAAGAAGAGTCAGTTCAGGAAAAACAAAAAAAAACATGGCAGAGCTTCAACTTGCCCTAAAAAGTGGTGGTGTTATGACGCTTTTCCGCTGTTGTTTTGAATCGAGGTGCTGGAGAAGAGGAGGTAGAGAAGCAGAAGGGTTATACGCAGGTGTTTGGTCTTGGTGGTGCTGCCCCCTACGCTCTGGGCGGGCAAACTACATCAGCAAACTGCAAGTTGTGCGTCTCCGTGTGCAGCAGAATTCCCCAAAGAGTGAATGAAAAGACGACTAAAGGCTTTTAGGATCTTTCACTCCTAAACAAGATTTTAGTTTGCTAATAAAATAAGAAAATAGACAGAAAAAGAGAGGGGCGAGGAGAGAAAAAGAAGAGAGATAAACGGTGAGTGTCAGTGAGAAAGAGGAAAGAAAGAAGTGATTAGAGGCTCGAGAAAAAGCAGAGAAAAAGGCGAGAGACGACGGAAAGAGTCTCTATACGTATGTTTATCAGACGGAGACACAGCTCTCCTCTCTCATTCGTCCTCATTAAAGTCTCATTGCGGCACATTTCCTGCAGGTCCATATGTTCCGGTGCGTCGTCCTGGATTAGGAGCTCAATGAGGCTTCATATTGTTTTACGTGTGGGCGCCTCAGGATCCCGCCGAGAGGACGGAGAAAAGCTTTTATAATTACCTCCACTTCAGGTTTTTCTTATTAGTCGCATAGTTTCAATTTCATATCTCATTATTTATGTATTTATTATGTGGGGTTTTTTTTGTTTACGCGCAAAAAAAGCTGATGGGAGTGAGAGCCTTGAGTCCCACATGTTCCACAGTGGCATTAAACTGATCTATCTAGGTGTTTTTCAAGGTGTTTTCACTGCTTAAAGACTTCATATTCTGCTATTTTCTGATCTCAGTTCTAATATAATGTCGTTTCCTCGTCACAAACAGACCTGGAGTTGTGTTTTGTCTCATTTGCACATGTTTAACACACAAACTCTGCAGATTTAGGCAGAGTTTTTCTCTCAGATGGAAAAAAAAACAAAACATCTTCACAAGATCCTTTTGGTCATTCCCTGGAATTGCCCATCTCTACCGAAATACTAAAATAAAAGTTTTGGACGCTACAAAAGGTTTGGTGAAGCTCTTACAAAGTGGAGCCAAGTGAAGTTAATTCAACATCAGCATAAGGATCTTAAACATACACATATTTAAAGCCACAATATGGAACCTTTTAGCCAAAATTAAAAGTATGTTGTGATTATTGCACTAAAAAACACGTGTTCTTACTCTGAAACCAAACTCAAACCTGACTCTTATTTATTCTCCTGCTCGTTTCCATGGACACGTTGTTCCTTTGGCTGTAATATTCCACAGTACGGCATAAAACGTGTCCACGGAGAACGTTCCGAAGAGCGGTTTTAACTTTCTGCTTTTTCATTTTCTTTGTTTATTAACGCAGCCGTTGCTCCTGTTACCGCAGCACATTTTATTTTTAATATTGAAATTAATTTTAGTTCCAAAGTGCCGTCAAAATCAGTTCACGTTTCTTTGCGGTTAACTTCGGCCTCCCGGAAGATTTTCCTCGCTGCTCAACTTTACATCTACAGGTTTTGGCGTTTCCTTCTCCTGTTGGAAGACATCATCTCCTCTGACACTGGAAATCGACAAATGCCCCGTCCAGCCTCAGTGGATTCATGAAGTTATGTCCTTTTTCAAAGTAAAGAATATTCGTTACTCAAAGAAAGGCAACATAAACACTTTTTTTTTTAGAAAGTGGCAACTCCCCCCCCCTTTTTAGTTATTCATTATTATTATTAGTAGTAGTAGTAGTAGAAGTAGTAGTATTTTATTATTTATTTGTACTGCTAATCACACAGTTCACTCACAGTTGTCCCTTGAATCATCATTTTAATATTCTTATCAACATAGAAAAGTGAATAGGCTTTGTGCACATTTTTTATTTATTTTTTTCAGTTGCGTTTTTGTCGCCCCAACACTGCTGCACTGAGGGCAAAGACGTCATCACACGGCGCTGTTTGTTTACATGTGGCAGCAGAGTGAACACTTTTAGGGGAGAAAATAAGTCCAGCGGCAGAAATATCTATTAAATAGTGAGACAGATCTGAATCCTGCTGCTCCTCTGTGAGTTTATGGAGATAAAAACGGCTCATAGCAGTGAGAACAACCGGAGATCCATTTAAATAGCAAAAAAAAAATTGTGTGAGCTTGTTAATAACATCATATTTTTGACACCACTGTTTAAAAAAAAATAATAGTAGTATTATATGTATTATCATTCTATTATATTGTGTGACACTACTCGTATTTCTTCATATTTTCTCAAGGTTATGGTGATTTTATTTATTTATTTCCAATTTATGTTTGTAAAAAAGAAAAAAAAAGTGTGTGTACATGTGTTGTCTGAATGACATATCTATATCTGTTTACACATGAATAAAAAATAAAGGAAACTGAAATTAATTTTATTGTGTAATGAACTAATGGGGATATTTTCATCGTATACATCTCGCTGTACCATATTTATTGCAATATTTTGTGGTGAATCTGCTTCTTTTTCCTCTAAAAATGCTTCACAAGGCGTAATCCAAAGAATGAAGATGTAAAAGTGCTTAGAACAGTTATTTCTTCACGTCGTCTGCACTGAAACGGAGCAAAGGATCATGGTCTATGTAGTTCTCTCTGTTTTTTAGCTATTTCTGCATCAGAACTGTTCATTTAAGCAAAGAGACTTGGGATTCGATATATTGTGATGGTCCACGATATTATTGTGAGACCTTTGACCAGACGATATCACCAGATTTACGTTATTGTTACATCCCTAATGGAGATCTATTTAGACCTAAAAATAAAAGCTCCTAAAACATCCGCAATATTCAAACGGCCAAACTTTTTATTTCTAGTAAACAAAACAAAAAAAAAAAACACCAAAAACTGGTTTGATTTTCAATTTTGCGAAACCGTAACGAGATGATTCGCCGAACACCAAATTCAAAATGTCCAAACACCGATCTGAATACAGCCACAACCTCTGCAATCTCCCCCAGAGAGGCACCCGTAGTGGCGCCCATCAGAGCACCCACCTCGCCGCCCGGGCCCCATTTCCCCCCTGCAAAACAACTTCTTTTGATCAAAAACAGCAACAATCCACTCTGACTGAAAAACATGATTGTGGCCATACAAAGTGAATCTCCCCATCCGCGGGGCCAATTTTGCACACGGACAATTTCCCCGGAGCAGGGAGCGGGCGGGGGGGACGGGCTCGCCAACGTCCTCTGATCAGATCAACAAAAACATGGAGGGTGCATCTATCAAAAGACCCCGACAGGAACAACAAGAGCGCAACCGCAATTTTCCATTTTCATTTGCTGACCACTTGACCAGGTGGCTCTCCCGCTGTGGAGGGGCGGCGGGGGCGGAGGGCGGACGGGAGAGCCCGATTCGGGGCCGCGTAGTCGGGGTTGAAGCTCTGACGCGCAGCTGCAGACCACAAATGACCAAACACACTAGAGCAGATGGAGATAGAGAGAGGGATGGCGTGATAGAAGAGGAGCACGGGGGAGATTACAATGGGAGTTTCAATATGTCTTTACTTTCTGTTGTTGCAGCTTTCCTTTAGCAAATGGAGGGATTTTTTTTTTTTTACGGTTTTTGAGTTTTATGTTATAATAATCTTCCCATTTAAGGGCTTTGTGTGTAGTTTCACTCACAGTTGTCCCTTGAATCATCATTTTAAAATTCTTATCAACATAGAAAAGTGAATAGGCTTTGTGCAAACTTTTTATTTTTTTTTTCAGTTGTGTTTTTGTCGCCCCAACACTGCTGCACAAAGACGAGGGCAAAGACGTCATCACACAGCGCTGTTTGTTTACATGTGGCAGCAGAGTGAGCACTTTTACGGGAGAAAATAAGTCCAGCGGCAGAAATATCTTTTTATGTTATAATAATCTTCCCATTTAAGGGGTTTGTGTGTAGTTTCATTCATACGTCTAACACAGAGGTTTCACAAAATTATTTGTACAATTTCATCACTATTTCTGTAACCCACTGTTTCCCAATCTGAGGTACAGGGACCTCTGGGAGCACGCACACATACCAGTCCAGCTCCCAGGCCACATACAGTGTTTTGGTTGACTTCATTTACTGAAGAAGTCGAAATAAACTAGAATAAACTCTGCTCTGGTTCCGGAAGTAAAAGTTCCGTTCATTTTTCCCATAGACTTTTTGGAAAAATATTACGAGTACAAAGGCCTCGCAGCTACACGCTAAGTAATATCCATAATACAGTTTAAAGCGCATTTAAAACCATAGACCATATCAAAAAGTGGACTAAGCGAGTGTGACACCACCCACAACGTTCAGCTCCACTCAAATGAAGCTCCTGATGCTAAAGGTCACAAGAGCGAACCTGGAGCCCGGCTCTATACATGACCTGGGCATCGGACAGTTCCCGGGCCACATACGTCCCTTTGGTTGACTGACGTTCATTTGGATTTACCAAATAAACATTTTATCATTTTACCTCATGCATGGACCAAAGCTGCATTGCTTTTATTTTAGAGGTGTTTTTTTAATGACATTTTTGTAAGGCAAACTACTGATATTTACTGCTTTTTAGAAAGAAATACAATAATATTATGCAGAATTTAGTTAACCATTTTGGGCCTCCACAGTACTTTCAGTTTCTCATGTGACTCCCTGCATCAGGAGGTACGGGGAAGTTCAGGACCTGGTGGAGGGACTTTATCTCTGGGCCTGGGAGCACCTCAGGATCCTTCTGGAAGAGCTGGAGGAAGTGTCTGAGGAGAGGGAAGTCTGTGCCTCCTTTCTTACACAGCCCTTGATAAAGAATTTTTGGAGTCAGTTGTACATCTTTAACATCAATACCTTTTAAAACAAGAAAATAGAACAGAAATAATTGACTATGTGCTGTAGTGTTTTTGCCATAGTCCTTGAGTCGGAGTGTGAGGTTTGTGGGTTTGAGGTTTGAGGGTTTGAGGTTTGAGGGTTTGTGGGTTTGAGGTTTGAGGATTTGAGGGTTTGAGGGTTTGAGGGTTTGAGGATTTGAGGGTTTAAGGGTTTGAGGTTTGAGGGTTTGAGGTTTGAGGGTTTGAGGTTTGAGGGTTTGAGGGTTTGAGGGTTTGAGGTTTGAGGTTTGAGGGTTTTGAGGTTTGAGGGTTTGAGGGTTTAAGGTTTTGAGGGTTTGAGAGTTTGAGGTTTGAGGGTTTGAGGTTTGAGGGTTTGAGGGGTGAGACTTTAGTTTAGTGAGGGTGTCTGAGCCTAAAAATCTTAAAAATACCTGAAACTCCTGGACCAAAATGAAAAAAGGGGGCAACAGTAGCTCAGTTGGTAGAGCATTTGTCCAGTCATCCAAAGGTTTGGTGGTTTGAATCCCGCTATCAACATAAACATCGTTGGGTGAGCAACTCCAGCTCCGAGAGATGAATGCTAGTGTTGCGTTCTTGGGCAAGACACTTAACCCACCTCACCTCGTGTGAGTGGGTGAGTGGGTGAGTGGGTGAGTGGTGCCTTTGAGTGTCTTGAAGGTGGAAAAGCGCCGTATAAAAATGTGACTATGCACAACCAAGAGACAAAATGTGTGTAAAATCCCTCAGTCGTCCCGGTGGAAATTGTAGGTGTTCAGATATGAAAACAAACTCTTGGTCTGAAAAAAGGACCTAATGACATAGTTCTTGGTGCTGTTGTGTCTCTGGGCAAGACACTTCACCCTGATGACTGCACAGTGAGCGAGTTATCTGAGGGCAGAAGCAGCTGAACGAAACATTTCAGTTTGCGTCGGTGTTTCCTCTTCTGTTCAGAACAGCTCAGTTTGCTCCTGGCTCTGCTCCTGGAACACTCATCCTCTCACTCATCCTCTCTCCTCACTCGCTTCTCTATGTCGTCCCTCATTCTTTCTCTCTCCTCTCTCTTCTCACTCTTCTTTTTCTCCCTCTTTCCTCTCTCCTATTGTTTTCCTCTCTACTCACTCTTTTCTTCCCTCCTTCTCTCCTCTTCTCTCTTTATTCACTTCCCTTCTTCTCTCCTCTTTCTCTTCCCTCTCACTATCTCCCCTATTCTTCTCCTCTTTCCTCCTTCTCTACCTCTCTCCCTCTCTCTCCCTCCACACTCCTATCTCTCCTCTTCCTCTCTCTCTGTTCATTTCTTTGCTCTGTCCTTTTTCTCTCTTTCCCTCTATCTTTCTGTTCCCGCTCACTCTCTCTCTCCTCTTCCTTTCGCTCTACTCCATCCTTCCCTCTATCCTTTTTTTCTCTTTCTCTCCCTCTCTTTTCTCCAACTATCTCCCTCTTCTCATTGTGTTCCCTCACTCACTTTCTCTCTCTTCGCTCACTTTTCACCCTTTCCCTCTCACTTTCTCTCTCCTCTTCCTCTCTATTAATCCCTTCTTTCCTTCTCCCTCTTTCCCCCTCTTCTTTGCTTTCTCTTCCCTCACTCACTTTCTCCTCTTCTTCTTTCTTCCACCCTCCTCCTCTCCTCTTCCTCCATCTCCCTCTCTTATATCTGTTCCCTCTCTCACTTTCACTCTCTCACCTCCTCTCCTTTTCCTCTCTGCATCCTCTCTCTCCACGCTCTCCTCTTTCTCTCTCTTCTACCCTTCTTCCCCTCTTCATATTCCTCCATCTCTCTCTCCTCTTCTCTTTCTGTTCCCTCTCTCCTCTTCTTCCCTCTTCCTCTCTTCTTCCCTCTCTCTTCTTCTTCCCTTGTTTTCCCTCTTTCCTCTTCCCCCTCACTTCCTCTCCTCTTCTTTCTCCTCTCTTCCTCTCCTCCTCTTCCTCTCCTTTTCTTTCCTCTTCTCTCACTTCTTCTTCCCTCTCTCCTCTTCCTCTCCTACTCTTCTCTCTCCCCCTCTCCTCTTCCTCTCATCTTCCCTCTCTCCTCTTCCTCTCTTCCTTCCTCGCTCCTCTTCTCCTTTCTTCTTCCCTCTCTTCTTCCTCTTTCTGTCCCCTCTCTCCTCTTCTTCCCTCTCTCCTCTTCCTCTCTTCTCCCCTCTCCTCTTCTTCCCTTGTTTTCCCTCTCTCCTCTTCCTCTCTTCTTCCCTTTCTCCTCTTCTCCTTTCCTCTTCCCTCTCCTCCTCTTCCTCTGTCCCCTCTCTCTTCTTCTTCCCTCTCTCCTCCTCCTCTCCTCTCCTCACAATAGCTGCACAGTCAGAGCCAGCAGAAGCCACAGGGGCCCCTCCAGTCTTTTCAGCACAGACCCAGGGGCCCGGGGCTAAATCCTACACGTTGGCATGTGCCGGTGCCAGGCGGGCGAGCGATGCCAAAGTCTGCGGCGGGCACCTAGCCTAGCATAGCCCAGCACAGCGTAGCACAGCACACTCTTCATTCCCGCTTTGTCTGGGCGTCGTGTCGACAGCGCGACGTTTCTATCCCCGCTCCCGGCTCCTCTGTCTCTTTTAGGGGCCCTTTGTTTTATTCTTGGCAAAACTCTGCCTCTCGTGTACCTGCGCCGGGCCCTCGAGGCGGATTTTTAAAGCTGTCTTCGAAACGTATGGCGTCGCAAAACAAAAGTGGAATTGCGTGTTTTGAAGCAGCTAATACCCACCTGTGCACCAGAGGGACCCGGGGCACCTCTGGGGTTGGTGCTTCAAATCTTGGCACCGCAAGTTGTGAATGTTCAGTTTGCCAAAGAAGAAGAATTAGCATTTTTTATTGTCATAGCGATGGGGGAATCCCGCGTTTAAGGGTTTTGTTCAATAGCGCGCTGTTCGGAGTGCCACTCGTGTGAAATGTGCGGTTTTGTTTTGCGCCAAATTGAATTCGAAGTGGGCGGTTTGGGCAAAACGGTGACAAGTTGAGGTACTTAAATGTCCTGTATTATGCAAAAATTGACTCTTGTGAGCTTTGAGCTGTGTTATAATGTTGTTACCTCAAAAACAGACCTGGAGTCACGTTTAGAGCAGAGGGAGGACCCAAAAACGCAGGACTGTATTTGTTTAACATTACAAAGACACAGCAAAGTACAAAAAATCCAAACATACAAGATACTGATAATGAGAAATGAACCAACAAGGCCCCGTCCACATCCACACGAGTCGTATTCGAGTCATTTTCGTTGTAGATACAGTGTTCGTCCACACTAATCCGATGGAAAACGGCCCAGAGACGGAACGATCTGTAAACACCAACTCCCACGAACTCATCTGAGCACAGATCTGCTCCGGTGCTGTGTGGACGCCCGAAAACACTGATGTAGGAGCTCCAGTTGTCGTCCTTATTCGAACACGTCACTGTGAACTGCGTCTTCCTCATTCACTGGGTTCGTGACATCGGTCATGTGACGCTATTGCGGAAGACAGTTTAAACCAGGGGAGTCCAAACTTTTTTCATCAAGGGCCACATATGAAAACACAGATCAGTGTGAGGGCCGATCGAGGGTCATAGACTGAGGGTCAAAGCAGTGAGTAATTTAAATCTGTGGATTTATAACAGGTTTGAATGACCCTCCGACCTTTGTTCAGGCTTAGACCCTCAAAAGGACTCACTGAAGATGCTTGATCAAAAACATGCAGTAAAAGTACTACTTGCATTGGACCTAGAAGCCTGAGGGCCAAAACAATTGATCTGAGGGCCACATTTGGCCCCCGGGCCATAGTTTGGATATGCCTGGTTTAAACAAAACCTAGACAAATGTGAAAGAGCGTAGCTCGAACTACTTGCTAGACGGTTTTCACGCTTGCATCTTCCTCGGCTTGAAATTGGCTGCTGTCACTTCCTTGTTTTTACCCACGTGACGTCGTGACACCAGCCTCGTCATGTGACCAGCGTTTCAGGTGTTTTCGTGTTACTCTGTGGATGGGGAAGGCTTTGAATGCTGACACAGAAACGACGTGTCTGGATGCAAATCGTCTCTGATACGGTGATACGTAGATATATTTCAGTGTAAACGTAACCAAAGTGCAGAGGAGAACACAGGGTATATACGCACACATTAGGACGGGGCAAACGATCAAGACAACAGGAAGTAAAACTCAAAAACACACACGGTGAGAGAAATTTCAAAATAAAACCGGGTCAAGAATAATAAAATAATTCAATGAAAATGAACACCAAGACACCTGGAGTTGTGTTTTGTTTCAGCCGGAGCTGGAGGAGGTCTGGGAGTCGCTGCTTAGACGCTGCCCCCACGACCCGGGGCCAGGATAAGACGAAGAAAATGGACGGATGGAAAAAAAAATCCTATTCATAATCGACTTCTGTATACAGTCTGAGAAAATTTCACATAATCAACAAGTGAAGAACCAAACTCTTCTTTATCTCAGGTAAAAGAAGTTATATATTTTTAATATATTTTGCTCTGAAAGACACAAAAATGATCATTAGAGGAGATATGGTCCGATTTCAGCCCCTGTGGAAAGGACTGGCTGGTCGTCACTTAACTTCTGGGTGTATTTTTGCCCCCCTCAGCACGGCTCTTTTCACCCCCGTGTACTGCAGATGCCCTCCCTCCAATCTCCACATCTTATCTGAGCTCAGGGGGTCAGGGAAGGACAGTGTGGGACATCGACGACACGGAGACAGCTGCATAAAGCCACGGTCTGAAGACTAATATCGCCCTCTCCTTTGACCCCCCTCCTCCTCCTCCTCCTCCTCTTCCTCGCTCATTTACGGCTCAGAGCTCATTTGCATGTGGCATTGGCTCCTGTGTTTTTATTGAGGTCATTTTTATCGCCATGGTGACAACAATAAACCGAGTCGGCTCTGTGACAGGGTGCCCTTTGCCTGCGTCTGCCTGGTCTAATCGTGCGGTGACAGAGGCAGGAGCGGCGTTCAGGTCTTATCACGAACACCCACCGGATCTAATGACGACGCGACTGAAGCTCGGACCAAAGCAAAACGCCTCCAAACGCACAAACTCACGATGTTATAATTTCCCCCTTTAACTCTACAGGAGAGTCGCTGTTTTTGAAAGAAATATACAAACATATGAGCCACGAAACTACCAAAACACGATGCTGTGTTTTAAGTATCTGCAGAAACACCTCCTCAGGCCGGAGAACGTCTGAGGTTAACGTTTACACTGAAATGAATCACCGTATTGGAAATGATTTGTGTCCAAACACGTCGTTTCTGTGTCCATGAAACCGCCCGAAACGCCGGTTACATGACGTCACTTGGGCGGTAAAAACAGCGAAGTACAGCGCCATGTCTGAAGTTGCAGCAGTCGATTTCGAGCCAAGGAAGACGGCAAGTATGTCTTTTCCCGGACTCACGACGAGGTTCAGTTTCTACCGACGCTGTTTCCAGTTTGTCTCTGGTTTGTTTAAACTGTTTTCCGTAATAGCGTCACACAACCGATGTCACGAACCCAGCGAGTCAGGAAGGCGCAAGTCGCAGTGACGTGGTCCGATAAGGACGACAACTCGACAAGTATCAACGTTTTCAGGCGTCCACGCGGCACCAGATCAGACTCGTACTCAGGTGAATCCGTAGGAGCTGGCGGCACCAGATCGTTCCGTCTCTGGAGCCGTTTTCCATCGGATTAGTGCCGGCGAACACTGCGTCCACAACGAAAACGACTCAAATAGGACTCGTGTGGATGGGGCCTCAGTTATGCCTTTTTTTGGTGTGTGCACAAACAAAAAAAAATGAAATTAAATACCTCTTCAGAGTCCTGGGGTCAGGTACCCGCGGATGCCCGACAGGCGAACTGCAAATTTTAATGAAATGGGTGAAACATGTTGCGCTGTGTCGGACGCAAGAGAGAACGGGTCTAATCTGCGGGTTACAAACCATCGTGTGCTAACAGAGAACAGGGCTGTATTTCAGTGAAACGCAGAAACACCTTTGTTTTTACAAGAGGATTAAATGTAAAATCCAAATGTTTTTGCTGCACACGTTACAAGAAATCTCTGCCACATTTTCAAACCACTGAAAAGAAAATTAGCAAGTGGAAAGTATAAAGTTGTGGCTCTTTTTTTAGCTGTTGGACTGATTTTCATTCGGGTGCAGTTCGGGTGTCCGTTTGTATTTACAGCGGGTCGGATCGGGTGCGGAGTTTTATTTCAATTCTGTCAGAAAACGTTCCGGGTGTGGATTGAGGTATGACGGGTACAGGTGGGTGCGGTTTATCAGAATCAGACCTGTGCAGGACTCTGTACCTCGGCCTCATTCTGGATGTCAGATTTGTCAGTCACACAAAATACGTAGTTAGTTCTAGCATCAAGCACCATGACGTCCACCCTCCTGTGGGCTCACCGCTCACTGAGGGGTTCATAGGTGCAGGTGCTATGAGGATTGGGCAGTTGCCCCCGTGACCCAGCCGGACAAAGCGGAAGAAGATGGATGGATGGACAAAATATTTAACAAAAAAGATTAAAACTAGTCTCAGTTGCTTTTGTTTTGGACGTACGGCGGCCACACCTCAGCCCACTCCCACATCCCGCTCACAAATCCAAAGAGACGTGGAGGAAAAGTCCGGAGAGACGACAGGAGGAGCCGGATCAGAAGGACAAGCCAACGAGCACCAACCACCGGGATTATTTTGAAGAAGAAGAAACGTTTACATGATCCAGGAATACATAAATTTGGGTTTAAAATCAGAATAAACCACCCACTTACTTCGGAATTAAGTTTATTTCTGATAAATCATTTTCATCAGGAATTTACTCGGTCGTTTTTAAAGTGAAATTCATCTTTATTCAGAATTAAATGATTTTTGTTCAGAATTGAAGCTCTCTCAAATGTCAAATTCATATCACATTCGCTTCACTCTTCACCTGCTGTTTTGCACCTGCCCTTCCTCCCTCCTTTCCTCTCCTCCTTTCCTTCCTCCTGCCCTCTCCCTCCTTTGATCCTCTCTCCTCCCTCCTTTCCTCTCCTCCTTTCCTTCCTCCTGCCCTCTCCCTCCTTTGATCCTCTCTCCTCCCTCCTTTTCTCTTCTCGCTCCCTCTCCTCCTCCCTTCTCTCCTAGCTCCTTCTTCTCTCCTCCTCCTCTCCTCCTCCTCCTCCCTCTATCCCGCCCTCTGCTCCGTGCCCTGATCTGAAGCAGCTGCTCCAGGATTAAGGCTCTTTAAACAAACATGGTTCCTCTCCGTGATCCAGGGACCCACGGGGGAAGCACAGGGGGACCGGAGGGACCAGGGGGGAGCAGGGGGCACCGGTCCAGCGTCAGGCCCACCGGCGGAGCTCTCCCCGGGGAGGAGCCGCGAGACAAGGCCCCCGTGTTTGTGGAAGTCTCTGGAGGCGCCGGAGCTCGAGCGACTGTCAGACGCACTCACCGTCTCTGCTCTTTTACCGCTGGAAATGGACAATATGGATCACGGAGACAAATGGCGTTCTGTCTGCGGTTATTGCAAGGGAAAAAAGACACACAAAAAAAAACATTAGAAATTGGATTGTAGTTGCCATGACGATTATTAAAACAACTATTTAGTGAATTTTACGTATATTAGTGACTATCATAGCACATAAAAGGCCCCAGTTCGAGCCACTTTGTACTTTTTGAGGAGGAAAACACACAGAAACTTCACCGCTCTGCCCGGAATGTTCCGCAATGTGACTTTAAACAGCTTTACTTTACATTTATCCAATTACAGGTGGTTTCTACAGCTCCAAAAATACCTTGAAAATCATTCATTCTGACTGTGAGCGGGGGTCGCCTCTCCACAGAGCTGACCTGTAACCCGGGCTGGTTTGGTCTCCATGGAGATAGAAAGGGACCCTAAACCAGAAAAGTTACACAGTGCACCTTTATTTATTGTAATTTGCAAATTATTTAGTGCTATTTTTTTCTCCACATAAGTCACAGTAAATGCAGTTTTTTTTTCCACACAAAAAAATTATATCATCCATCCATCTTCTCCCGCTTAATCCGGCTGGGTCGCGGGGGCAGTTTGCTGCCCAATCCTCATAGCACCTGACCCCCCCTATGAACCCCTCTGCAGGTGGTGAGCCCACAGGAGGGTGGACAACATGGTCCTTGATGTTAGTTCATAGGGGTGTGGGCATGTTTTGGGTTGATGGGGGAAACCGGAGCACCCGGAGGAAACCCATCCAGACACGGGGAGGAACATGCAAACTCCACACAGAAAGGCCCGGGCGACCCAGGGATCGAACCCGCAACCTTCTTGCTGTGAGGCCTGAGTGTTGCCACTCAGCCACCGTGCGTCAATGTAAAAAAAATAAAAAATAATTAACAATAAATGATTAAAATGAATAATAAAATAAAAAGTGCGCCTTTATATATTATCATTATTATTTTATTTTATTTTATTTTACTTTTTTATTTTAGTGAGAGGAATAAGAGTCAATCAATTAAAAAGCGTTAAATTGTTGTAACTCATAGTAACTTTGCATTTTGACATTAAAGGTGAACAGTATGTAACTTTTCAGCTGCTTGTCGCCATGGAGATGCTCTTGCTTTGCCTGGAATGTTCCACAGTACGGCATTAAACTAAGTTTCACATAGGGCCTTGTCAATTTGGTTTTCGAAAACAGTTTAATTTATTGTTTGAATTGCATTGGTGCTTTTCACTTTCCTTTTTCTGCTCAGTTTTAAATCTCTCTGTCCTGCAGCTCTGCCTCTCCTTTTCCTCCCTTCATCCTTTCTCTCATTTGTTCTCTCTCTCTCTCTCTCTCTCTATTTTGAATAACTTGTCCTTCCTGCAGCTCTCTATCTCTCTCTCTTTCCCTGTCTTTCCCTCCTTCCTTCCCTTCTCTCCTCTGAAATGCATTTCACTCTTTCCTCCTCTTTCTCACCCTTTGTCTCTCTCTTCGTCCCTCTCCTCTCTCTTTCTGCCACTCTCTTTTTGAATAACTTGTCCATCCTGCAGCTCTCTTTCTCTCTCACTCTTCCCATCTTTCTCTCTCTCTCCTCCTCTCCATCTCTCTCTCATCCTCTCTTCTCTCTCACTTTTTCCCATTCTTTTTAATAACTTGTCCATCCTGCAGCTCTCCCTCTTTCTCTCCCTTTCTCTCTCCCTCTCCTCCTCTCCTTTGCTCTCTTTCTGACACTCCCTTCTTAATAACTTGTCCACCCTGCAGCTCTCCCTCTCTCTCTCTCTTTCTCTCCCTGTCCCTCCCTCTCACGCTCTCTTTCCCCCTCTCCTCACTCTCTTTCCTTTCTCTCCTCTCTTTCTGCCACTATCTTTTTAATAACTTGTCCTCCTCTCTCCCTCTGTCCTCCTTTCTCTTTTTAATACCTTGTCCTCATGCAGCTCTCCTCTCCCTCTCTCCTCCTCTTTCTGTCTGTCTCTCCTCCTCTCCTCTTCTCCTTCCCTCTCCCCTCTCTCCTCCTCCCTCTCGTTCTCTCTTTCTCTTTTTAATACCTCGTCCCCCTTCCGCTCTTTCTCCTGTCCTCTTTCTTTTTCTTTTTAATACCTCATCTTACTTCAGCTTTCTCCTCCTCTCCTCTTTCTCTTTTTCACTCCTCATCCCTCGTTCAGCGCTGCCATCTAAATATTATATCAATAATTGCTGTGGAAAAATTAAACAAGTCAAACACAGAGGGGCCCCGGGGCCGGATCCTGCTCCAAATGAGTCTGTGCATTTTAGAAGAAGGTCACTTCCTCCGTACACTCCACCTCTCTTCCTCCTCTCTTCTCTCCTCCTTTTCTTTCTCTCCCTCCGGCATCTTCTCTCTCCTCCTCCCTCTCTTTTCTTTCTCTCTCCATCCTCACGTCTCTCTCTATCCTCTTTTCCTTCCTCCTCTCCTCCCATCTCTGACTTTCGCCTCTCTCCTTCCTGTCTCCTCACCCTCTTCTCCTCTTTTTCTCTCTCCCCTCTCTGTCTCGTGCTCTTCTTTTCTCCTCTCTCCCATCTCTTCCTCTCCTTCATTCTCTCTCTCTCTCCTTCTGTTTTCACTCTTCCTTCTTCTCTTTTCTTCTCCTCCCTCCTCTCCCTCTCTCCTCTCTGTTTTCTCTTTCACCCTCTCGGTCTCTCTTTCTTTCTCTTTCTCTCAATCTCTTTTTGGAGTAACTTGTCCATCCTGCAGCTCTCCCTCTCTCTTATTCTCTCACTCTCCTCTCTCTTTCTCTCCTTTTCCCTGTCTCTCTCCCTCCTCTTTCTCTCCCCTCCCTCTCTCTCTCTCCTTTCTCCTCACTCTCTCTCCTTTCTCTCTCTACTTTCTCTCTCTCCTTTCTCTCTCTCTTCACTCTCCTTTCTCTCCCTCCTTACTCTCTCTCCTTACTCTCTCTCCTTTCTCTCTCTCCTTACTCTCTCCCCTTTCTCCTCACTCTCTCTCCTTTCTCTCTCTCCTTACTCTCTCTCCTTTCTCTCTTTCCTTTCTCTCTCTCTTCACTCTCTCTCTCCTTTCTCTTTCTCCTTTCTCTCTCTCCTCACTCCCTCCTTACTCTCTCTCCTCTCTCTCTCCTTACTCTCTCCCCTTTCTCCTCTCTCTCTCCTTTCTCTCTCTCCTTACTCTCTCTCCTTTCTCTCTTTCCTTTCTCTCTCTCTTCACTCTCTCTCCTTTCTCTCTCTCCTTTCTCTCTCTCTTCACTCTCCTTTCTCTCTCTCCTCACTCCCTCCTTACTCTCTCTCCTTTCTCTCTCTCTTCACTCTCTCTCCTTTCTCTCTCTCTCCTTTCTCTCTCTCTCCTTTCTCTCTCTCCTTTCTCTCTCTCCTCACTCCCTCCTTACTCTCTCTCCTTTCTCTCTCTCCTTTCTCTCTCTCTTCACTCTCTCTCCTTTCTCTCTCTCTCTCTCCTTTCTCTCCTTTCTCTCTCTCCTTTCTCTCACTTCACTCTCTCTCCTTTCTCTCTCTCCTCACTCCCTCCTTTCTCTCTCTCCTCACTCTCTCCTCTTGTTATCTCTCTCTTTCACTCTTTGCTCAGTGACAGTGGAGGTGTGGAGCTCTGTGGTTGTGTGTTTTGTGTGTGTCTCTGGTTGTGCGGTTGGGGTTGACCTGAGTCTGAATTTAGAGTGTTCATTAATAGGATATTAGTCCATCTGCCCCTCGCGGACGCTCTTATTGTGATGTGCTAATGCGCCGCGCGCTAACGCCTTTTACAATTAGTGCAGCTATAATGAAGCGCAAGCTAAAGCTAACAGGCTAACGCTAACAAAATACAGGCTAAGGCTAACACCGCAGAGACTAACGCTAACAAAATACAGGCTAAGGCTAACACCGCAGAGGCTAACGCTAACAAAATACAGGCTAAGGCTAACACCGCAGAGGCTAATGCTAACAAAATACAGGCTAACGCTAACAGTGGACAGGGTAAAGTGCTGTAAGTCCACCTGCTCAGCTCTCACTCTGCACAGTTCATATATATGGACAGGGAAGTCTTATTTGTTGGTGTATTTTTGATTTTATTATTTTAAAGTTCGAAGTTCAAAAAAGTTTATTGTCAATTATTCATATACCAGGATCATATAAAGAATCAAAACTGTGTTTCCCACCATCCCATGTGCAACAAACAAATAACAAAAGTGCAAAAGGCAGAAGACACGCTGCAAAAAACAAACTTGAATTAAGAAAGTTTTACCATAATTTGAGTCCATTTCACTTGACAAATAAAATAATCTGCCAGTGGAACAAGACTTTTTGTACTTAAAATATGAAAATACATCTTGCTACACTTAAAATGAGAAAAACAACAACTTTTTACACTTAAAATAAGAAACAAAATCAAATATTGCTTGAAGTAAGAAAACAAAAAACACTTATTCCATCCATCCATCCATCCATCCATCTTCTCCCGCTTAATCCGGCTGGGTCGCGGGGGCAGTTTGCTGCCCAATACTCATAGCACCTGACCCCCCCTATGAACCCCTCTGCAGGTGGTGAGCCCACAGGCCACTTATTCCACTGGCAGATAATTTTACTTGTCAAGTCGAATCTGCTCGAATAAAGTAAAATGTTCTTAATTCAAATCAACTGACATAGATACTGTTTTTTTTTCCAGTGCAGTCTTTTTTGGGGGAGTCAGCTCAGGGTCTGAATCTTTGGGGAGACGTAGATTCCCGCTTCCTGCAGCCTGGTGGGTGGAGAGGGGAGAGAGTTCAGCATCCTAACAGCCTGGTGGATGAAGCTGTTGGTGAGTCTGGTGCATAGAACTATAATAGGCAAGGCAAGTTTATTTGTACAGCACAATTTGTACACAAAGTAATTCAAAGTGCTTTACAGAAGAAGAAATACATTAAAATCACAATACAAACAAATCAAAACATAAATAATCATCATAAAATTTTAAAATAGAGATGGGACCTTAAATTAGAGAGAATTAAATCAGAGCCGGAGCAAGGGCAACTCTTCCAAAGCCGACTTTTAGGCGATTTTTAACTATTCTTTTTTTTTTTAAAGTTCATATTGTAAAAATACAGAAGAATTCCTACAAAATCCGAGCTTTTTGTAGGAAGGGGGCGTGTCTTATCCTTACAGATTCATGGTTTGGTGGTGCGGGAACGTGGGCTCTTGTACCTCCTCTGACAGGGCAGAACGTGGGCTCTTGTACCTCCTCTGACAGGGCAGAACGTGGGCTCTTGTACCTCCTCTGACAGGGCAGAACGTGGGCTCTTGTACCTCCTCTGATAGGGCAGAACGTGGGCTCTTGTACCTCCTCTGACAGGGCAGAACGTGGGCTCTTGTACCTCCTCTGACAGGGCAGAACGTGGGCTCTTGTACCTCCTCTGACAGGGCAGAACGTGGGCTCTTGTACCTCCTCTGACAGGGCAGAACGTGGGCTCTTGTACCTCCTCTGACAGGGCAGAACGTGGGCTCTTGTACCTCCTCTGACAGGGCAGGAGACTGAACAGACTGTGTCCGGGGCGACTCGCATCACTCACAACATTCGCAGAGACATTTTGTCACAGAAAACCATTAAACGGAAGTTCCACAATCCTACAGGGCAGGAGTATCAGCCATTTTTTTTTTAAATATAATGTAATGTAATGTATAAAGTCTCCTCGTTCTTGCGAAATGTTCCTGTCACTAAAACTGTTCTGATTGGGTAAAGTCGCGAGGGGGCGGGGCTTGCGCGCGGGACTCTGTAGTGTCTGTGCTGTGATTGGTCGGGGAGGTGAGTCTGAGCGTCGTTACGTTAGTGTAACTGGACTTTTTGTATCGCTGTGGTTATGGGCGACGGTAACGGATTCAGTTCTTGCAATTTATTGATTCGTTTATTTATTTTACAAAACGTACACACTCTCTCTCTCCTTCCCTCTCACCCTCTCTCCTCCCTCATCCCCTCGTTTTTAATCCTCTCTGCTCCTGTTGAGGCTGGAGCGTTGGCTTGGCCCCAGCTCCTGCTCATAATTACACTGTCTCTGCTAAAAGCCCATTGTGCGTATTGTGCGTATTGTGTAGATTGCGTGTACAGTGCGTGTATAGTGTGTGTACAGCGTGTTTGTGTGTGCAGCTGCAGCCAAAACACAGAAAAAGAGGGATTTCTGCGTTTTTGTGGCGCTAAATAATGTTCACAATGTGGGATGGAGAGAAACCTCCAAAGAAGAAGCACTAATCTGGGGTTAGGCACAATCTGCATCTCGCACGGTCCCCAAAGAGCCCAGCACATGTATTTATTTATGCGAGCGCTAAACAGGCGTCATGAACTGTTTAAGGCCTTTCTGCAAACTGGAGATTTACTCCGCGGAGACGAGCAGGTGCCTGGAACGTCCCACAGTTTGGCAGTATCGGAAATTCAGTTCATCAGCTGGACAGAAGTCTATTTGGTTGAACACGTTTCGCAGCTGATCCGAGGTGCTTCGTCAGCTCTGGTCCAAACGCCGGAGGACACTGCCTTAAAACTGAAAAAAACACTGAAAGGAGGAGCTAAATACTCTGAGGCCCCGTCCACACTCGTCGTATTTGAGTTGTTTTCGTGGCGGGTGCGACGTTCGTTCACACTAATCCGATGGAAAACGGCTCCGGAGACGGAACGATCTGAAACTCCCACGAAATCACCTGAGCGCGGATCTGATCTGGCACCGTGTGGACATGTTTAAGTACAATTTTACTTACCGTATTTTTCGGACCATAAGTCGCTCCAGAGTCGCACCAACCAAAAAATGCGTAATGTGGAAGAAAAAAACATATATAAGTCGCACCGGACTATAAGTCACACTTTTTGGGGAAATGTATTTTATAAAATCAGAGATCAAGAACCGACATTTCATCTGAAAGGCGAGTTATAGAAATACCAGTAGAACAGAGAAGAACAGGCTGAACATGTGTCTGGTTTGTTCACGTCACATTTGAACAGTTATTCACAAAACTGGAGCAGAAACAACAGAACAGAACAAGTTTACCGAACTCTCCATCTCGCTCCAAATCAATAAACCCACTGATTTCTTCACCCTCACTTCTGAGTAACTCCACCAACTCCAGATAAATCCATCTTTTAGCCGCGATTAGCTTTTTTGTTTTCTTCATTCCCGTTTGAGTTTCCTCCACTTTTCTCCAGTCAAAAACAAGTTTCTCGCTCACTCCAAACTTTCTTTCTGCTGCTCGATTGTTCCTCTCTTCCACCGCTCCTCACACGTTTCCGCTTCTCTGCTCAGTATTTACCGCACATGTGTCAAACATGCGGCCCGGGGGCCAGATCCGGCCCTCCAAGACCCTTAATCTGGCCCTCGGCTGATTTTTCTATTAAAATACTTAAAATTTTCAGATTTTTCTGTTAATTTTCTGCACCGTTCAGCATAGCAGCGTCTCCGGCGTTTCTGTACGTTGCAACTCCCACCAGAGCAGCACAAATGAAGACTTTCCTCTTTCCAAACGCTCTTAAAGGACGATCGTTTTGACTGTCAACTGTGACCCTCATCAGGAAAATGTCAAAAAATAAGAAAAGCAGATGCTGAGTTCAGGATTTCCCAAGAAAAATAGTCTAATTCTTATTTGTTGACAGAGGTGAATGGGAAATCTGTGCTCAGTGTGTTTGGAACAAGCGGCGTTGCTCGAAGAATATAATCTTAAACACCACTACGAGACACGGAGAAAAATACAATAACTTGAAGAGAGAACTGAGTTTTCTGATCCGGCCCTTTTGGGATCAAAGTAGGTTGCATACGGCCCCCGGATCAAAATGAGTTTGACACTCCTGATTTACCGTAAGTAATAAAGTGTTTGTGCACATTGGTTTAAGTTTTACAGAAACTAAACTTAAAGCCGCATTTGCAGATAGTGATAAAAACAACTCATGTGCTGATGCAGAGAAGCTTCTGTTGCACTAAAGGACCAGATTCACTGGATTATTCACTGCCTGGACAAAAAATAAAAGTTGCCATCTGGATTTAACTAAGAAAACAGGTCTGAGGTGCTGCAGTTGGTGACAGAAGTGACAGTGGAGCAGGAGGAGGAGCCTGAGGCGGAGCAGATGCTGGTACAAGCCTAGAGCGCCCCCTGTGGCTCAGTGTAAAAATCACCAACATGTGAAATTATATCTCGCTGGTCAAAACGCGTCGGCTCCTTCGATGCAATAAAGGACTTTTAATATATTCAGTCGGCGCCTCGGGTTTGTACCTCACCCATATTTCCATTTACGTTTAGATGAACTGAAATATTTCATATATAAGTCGCACCTGAGGATAAGTCGCAGGAGCCAAACCATGAAAAAAAGTGGTATTACTATTAGGCCACCGCACTAATAAGTAAAATTGTATGTAGTAATATAGTGTAATGCTGTACTGTGAAACATCCCAGATAACACAATAAACCCGCTAGAAAAGTTACGCATTGTACCTTTAAAAACGGGGTATTACGCAAAATCAACTTTTTGGAGCTAAGAAAAAACATGCCTGGTGAGGTTTTATTGGTCATCCTTACATGTTTTGAGTCATTTAGTGATCTCTCCTGGGCCCTATTTAAACTCTCATTGTTGTTCGTCATAAATACACAAAATTATGATACAAAAAATACACTACAACTTCACAAACCTGGTGCGATGTGCAGTAGTTTACGTGTTGATTGCGCTCTGATATCGCTCTGAAGGGGGAGTGACTTAGCGTAGAGCGCAAAAGGAGGAGGGACTCACAAAACTGACATTTATACGTGTAAAATTGTATGTTGTTTTAGGTGATTTTCACACCAATAAAAGGAAACGTTTGGAGGTATTTTGCAGCGTACGGACGACACTTTCAGGTCATTTTCAGATGTGAAATCGTGAAATAATCAGGGAAGAGTTTTAGACAAATGTTGTAAAGTTCTCATCTGATTATAACAATTGAATTTTTGTCAGATTTGGGATTCCCGGCGCGCGGCGTTAACCCCAAAATCCGACATTAACGCGAGTGAATCCAGCGGGACGGAGACGTTGGTTCATTTGTTCCGTCCATGAGTTCGCACTTTCATCTCTAATAAACCTGAGACGGTTTTGGGAGTTTGGAAAATCACCGATCACGAACCTGGAACAAGAAGAAGTGAAGCCACGTTTGATATTTAACATAAAATTTAACATATTGTGCGGAAATGTGGGGCAATAATGATAAACCCGCATTAGAACTATTGATGAAACTTCAAAAAAGAGCAATAAGAACTATTCACGGCGTCAGATTTCGTGCCCACATTAATCCATCGTTTTTTCACGCCAAATTACTTAAACTGAACGATTTGATTATGAACCAGTGTCGTGCACAAAAAATATCCAACTACTTTTGTGAAAGGGAAGCCAAATATAATTTAAAATGCGTTTAAACTTTAAAGTTTTAAAGAGTTTTTCTATTTATGTTTATGATGTGAAAGTAAATCTTAAATGTTCAGAACTGTGCAAAAGGTGAGAGAAGCAGAGAGAGAGAGAGGGAGAGAGGGAGAAGGGATGAGAGAGAGAAAGCGGAGGAAGGAGGGAGGGAGAGAGAGGAGGGGTGGAGGTGGAAAGAGCGAGAGAAAAGAAAAGGCAGAGACAGAGAGAGAGAAAGAGAGAGAGAAGGAGAAAGAGGGAGAGAGAGAGGAGGGGTGGAGGTGGAAAGAGCAAGAGAAAAGAGGAGACAGAGACAGAGAGAGAGAAAGAGAGAGAGAAGGAGAAAGAGGGAGAGAGAGAGGAGGGGTGGAGATGGAAAGAGCGAGAGAAAAGAGAAGGCAGAGAGAGAGAAAGAGAGAGAGGAGAAAGAGGGAGAAAGAGAGGAGGGGTGGAGGTGGAAAGAACGAGAGAAAAGAGAAGGCAGAGAGAGAGAAAGAGAGAGAGGAGAAAGAGGGAGAAAGAGAGGAGGGGTGGAGGTGAAAAGAGCGAGAGAAAAGAGGAGACAGAGAGAGGGCGGGTGGAGGTTAAGAGAGTGAGAAAGGAGAAAAGGCAGAGGCAGAAAGGGAGAAATGAGAGACAGAGTTAGCGAGGGAGAGAGAGAGGGAGAGGCAGAGACAGAGAAGGAGAAAGAGGAAGAAAGAGAGGAGGGGTGGAGGTGGAAAGAGCGAGAGAATAGAAAAGGCAGACAGAGATGAGAGACAGAAAGAGAGAAAGAGAGGGAGGTGGAGAGAGTGAGAAAGGAGAAGAGGCAGAAAGGGAAAGACGAGAGACTGAGATAGCGACAGAGAGAGAGAGAGGGAGAGGCAGAGAGAGAGAAGGGGAAAGAGGGAGAAAGAGAGGAGGGGTGGAGGTGGAAAGAGCACGAAAAGAGAACGCAGAAACAGAGAGACGAGAAACAGAGACAGAGAGGGAGGGTGAGAAGAAGAGAGCGAAAGAGAGGCAGAGAGGGGGGTGGAGGTGAAAAGAGAGAGGGATAGGGAGAGGAGAGAGGGAAAGAGAGAGGGGGAAGGCAGAAGAAACAGAGAGTGACAGAGATAGTGGCGGAGAGGCAGGGATAGGAAAGGAGAGAGATAAAAAAATAGTGAGAGAGGGAGAAGGAGAGAGGGAAAGAGAGGAGGGTGGAGGTGAATAGAGTGAGAGAGGAGGGAAGGCAAAGATAGAGAGATAAAGAAGAAGAGAGAGAGAAAGAGGGAGAAAAAGAGTTAGAGATGGGGGTTAGGGTTAGAGAGACCTAGGTATAGAGAGAGGGAGAGGTTGAGAGGGAAAAGGAGAGACAGCGATAGCGAGGGAGAGAGAGAGAGAGAGGAGGAGAGAGAAAAAGAGGGAAAGAGGAGTGGGAGAGAGAGAGGGAAGAATGTGACCCTGGCCTCTGCTGAAATGGCAGTGGGTTTGTGTGACTAAAGCCCCGGGGGAAATCCAGCCAGAAATGAGAGAGAGAGAGAGAAGAACACAGGGAGAGAAGGAAGAGGGAGGGAGAGAGGGAGAGAAAAAAGGGGTGGTGAGAGAAGGGAGAGAGGAAGAGAGAGAGATAGAGAGAGAGAGGAGGGATGAGGGACGGAGAGAGAGGTGGAGACTGGATGAGAAGCAAAAATAGAAGCAGTGATTGGGCGACAGTGACAGATACAGAGTTTATAGTGATGATACATGTGGGGGAAAGTAAAGGGGTGAAGCTGTTTAATGTCGCACTGTGGAACATTTCAGGAAGAGCAGGGACATCTCCATAGAAACAAGTCATCAAGAAGTTACATAATGAACCTTTAATGTTGGAAATCACATTCTGTTGTCTAAATAAAGAGTGTTTTTTTAATTATTATTGTGGTAACAGAATCACACACACTCATTTACACACACACATTTACACACACACACACAAACACTCATTTACACACACACACACACTCACACACACACACATTTACACACACACACACACACACACACACACTCACACACACTCACATTTACACACACACACCCACACACACACACATTTACACACACATTTACACACACATTTACACACACACACATTTACACACACACACACACACATTTACACACACACACACACTCACACACATTTACACACACACACTCACACACACATTTACACACACACACATTTACACACACACACATTTACACACACACACACACACACACACACATTTACACACACATTTACACACACACACACACATTTACACACACACACATTTACACACACACACACACACACACACACACACACATTTACACACACACATACATTTACACACACACACATTTACACACACACATTTACACACACACATTTACACACACACACACACATTTACACACACACACACATTTACACACACACACACACATTTACACACACACATACATTTACACACACACACATTTACACACACACATACATTTACACACACACACATTTACACACACACACACACACACACACACATTTACACACACATTTACACACACACACACACATTTACACACACACACATTTACACACACACACATTTACACACACACATACATTTACACACACACACATTTACACACACACATTTACACACACACACATTTACACTCACACACACACACACACATTTACACACACATACACACACACCTACACACACACGCACCTACACACACACACACATTGACACACACACATTTACACACACTACACACACACACACACACATTTATACACACTCACACACACACACACACACATTTACACACACTCACACACACACACTCACACACACACACACTCACTCACACAGATCCAGGTTCTCTCCTCCTCTGCGTCCTCCACACAATCTCTTCCTGTCGTTTTTTTCCCTCCTCGTTCTTTCCGTTTTTGATGCGACTCGTTTTTGTAAGCAAATTACTCCGTCAGAAGCCGGCGGCGCCTGTCCATCACCGTGAAGGAGGGAGAGCGGAGAGGAGAGGGGGAGGAGAGAGGGAGGAGAGGAGAGGAGAGAGGGGGTAGGGAGGAAAGGAGAGAGGGAGGAAAGGTGAGGATGGACAGAGAAGGAGAGAAAGAGAGAGTAAAAGAAACAGACATGGAGAGAAAAAGGGAGACAAGAGGGAGAAAAGGATGAGAGGGAAGAGTGAGATAATGGAGAAAGATGGAGAGAGTAAACAGAGAGAAAGAAGAGGTATGGAGGAGAGAAAGGAAAGATAGACAGAGACAGAGGGTGGTCAGAGTGAGAGGAGAGAGGGAGAGAAAAAAGAGGGGGTAGAGAGGAAAGGTGAGAATGGACAGAGAAGGAGAGAAAGAGAGAGAAAGGATGAAAGAAAACAACAGAGATGGAAGGACAGACAGAAAGAGAGAGAGAGAGAGAGAGAAGAGTAGACAGAGGGAGAGAAGAGGGAGAAAAGGAGGAGAAGGAAAAGCGAGATGATGGAGAGAGATGGAGTGAGGGGCCGAAAACCATAAACAGAGAGAATAGGTATGGAGGAGAGAGAAAGAGAGTGACAGAGAGAGAAAGAGGATGTAAAGAAAGAGAGAGGGGGAAGAGGACAGACGGAGAGAGAGGAGAGAGAGAAAAGGATGACAAGGAAGACAGCGAAGTGGAGAGGATGGACAGAGGGGCAGGAAAGAGTAAACAGAGAGAAATAGGAGGTAAAGAGAGAGAGAGAAAGAGGGAAAAGGAAAGACAAACAAAGAGAAGATGGTCAGAGAGAGAGAGAGAAGAAAGGATGACAAGGAAGAGAGAGAGAATCCAATCCAAGATTATTTGTACAGCACATTTTATAAACACGAAGAGGAGAGGATGGAGAGAGGAAAGGAAAAGAGGAAAAGAGGACGTCCAGCAGACAGTGATTGACAGCAGACACCAGGGAGGAGGAAGAGGGGGAAGAGGAAGAGGAGAAGGAGGGGGAAAAAGAGAGGACACGTAGAGGAGAGATGAGCAGTTTGTCCATTTAAAAATAATCAGACGCAACAAAACTGTAAAGAGCTGGAAGAACATTTAACATTATTTTAACAAAGACTTTCACAAAGACGGATTTTTTTACTTATATTTATGACCAAACAGGACCCTGGACAGTTCCTCATCGTAAATATGACTTTCTGATCGGATAAATGCAAAACAATACAGTGACTCTGCGTTAATTTATGCATATTATAAAGATGTTACTATGTTTAATTACAGGTTATTAATTTATGTGACGTTTTCTTGAAATAACCTGATCAGGAAGTGAAAGTAAAGTGACTAAAGTGAGTTTTCCTGGCAGCGTAGGGGTCTTATTCTCTTTGTGATAAAAAGATGTGAGCCTGTAATATTTATAAGGAGTCTTATGTTGAAGTATTGGAAACCATCTCAGGATCCCCACTCTTTTCACTGACAAAACTTTTCCATGACTTTTTCATGATCTAAAGAGTCTCGATACAAACAGAAACTGGGTACGGCCCAAAGAGTCTCAGCTCAGACAGAAACTGGGTACGGCCCGATGAGTCTCGACACACTCAGGAACTGGGTACGGCCCAAAGAGTCTCGGTACAAACAGAAACTGGGTACGGCCCAACATTAAGAATCTTAGTACACACAGAAACTGGGTACAGCCCAACAATAAGAATCTTAGTACACACAGAAAGTGGGTACGGCCCAACAATAAGAGTCTCAGCTCAGACAGAAACTGGGTACGGCCCAAAAAGTGTCAACACACACAGAAACTGGGTACAGCTCAAGAGTCTTAGCATAAACAGAAACTGGGTACGGCCAAAGAGTCAAAGCTCACACACAGAAACTGGATACGGCCCAAAGGGTTTCGATACAAACAGAAAGTGGGTACGGCCCAAAGAGTCTCAGCTCAGACAGAAACTGAGTACGGCCCAACATTAAGAATCTTAGTACACACAGAACGTGGGTACGGCCCAAAGAGTCTCGGTACAAACAGAAACTGGGTACAGCCCAACATTAAGAATCTTAGTACACACAGAACGTGGGTACGGCCCAAAGAGTCTCGGTACAAACAGAAACTGGGTACAGCCCAACATTAAGAATCTTAGTACACACAGAACGTGGGTACGGCCCAAAGAGTCTCAGCTCAGACAGAAACTGGGTACGGCCCAACAATAAGAGTTTCAGCACATGCAGAAACTGTGTATAGCCCAACATTAAGAGTCTCAGCTCAGACAGAAACTGGGTACGGCCCAAAAAGTGTCAACACACACAGAAACTGGGTACGGCCCAAAGGGTTTCGATACAAACAGAAACTGGGTACGGCCAAAAGAGTCTTAGCACACTCAGACAGACACTGGGTATGGCCCGAAGAGTCTCAGCTCAGACAGAAACTGGGTAAGGCCCAAAGAGTCTCAGCTCAGACAGAAATTGGGTACGGCCCAAAGAGTCTCAGCTCAGACAGAAACTGAGTACGGCCCAAAGAGTCTCAGCTCAGACAGAAACTGAGTACGGCCCGAAGAGTCTCGGTACAAACAGAAATTGGGTACGGCCCAAAGTCTTGGTACAAACAGAAATTGGGTAAGGCCAAAAGAGTCTTAGCTCAGACAGAAACTGGGTACGGCCTGAAGAGTCTCGGTACAAACAGAAATTAGGTACGGCCCAAATAGTCTCAGCTCACACAGGAACTGGATACGGCCTGACAATAGGAGGGTGTGGGCAGCATTTGTGTGCGGCCGTCCCTCGGGTGTGGCGCTCACAAGTCAATCTCAGACTAATTTGTGTCAGACGTGACTCCGATCTGCAGCTGTGGAGGAAGAGGAGAGAGGAGAGAGGAGAGAGGGAGGAAGGGGATAGGAAAGGAGAAAGAGAGACAGGAGGGGGAAGTGGATGGGAGAAGACGGGAGGGGAGGAGGAGAGGAAAGAGGGAGCAGGAGGTTGATCAAATTGAAGTGAAATTGAAGTTGGATGCACAAGAGGATACAGGTTCACAAAGGGCTGAGGATGGAGAGAGGAGAGGAGAAGAGAAGAGAAGAGAAGAGGAGGAGAGGAGAGGAGGAGAGGAAGGAGCACTGCAAGAAATATCGGCCAAAATGTAAGATATAAACACTTAAATCTATCAGAAAATGACTTAAAAGTAGAGAAATGATCCGTCCGTGCAGCAAGACAAGTTCTCTTAACCCTTTCATGCACGAATTATGTTCGGCTACGACTTTCCCAAAGTGTTTTTATTCCTCTTTAGGCATGAAAAAATGAAAATCACCTTCTTTTTTTTCTTTTTCTAACATGGATTCTTCAAGGAGTCGGTGACATGTGCAGTTGGGAGGACAACACTGATTTGAACAATGGATGAAATATGTGTTTGAGGAAAACTATTATTACAAAGAAATACTGTAAATACTATAAAACATGTCTCTGCTCTTCGACATTGTGTTCATATATTCTGAACGTGCTCCAGGGCCGTTACATGTTCTGCAAAAAACATTTAATTAGAGAAAAATAAGCCTCTTTCTAAATAACTCCAGCCATAACAGTGAACATGCCTCCCACTTCTTATCGGCGAATATTCTTTCACGTGTACCAAAGTGCATCAGTGCCGTGCGTCTTCAGCAGAAAAAGGTTTTTGGTGTATGGAAGTAAACTGTGGTACACAACAGCAGGAAGTGTCGTGATGTTGAGTCTGCGTAACTTCTCTGGTGTTTTTCTCTGGCAAAAAACCTGCGGAAAAGTGTCGCGTATTTTCGAGCGGCTTCGTAAATCTGCCCCAACACCAAATCTTCATCCAACAAGTCGACAAAGAACAGATTCTGTCCATGAAGAATTTATCCACAACGATCGAGGGAAGAAAGAGGAAAACTTAAAGGAAACAACGACGAGCTGGTGGAAGTGGCTGGGGAGAAGGAAGCTTGGGAGCCCCTGCTTAGACTCCAGCCCCCGCGAAGTGGAAGAAGATGGATGGACGACGAGCATTAGTGACGAGCTATAGATGTTCACAGGTTCAATTTTGACCATTTAAACTGCACAAATTTCTGAAATCGATTGTTAATTTTAATCGTAGAATCAGTCGAACAAGTTCCTTCTGTTTTCTTCATGACCATAACGTTAGTGTTTCCCTGATGCTCGTCGTCGTTGTTTCCTTTAAGTTTTCGTCTTTCTTCCCTGGATCGTTGTGGATAAATTCTTCATGGACAGAATCTGTTCTTTGTCGACCTCGTTGGATGAAGATTCGGTGTTGGGGCAGATTTACGAAGCTGCTCGAAAATACGCGACACTTTTCCACTTCTGTTTTGCCGTAGAAAAGCATCGACCGGAAGTTGCACGACTCAACATCACTGCACTTCCTGTCGTCGTGATAATCGTCGATTGGCGAGAAAACACCTATTGAATAGCTGTCCAGTGCAGTGACCACTAAGCATGCGAGGGTTAAAATAAACGACCTCTAGACGAGAATGAAGCGTCTCTGGTCTAGTAAGTCGATAATAAACCTGAAAACAAGATGAATGACCTGATATAAGTTTAAAATCTTGGCCAGATCAGAGAAATTTGCAGTGAGGGAGAAAGAAGGGAACAAAACGCCATTGACAGTGACACTAAATTCAGTCAATCTGCTGTTTTGGAGGATTTCTTTTTGCTAAATGTATTTTCTGGAGCTTTCCACCATGTTATAACGTCATTCCTTCACCAAAAACATGCCTGTACAAGTCTGCGCTGACCTTTACAGGACATTTATACGTCACTTCACCTCTTTAAATAACCCAAATATCAAAATGAGCGTCCCTCTTTTGCAGAGTTTGTCCCCTGACCTCACACCGAAACCTGTGGCACTCGGCGCTAATCCAGACGCACTTTAAAGTAGCTCTGCCGAGTGTTGACTTTGACGGAGCCTTTGTTTCCAGTGAGTGACATTTAAAATTAAAGAGCATTTATATGAAAATGAGCGCGGCGCTGGGGGGGGACGCGGGGGTGTGAGCGTGGCGCCGACGCTGACGTGAACAGAGTGCAGCGGCCGTGATAAACGGAGGGTCATTTCACACAGGCCTGAAGGGGGCGACGCGCTCTGCGGGTTTAAGCGACGCTACTGGAGACATGGAGGAGTCAGGACGGCCGGAACTGAAACACATACGACATAAACGCAACTTAAATGGACCTTTGGAGGTTTTAGGCGTGTTGGAAAGTCATTAATAGACCCGGGACAGTGCCAGTTTGGACCTTGTGTCCCCTGTCCCAGCAGATTTATCCAAAAAAAAAAACAGTGAAAAGTCCCAGTTTTATACAAGAAATGTCCCAGGTGTCCCTATTTTTGACCAATCTGATCCCTGCCAACAGTAAAGAGAGGCAAAAACTGTCATTTGTTTTGGTAAAATACAGAAAAGCTGCTTAAAAACAACCAAAACACAAAGAAAATATGACGATACTGACTCACATTAGTGCCGAGTGCAGAACAGTTTTCCTTAAAGTTGAACTCCGGCACGTTTGAAGCTAAAGTCCGTTCCTAGAGGTGGTTGAATTCTGTCCGAAGCCAAAAAACGGCACAGATCAGTGTTTCCTCGGTGGAGATCTCACTGTGGCAGTGAGTCTGTCAAGGCAACAAACTAGTGCAGTGATGGGGGCAAGTTCTGAACTTCCACGTAAAACACCAAATCATCATTCGAGGAATCTGGGTTTCCACACTTCTCCTTACAGACTTCTTGGGGCCTTGCAAGAGTTTTTCATGAACTTCCTCGACATTCTCTTCTGATATTGATGTTGGTCTATCAGATCCTTTAGCTCTGCATAATCACCCTTCCTCTTTCAGTTTTTGGTACCAGAACAAAACAAACATTAAATATAAAATCCTGATCTGTTTCTATAGATTCTGTGAAAATTTGAGGTTATTTCAACAAAAAATACAAAAGAAACTCAAAAGCAAACCAAGGAAATGCTGAAAAAAATTTATTGTACGACTGTGTAACCCGACTGCCTCCGCTTAGTTATTCATTTTTATTTATCAGTTTTTATTTATCTGTTATTTATTTGTTTATGGGTCAATGACGTATAAGGATTTTCAACAGGCAAATTTTAAAATATAAAAAAATATTAGTTTCTCAAATATTTCCAGTGTCAGGAGCATAAATCTGTGTTTGACGTTTATATGAAGCATTTTTAGTGTAAAATCTCATGTGGTGCGACCGAGAATAACCTTAAAATAGTTTTATTTTCTAAAACGTGGTTGGGATTTTAATCTAAATTCTGAGTAATATGAAGTGTACAGAAACAAACTGTTGTGTTTCTTTAGATTTTTAATGCATATTGATATTTTCTTTTGCTCCAATGTGACAGTCGCCTGCTTGTGTTTAATGAACAAACTACTGCCCTGGAAAATGAAGAAAAATGAAGAAAAATGAAGAAAAATGAAGAAAAATGAAGAAAAATGAAGAAAAATGAAGAAAAATGAAGAAAAATGAAGAAAAATGAAGAAAAATGCCTAAAGAACCATTCACCCAAGTCGACTTTGTCTGTTATTCAAACTCCTGCTGTTATTAGTCGCACCACATGACATTTTAACACTTTAAGCACAAAAAACATGCAGAATAACTGAAAAAATTTCTGAAAAAAACAAAGATTTGGTTCCCTGGAGGTCAGAGGTGCTACAGAAATGTGCTGAATTATTATGAAATTTGAACCTTTTTAACTGAGGAAACTGCAGCTGGACAGCGTCACGTCACTGACCCCTGTGTATATGTATGTATCTGTGTATCTATATGAATATATTTGTCTATATTTACACATACAGTATATATGTGCGTTGAATCCTTTTTCATTACTATTATATTTTTATGTACCTTTTACATTGGTGTTAATTTTACGTGTGAAAATACATAAATTGTGCATATTTTCTGGGACACCCTGTATATACAGTTTGTGGTTGTGGGCTGGACTCCTGATCCCTGACTGAGCGCTTATGTCCTACGCCACACAAACCTCTCCCTGTATCCCTCTTTCTCTTCCTCTCTTTCGTCTTCCTCTCTCTTCCTGATCCCTCACCGCTCCCGAGTCGTTGGCCCGGAGTTGAACCTGCCTCTGTACGAACAAGAAGATTACATCGCGCCTACAGCGAGAGAGGTCCTCCGCAAAATGGCCCCTACCCCCCCGCCGTCCCCCTTCCGCCACCTCCTCCCCCTCCATCACATTTGACCTTCCTCCTCCTCTCCGGCCTGGCAAAGCAGCATTTAAGCAGCATTTATTAAACATAATCTCGCAAAGTTATTAAAACAAGTCAGCTTTACGGATAGCCCTGCCTCAATTCAATTACCTGCGTAGCTTTAGGGGGGGAGCGGAGACGAAGAGGCCGGCGCGCTCCTGGCTTTTATATAGTTCGGCGAGCGCGGCTTCAATTAACACAATGGGTAATGAGCTGGGGCTGGAGCGGCCGGAAGCGGTGTTAGCGGTTAGCGGCGGTCGCGGCTAATGCTAGGGGCAGGGTTAGCTCGTAAGTTGCTGTCAGTCACACCGCCGCACTTCGGTTCCTGGCGTTTTCCATTAGCAGTCGGAGATGTGACAGTGCCATTACAGAAAAAGACAATTTATTTCATTTTTAAGAAGCCCGCGTTATAAATTACTGTCATTTCTTTATTTGACACTATATTATCTATTATCTCACCTGGGGTATTTTTAGTCCCCATCTATCTGTCTCCATCTCGCAGACATTTTGCCAATTTTCAACCTTCATTTTCGTTTTTTTTTTACATAAAGATCCCTATATTTTAACCAAGACTGTAACAATTTGCCGTCACATTATTGTAGATTATGCGTTTTGCGACGGGAGCATTATCCTAACTTTGAAACCTAATTTAAAGTTCTTTTTGTGCGAAATTGTAATTGCAAAAGAGAGATTTCGCTTAGTTTTAGTTGAGTTCTGCCATATGTTTCACATGTTGTTCAGTTTTAAACCAATTTGGGACAATTTAGAAGATTAGAATTCTTTGTTTCAATCACCGTGAGAATGAGGCGTTCTATAGAATTACAGCTTCTGCAAAATGCAATTGGAAAAACTGATAACTTTGCTTTTTTTCACACGCAAAACATTATAACGCGCATGATGCTTTGCAGCGGGGGTGTTTTACATGTAGTTCTATGGCGTTATCATGGTGACATATTGGCAAAAACAGGCAAAAAAAAGGTTAAAGATCGTCTGAAAACTCCAGAAAAAATACAAAATGGATTTAAAAAGCACATTTTCAAGGCGACACATTGGCAAAAACAGTCAGAAAAGGTTTAAGATGATCTGAAAACTAAAGAAAAAATAGAAAATGGATTTAAAAAGCACTTTTTCAGGGCGACACATTGGAAAAAACAGGCAAAAAAAGGTTAAAGATCGTCTGAAATCTCAAGAAAAAATACAAAATGGATTTAAAAAGCACGTTTTCAAGGCGACACATTGGAAAAAACAGGCAAAAGAAAGGTTTAAGATGGTCTGAAAACTTCAGAAAAAATACAAAATGGATTGAAAAAGCACTTTTTCAGGAGACTGATCGATACGAGTGTTTATGGACCTGTTTGGGAGTTTAATTTTCAGCAAAAAGGTGACAGTGATGAACTAAAAAACTGTCTTGTGTCTGTAATTTGATGTGTTAGAGACTTGTTTAGCAGTAAAAATCAACTCACATAATGTAGTTCCAACAAAACCAGCCCTTTGTGGTCAGACTGATCAAATAAAGATCAGATTAAACTCTAAAGCCTCAGGTAAAGCAGTGCCTACAGGTAACATCACAACCACACAGAGAGTATTTACAGCTCTGTAGTTTAAAGAATGAAACAAAAATATTCATTTTACTCAAACACAAACCTAGAAGTCGTAAAATCAGAGAAACTGGTCATTTTGCAGTGGTCTCTTATTTTTTCCAGAGCTGTATAAAGGTTATGTTAGGGCAGGAGTCTCCAGCCTTTTTCCTCCGGTGAGTTACCTTTACGAAACAGAAATGCCAGACAGCGATTCATTTTAGCGGCGGCAAGAAATTGAGACAATTATAAGAAAGAGGGCGAGCCACTGGGTGCAGTCAAATGCAGATAAAACCTAAACCACCGTCCTTTTATTAGTGCACAAAGTTGGGCTTCAAAATGATTCTTTTACAATGGTAATAGGAGTGGAATTAGTCTGATTTTTGTTATTCATTGGTATAATTCAGGGTGGAGAGCTACAGTTTGGACACATTTTCTACATTCTCAGCTGGGACACACCCGGGTTGGGACGGTTTGTCTGAATAAAAGTGTGTGTAACATTGTGCATTCTCATGTCACTCGTAATGGCCACGTTTACATGATATTTTAATATATTTTATTATATTTTTTACTATATTGTTTACTTATTTTCCCTTGTATTTGCAAACACTTTTTTTTAACAGTACTATTTATTGCAGCTGTTAGTACTTCTTGAATATCTTAGCGAGTCAAACGGTTCTTCTCATCCTGAGCATTTCATTGCTCTGTCGACCTTGTGTTGAACCTGCATATGACAATAAACAATCTTGAAAATCTTGAATGATACGTTTTAATTCTGAATTAAATAGTTCAGAATTAAAATATTCTTCTTTGAGTTGGAGCATGGAACATTGAAAACACGTTAAATCGTCTTTATTTAATTCCTCTCAGCGTCTGGGGGTGGGGAAGGTGCTGATTGGACAGCGACACAAACGTATTTCCGTCTTTGGGAAGAAAACCCACACTTCAGCTGCTCCCGGCTTTTCCGTCATCTCGGTTTGTCGTTTCGCCACCGACACAAACACGTTCCAAACTTTTCCCGCGGTCGTTCCGGTGATAATGAAGCAGCAGCTGGAGAATTCTGTCCTCACGCTTTACGTCTGTGAGCTGAGGAGGAGAAGGGAAGAGTGTGGGAGAAGGAGGAAGAAGACAAACTGAGTCTGAGGCTGCCACACCTCAGCCCACTCCCACATCCCGCTCACAAATCCAAAGAGACGAGGAGGAAAGTCCCAAGAGACGACTGGAGGAGCCGGATCGAAGGACGACACAACGAGCACCAACTACCGGGATTATTTTGAAGAAGAAGAAACGTTTACATGAATGAGGAATGAATTAATTTGGCTTTAAAATCTGACTAAACTCCCACTTACTTCAGAATTAAGTTTAATTCCAAATCATTTTCATTGGGAATTAAGTGTTTACATGGACTTTTTAAAAGCTCTCATGTAAACGTGGCAAAAGTGAATGATTTGATACAATGATAGGAACAAGCGCCCTCCTCCATCTTAAATACGAGTCAGGTTTGTGGAGATGCAAGCCCGTTCACAGTGCGGACGCATGTTCTTAAAGCTTTTCAGGGCAATAAAAATAACTAAAATGAAACAAAAGTTACAGGCTGTGACATTAACGAAATATATGAGAATATACAGAGAATTTGTTTGTTCAAAACTGAAACTCTCCAGACTCCAGACTCTAATCTAAACTCACTGCAGACTCTGGAGGTCACACGAGTTTCCTGTCGGCGATCCGTGACCCGCCGACGTGCCGCTCTCTCCGGGATTAAACTGCCGAGCCCCCCCCTTCCCCTCCCGTCGCTCCTGGAAGTGACGAAGCTCTCGCCTAATCACCATTACCTCAGCTCCTCTTCCTCCTCCTCCTCCTCGTATCACCCCGTTTCCCATTTGAAGCCTTTAATATCACTAACTCCTGATTAAAGTCCATTCGTCATGTCATTTGTGTGAGAGATGTTTGGCCGCCCGTTGTAATGGACGTGGAGCAGACAGTCGCAGAGGATGACACAACGCGACGGTCTGAGCCAAGAGGCGAAGTGGAGGTCACCGCACTAAAACACACTCTTTAATTACTTTAGATTTCATCCTTCCTCCGGTCCACGTGGAAAATATCGCCATGAAAAGTTTGTATAGGCCCAGAATTACGGATCATTCGGACTTTTGAAACTACATTTGAGAACCGTCGTCTTTGTCATTCATTTAGTCGTACGAAAAATAGACTCGTGTGAGGTTTAAACCATGTTATGATGTTGTTACGGCCTCAAAAACACACCTGGAGTTGTGTTTTGTTTCCTGAAAAACACAATTAATCTGAATTAATCTGTCTACATTTCCAAAGCTCAAAATGCTGGCACGCCGTAGTTTTCAAGTTAACACCTACATTTAACCTTTAATTTAACAGAAATAGGCAATTCCAGGGCTGAAATCATCTAAATTACTGTAGTGAAGGTGGGTGGAGTTTAAAAACACAGTGGAGCACTTCCTGTATTACCACGTGACATCACAAGGTGGAACAGAGTGTTTTCCGTTGTGAGAGTTGTGTGATAAACATGTGTGAATGACACAAAACACAACTCCAGGTCTGTTTGTGATGAAGAAACAACATTATAACAGAGATCAGAGAAAAAAAAGCAATTCTCTCAAACAGAAAACACTCTGTTCTACTTTGTGATGTCATATTGTGGTCGTACAGGAAGTGCTCCACTGTGTTTTTGAACTCCACATGTCGTCACTAGGATCATTTCGGTAATTTCAGATCTGGAATCTGCAATTGACTGATAGATTTGTGCAGTTTAAACGCTGCAGATGTTCACAGATTACATGTGTAACATTTAAACTGCACAAATCTCTCAGTCTCATGAAATCGATTTTTAATTTTACCTCTAGAGTCAGTCCGAGTGGACAAGTTCCTTCTGTTTTCTTCATGACCATAACTTTATTTTTGCTCAGTCGTTTCACTGATGCTCGTCGTTGTTTCCTTTAAGTTTTGGTCTTTCTTCCCTCGATCGTTGTGGATAAATTCTTCGTGGACAGAATCTGTTCTTTGTCGACTTGTTGGATGTAGATTCGGAGTCGGGGCAGATTTACGAAGCTGCTCAAAAATACGTGACACTTTTCCACAGGGATTTTGCCGTAGAAAAGCATTTGACCGGAAGTTGCGCCGCACAACATCGTGGCCACTTCCTGCCGTTGTGAAAAAGGTCTGTAGTGTCTTATCAGTGTGGAGCGAATGAAGAATGAACTGTAAAGTGCTTTGGGTGTCTTGAATGGAGCTTTATAAATGCAATGATTAATTCATAATAATTAACTTTGAACTTTGGAGACAGACTAATAATAAATGTTTACTCAAATGTGTGTGAATGAAACGAAGCACAACTCCAAGTCTGTTTCTGAGCAGGTACCAACATTAGAACATGATTTATAATAGTACTTAAAGTCCACAGAGTCCATTTGGTGTAATATGAGCCCATTTTTCCCATTCTATAGGATAAAATACAAAGCTAACATGACATATTGATTAAAAAAAAACTGTCTACTCCAGTAAATTGTCTCCGTATATTGCGTGTGTCCTATTTCTCACTCTCGTTCCTTTCTTGGCGCAGTTGCTTTTTGGCTGATGTCATGGGATTGGGGGGGCGACCGCTGCTCCGTCCGATCCTTATCTGGAGCGAGCGCCTTAGCGTGTTAGCGCCGTGACGCGATACCGGACCTCCAGAGCTGAGAGGGTCAACTTCATACCCCACCCGCCCCTCCGAACTGCCTCCTCCGGGCTGAGAAATGTCCGACGAAGATCCCCGACCCTCCTCCTCCTCCTCCATCCGTGGTCCGTTTGGGAATGAGCCTAATTGAATTAAAGGGGAGGAGGACACAATCGCACCTCACATCCCTCCATTTTGTGTCGGAGTCTCGGCGGGATCGAAGACGGCCTCTGTTCCCACGATCGCACTGCAGAAGCGGCGAAGTCAACAACTGCAGCTGTGCACGAAAACGTATCACAAGTCCGCTTCGGTCACGCAGGATCTTAGTGGAATTTCTGATGCCTTTTTCTTTCTGTTCAAAGCTAAATATCGGTTCGTAGTTTAGTACAAGTTTTGTTTGTTTTCTTTTTTCTCCGTGTAATGGTTCTAGATCAGATCGTAAGTTGTAAAAAGAGATAATTATGTCACAGGTAGTCATCTCAAGACATAATTTCCAGATTCAGTTAGTAGTAAAAACGATAGTTATGTTCACCTGTTTATCTTAGATTTGTCGGTGTGTCGCTTTTTGTATGAAAAGCGCTCTATAAATAAAGTTTGATTGATAATTTTACTCATTTCAGGGACAAAATTGCCTGTGATCTGAATACACACTTCTACGAAACTTTATAAACGTGTGAGTCATGGTCACTACACTGGAAAACATTCAACATTTGATTTTGTTTCTTATTTTAAGTGCAAAAAGTTGTTGTTTTTCTTATTTTAAGTGTAGCCAGATGTATTTTCATATGTTAAGTACAAAAATGTCACTGCACTGTCAGATCATTTTACTTGTCGAGTGAAATTTATTCAAATCAAGGTAAACTTTTCTTAATCCAAGTCATTTTAACTTTACAGTTTCTTGTGGTGTGGTAAAGTTCCACGTTTACAGATGGGCGTGATTGACAGGTGGATTAACCAATCAGGGACACGCATTGGTTTGTTCGTATCAAAATAAATATGGCTGAGGAAAAAAAGGAAAATAGGAAAAACAATATCACAGGCGACTGAAAAGAAAAACAGAGAGGAGGATTTCTGCAGAATGAAGGAGTGAAACTGTAAAATCTGTGAAATCAGAGTCTGTGTGAAGGACATCAAAACCTGGATGACCCTGAATTACCTGCTGTTAAACCCTGAAAAAACAGAGGTCATTGTTGTCGGTCCTAAAGGTCAGAGAGAATACAAGATTATATTTGAGGAGTTGTTCATTACTTGAGTTGTTTCTTGGATTATAACTTTACGCTTCTACCTCAGTAATATTGTTTTGAAGTAACAGAATTCTTAGTATAAGTATAATTTTTGGATGTGAGGTGAGTAGAGAAAGTGAAAAAGAGTCTCTCACACTTCAGAGGTGCATTTCTTCCTACATCAGCTGTAAAAGTGTGAGTCTAGACTGGAGGTTGAATCTGTAGAGACTGAGTCCAGCTCTGTCCCGGTCTCTGCACCTGTCCCTGTCTCTCTCTCTCTCTGTCCTGGCCTCTGTCTCTCTCTCTCTGTCCCTGCCTCTCTCTCAGTCCCTGTCTCTCTCTCTGTCCTGGTCTCTGTCTCTCTCTCTCTCTGTCCTGGCCTCTGTCTCTCTCTCTCTGTCCCTGCCTCTCTCTCTCTCTCTCTGTCCCTGTCTCTCTCTCTGTCCCTGTCTCTCTCTCTCTCTCTGTCCCTGTCTCTCTCTCTCTGTCCCTGTCTCTCTCTGTTCCTGTCTCTGTCCTGTCTCTCTCTCTGTCCCTGTCTCTCTCTGTTCCTGTCTCTGTCCTATCTCTGTCTGGCTCTGTCTCTTTCTCTGCCCCTGTCTCTCTCTCTCTGTCCCTGCCTCTGTCCCTGTCAATGTCTGTCTTTCTCTCAGTCCCTGTCTCTCTCTCTGACCCTGTCCCTATCTCTGTCTCTCTCTCAGTCTCTGTCTCTCTCTCTGTCTCTCTCTCTGCCTTTGCCCTTGTCTCTGTCCTCGTCTTTGCCTCTGTCCTTGTCTCTCTCTCTGTCCCCGTCTCTGTCTCTGTCTCTATCCTTGTCTTTCTCTCAGTCTCAGTCCCTGTCTTTGCCCCTGTCTCCATCTCTCTCTCTCAGTCCCTGCCTCTGTCTCTGTCTCTGTCTTAATCTCCGTCTCTCTCCTGTTCTGATCTCGTGGCCTCATCTCCTGTGAGCTCTAAAACAAACACCCTGAGATTAAACAAACACCGGAGCCGATGGGAAACTCTGCACACACCAACCTCCAGATCAGCGCTGATGGAAAAGTCGGGCTGTTGCCATAGCATCTTCGGAAAGGCAAAAAAGTCCTCAAAATGGCCCCTACGATGTATGACGACATAGTAAAGATTGTCATTTCTGGACAATCCCAAGTTTGGACGGAGGATTTTCACTCTTTATCATCCGAGGCCCCAGTCATAAAAACTGTTGTTGTGTCCTTGGGCAAAACACTTCACCCCCATTGCCTCGTATGAAAGTGGAGTGAGTTGTTGGTGGTCGGAGGGGCCGATGGTGCAGATGGCAGCCTCGCTTCTGTCAGTCTGCCCCAGGACAACTGTGCCTACAGCAGTAGTTTACAACACTGGAATGGCCATGACTTTCCCGGTTAAATAAAGGATTAACAAAAAGAAAAAAAGCGACTTGTCTGTGATCTCCAGTGTGAACTTTAAACACCCCAAAAGTGTCTCACATGAGCCCTGTAGGACACAGCGGCATCACTGCAGCGAGCTCAGTGTTTACGGAAGTCGCCTAAACATGAACGCTGCATTGAGCACCTGGAGATTTCGTATCACCCTCACAGGAGGAAACACGTCCTGTTTCAGTAGCAAACACATCGGCGTTGGGCTGTACTGGCTCACAACAGGCGGTTGTTTCAGCACAATAGCCGACCTCTGGCTTGTTGATGACGTGTAGGTCGGATGAATACGTCCTGACCGTTCAGACTGAAGTCGCATGTCCAAAGATCGGATATGTTTAGTCCGATCTGTGTCGTTCAGACTGTCATTAAAAGATCAGATACAGGTCGCATAGGGGCAAAAAAACAGATTTAGGTCACTTTGTCACTTTGTGGCCACACCGGCTCGTCAAAGCCTCGTCAGATCTCAGAGGCTCAGCAGGACCTGGTCAGGACTTGGATGGGAGACACTGGGAATTCCAGGTGCCACAGGGGGGCGCCAGTCACAAAAACTGTGTCCTTAGGCAAGACACATCACCCACATTGCCTAGTATGAAAGTGGAGTGTGTGTGTGTGAGTGAGTGTTGGTGGTGACAGGTTTAACCAAAAAAAGAGAGGAAAAGAAGAGGAAGAAGAGAAGGAGAGAGAGAAGGAGGAAGGCCAAGACAGACAGGTTTAACCGAACAGAGAGAGGAAAAGAAGAAGAGAAGGAGAGAGAAGGAGAGAGAGAAGGAGGAAGGCCAAGACAGACAGGTTTAACCGAAAAGAGAGAGGAAAAGAAGAAGAGAAGGAGAGAGAAGGAGAGAGAGAAGGAGGAAGGCCAAGACAGACAGGTTTAACCGAAAAGAGAGAGGAAAAGAAGAAGAGAAGGAGAGAGAAGGAGAGAGAGAAGGAGGAAGGCCAAGACAGACAGGTTTAACCGAAAAAAGAGAGGAAAAGAAGAGGAAGAAGAGAAGGAGAGAGAGGAGGAGGAAGGCCAAGACAGACAGGTTTAACCGAAAAGAGAGAGGAAAAGAGAAGAAGAGAAGGAGAGAGAGAAGGAGGAAGGCCAAGACAGACAGGTTTAACCGCAAAAAGAGAGGGGAAAAGAAGAGGAAGGAGAGGAGAGAGAGAAGGAGGGAGGACAAGACAGACAGATTTAACCGAAAAAAGAGAGGAAAAGAAGAGGAAGAAGAGAAGAGTGTTGGTGGTGGTCGGAGGGGCCAATGGTGCAGATTGGAGCCTCGCTTCCGTCAGTCTGTCCCAGGGCAGCTGTGGCTACAACAGTAGCACCACCACCGGGTCTGGAGTGAATGAATAATGCTCTGTAAAGCGTCTTTGAGTGTCCAGAAAAGCGCTGTATAAAACTGATGCATTATTATTATTATTACTTCAGGCTGTAGTATGGACATAGCCATAGAGGCACATCGTGATGAAGGGATGTCGAAACCTGATGATTTCACCGCTGGAATTGCCCATCTTTACTACACAAAAGGTAAAAGGAGCTTGAACAACTTGAAAACTCCCACGACATGAGCATTCTGAGCTTCGGAGATGCAGACAGACTGATAATAAAACATTACTCAAACATGTGAATGAAACAAAACACTGCTCCAGGTCTGTTTTTTAAGGATGTAACAACATTATAACACGACTTAAAGCTCACGAGAATCCATTTTAGGAGCTTTAAATAGAAAAAATAAAAGGGGAAGCACTGCTATTTTTTTCTTTTTCCTCAAACCCCAAACTGCCTTGTCTGGATTTGTGGTTTCGCCGTCCGCCCACCGCCCGCCCGACCATCGCGTTCTCGTCAGCTGATTCCGTGTTTTCCTTCCCATTGTGAACTTTCTTTCACTGTGAACGAGCCTTTTCAAATCTATCGCTCCTTTGTCCATCTTTGCCCTTCACGTCCGCCTCCTCCTTTTGATTGCCCCCGTATCACCCGTCACACTTCCCCATCTCCCTCTTCCCTTTCTCTCGTCTTCTTCTTCTTCTTCCTCTTCCTCTTCTTCGTCTTTATCTGCTCCTCTCTTTCTGCTCCGTCTGTTTTTCCGATTACGCGCGCACCGCTCATTTAGCATGTCCAGACTACACAGCTATCTCGGCCTCTCCGCCGCTCCGTCTCCTTTGTATCCGACCCCGGCAAAGTTGATCTATTCCCCCCTTCATCCCGCTGATCTTTTGCGCAAACAAACCTGAGCTAAAAAGAGGAAGGCGAGGTCGGGACAGCCAGACGCTCCAAACCCAAAGACATCTGCCGGGGCCCGAGCATTAGACCCAATATCCAATCAAATCGCCTTCGCTTCAACCTTGGAGAAAAGCTTTTAGCTGCGTTTTGGAGCACAAAAGGCGGCGCTCCGGCCTTTGTAGCCTGAGCTTCTATTTAAGAAGGTGAGGCTCAGGATTCAGGAGGAAATCAATACAGTGTCCCGCAGCTCAATCTTCACGAGCCGGGCCAAGACAGACAGGTTTAACCGAAAAAAGAGAGGAAAAGAAGAGGAAGAAGAGACTGGAGAGAGAGAAGGAGGAAGGCCAAGACAGGTTTAACCCAACAGAGAGAGGAAAAGAAGAAGAGAAGGAGAGAGAAGGAGAGAGAGAAGGAGGAAGGCCAAGACAGACAGGTTTAACCCAACAGAGAGAGGGAAAGAGAAGGAGAGAAAGAGAGAGAAGGAGGAAGGCCAAGACAGACAGGTTTAACAGAACAGAGAGAGGAAAAGAAGAGGAAGGAGAGGAGAGAGAGAAGGAGGGAGGACAAGGCAGACAGGTTTAACCGAAAAAAGAGAGGAAAAGAAGAGGAAGAAGAGAAGGAGAGAGAGAAGGAGGAAGGCCAAGACAGACAGGTTTAACCAAAAAAAGAGAGGAAAAGAAGAGGAAAAAGAGACTGGAGAGATAGAAGGAGGAAGGCCAAGACAGGTTTAACCCAACAGAGAGAGGAAAAGAGAAGGAGAGAAAGAGAGAGAAGGAGGAAGGCCAAGACAGACAGGTTTAACTGAAAAAAAGAGAGGAAAAGAAGAGGAAGAAGAGACTGGAGAGAGAGAAGGAGGAAGGCCAAGACAGACAGGTTTAAACGAACAGAGAGAGGGAAAGAAGAGGAAGAAGAGACTGGAGAGAGAGAAGGAGGAAGGCCAAGACAGACAGGTTTAACCAAACAGAGAGAGGAAAAGAGAAGAAGAGAAGGAGAGAGAAGGAGGAAGGCCAAGACAGGTTTAACCCAACAGAGAGAGGAAAAGAGAAGGAGAGAAAGAGAGAGAAGGAGGAAGGCCAAGACAGACAGGTTTAACCAAAAAAAAGAGAGGAAAAGAAGAGGAAGAAGAGACTGGAGAGAGAGAAGGAGGAAGGCCAAGACATACAGGTTTAACCGAAAAAAGAGAGGAAAAGAAGAGGAAAAAGAGACTGGAGAGAGAGAAGGAGGAAGGCCAAGACAGACAGGTTTAACAGAACAGAGAGAGGAAAAGAAGAGGAAGGAGAGGAGAGAGAGAAGGAGGGAGGACAAGGCAGACAGGTTTAACCGAAAAAAGAGAGGAAAAGAAGAGGAAGAAGAGAAGGAGAGAGAGAAGGAGGAAGGCCAAGACAGACAGGTTTAACCCAACAGAGAGAGGAAAAGAGAAGAAGAGAAGGAGAGAGAGAAGGAGGAAGGCCAAGACAGACAGGTTTAACCGAAAAGAGAGAGGAAAAGAGAAGAAGAAGAGAAGGAGAGAGAGAAGGAGGAAGGCCAAGACAGACAGGTTTAACCGAAAAAAGAGAGGAAAAGAAGAGGAAGAAGAGACTGGAGAGAGAGAAGGAGGAAGGCCAAGACAGGTTTAACCAAACAGAGAGAGGAAAAGAAGAAGAGAAGGAGAGGAGAGAGAGAAGGAGAAAGGCCAAGACAGACAGGTTTAACCGAAAAAAGAGAGGAAAAGAAGAGGAAGAAGAGAAGGAGAGGAGAGAGAGAAGGAGGAAGGCCAAGACAGACAGGTTTAACGGCTGGAAAAGAGAGAAGAAGAGAGGGAGAGGAGGAGAGAGGAGAGAGGGAGGGAGAGGAGAGAGCGAGGAAGATACAGAGAGAGGAAATAATAGAGCAGGGGGAGAGGAGAGAGAGAAAGAGAGAGGGAAGGGAGAAGAGAAAGAGAGAGCAGAGGAGAGAGAAAGAAGAAAGAGTAAGAAAGAGAAAAAGAGGAGGGAAGAGGAAAGAGAGAGAAAGGTGAGAGAAACAATGAAAGGAGAGAAAGAGTGAGGGGAGCAAGAAGGAGGGAGAAAGAGAGAGAGAGTGAGGAGAGACAAGGAGGAAGAAAGGAGATAGAAGGAGAGAGAGAGGAAGAGATGGACAAAGAGAGAAAGAGGAGGAGAGAGGCAGAGGAAGAAGGAAAGAGAGGAAAGAGAGGAAGTGAAAGTGAGATGGAGGTAGTGAAAAAGAGGGAGTGAAAGGGGGATACAGTGGAGTTTGTCGTTCATACGTTTTGTCAACACTTCCTGGGCATCTGAACAGCTCCGTTCCACCTTGTGACGTCATGTGATAATACAGGAAGTGCTCCATTCACCTTCGCTAGAATCATTTGGATGATTTCAGCCCCTCTCTAGTGAACTAAAGGTTAAAAGGAGCTGTGGAATGAAACAAAACATAACTCCAGCTCTGTTTTTGAGGAAGAAACAACAATAATATAACATTTAACTTCCTGGTTACGTGACTGGAGTTTATTTTACACGTGGAACTGAGGACCTTCTTACTGTGAGGTGCTTTTGTCCCTCACTCACCCAGTTGCTCGCGGCTTTACATTTCCCTCAGTGTGCGCGCGACAGCTGTGAGGGCTTCGCCAGCGTCACGAGAATCTCCCAGAATGCACGGCTCCTCCTCCTGAGCGCGACCTCCGACCTTCGTCCGCGCTGCACAAACACCTGCAGCTGCTGAAGGCGAAGCTCGGGTCACGCGGCGAAACAGCTCCCTCCCACTCTCAAATCGACTAAAACTAATACAGGGCACTTTCCCCTCACAGCGAGAAGGTCCCTGCTTCACTCTTGAACAGGTTTTGGGGTTGGTCTGTGTGGGGTTTGCATGTTCTCCCTGTGTTCTCCAGTTAAAGTCGTCCAGACCAAGACTGGCTCAAGATCTGGAGCTGGTCCCACTGCTCAGGACACGTTTAACCCGTCTTGTGTATTTTTATTTGCTCAAACTACAAATGTGTTAAAAATAAACTCAAACTATTATAAAAAATAAACTTTTACTTTTGAATCCAGTTAAAAAATATATATATAGTAGAGTAGAAAGTACATGTACCTGCTCTGAAATGTAGTGAAGTCAAAGTAAAAGGTGCATTTTGAAACTTTTCTGGTGGAGGATCCGTCAAATGCTTTTCTGGAGATGTTATTTTTATTCTCTGCTTTACATTTATTCAATTACAGGTGGTTCTATAGCTCGAAAGTACCTAGAAAAACAGGTTTTCTGACTTTGAGCACATTTTCCAAATCAAAAACTGGGCCATTCTCGGTTTGCGGTGGTCGGTAGTAATAAAAATGTGAAACGAGTGCGTAATTAAGGAAAAACAGCCCCGTTCATGACTTATTCACGACTAACACGAGTCGGTATTTCAGATTTTCTTTGTGTTTTCTGTAATTTTACCGAAGCAAATGACACTTTATGCCCCTATTTGCTGTTGGCGGGGATCAGACTGGTCACAAACAGCGACACCACTGGCTTCCCGTGAGCTTCAGGACAGACTTTAAAGCTCTTTCATTGGTTTATAAAGCTCTTAATGGTCTTAGCCCTGTTTATTTATCTGATCTGCTTTTATCGCATGAGCCTCTCGGACTCTCGGGTCCTCAGGTCTTTTCTTTTAACTGTCCCAAGAGTCCAAACTTAAAAGTGCTTTACAAATAAAGCTTGACTGGGAGACTGACCGATGTAAGACTGGGACAAATCAGTGGTTTTGGAGACACAAGACTTAAAACTGAGACTGTCCAGGGGAAATAGGGACGTCTAGACACCCAACTCTCCACAGATCTGACCTGTAACTTGGTCTGGTTCGGTCTCCATGAAGATAGAACAGATAGTTTAATACCATAAAACCTGCGAAACATTCCAGGCAAAACAATAACAATATAATAAGTCTCTGAAGGACTGAAGGACCCTCCACAGTCCACATTTCCCCCTCCAATACTTTATTACCTTCCACTGCTGTATTTTTCTCCTTGGCCATAATCTGAACATCCCTCTTATCTCTTCTGATACTGGCATAATAACATCTAATAATATTCAGATAAGAATTTAAAACGTATATCAGGGTTTTCATCTTGTTTGCAGATTTAATATCGACTTTCTAGACCAGAGACGGCTTCATTCCACTCTGTAAGAATTTTCACTGTGAAATTACAGTAAATTATTGTTCTTTCACAGCAATTTACTGTAGTTAATTCACAGCATTTTACTGTAATTAATTCACACCGTTTTACTGTAATTAATTCACAGTAATTTACCATAAAACAACAGCACTTTACTGTAAATTCCTGGTTGCCATGTCCAAGGAATTCCCATGATAGAGCAGTAATTAGCTGTGGACTTACTGTAAACTGTGAAATAAATACAGTAAACTGCTGTAAAAAATATTTATGTTGAATTACTGTAAAAGTAATGCAATTATTAACCAGTAATTTAGTGTAAATTCACAATTTTGCAGCGTAATATATTGTAAAATCCATTTTTAATTGTTATGTTACAGCAGCATCTTGATTTATGCTCAAAAAAAAAAAGATATGTATGATAAGTGCAAAGTGCATTTACATTCAACAGGAACATTCATAGGGCAAACATGACCCCAACATATTCACAACAAATCGGAATAAAAACAGTTTTAAAAAAACATATAAAAGTATAAAATGTCCAACAGCAAAAATGTGCAAATGTCAAAATGTACAACAGTAAAACCGCTCACAGGGAAATAGGGAGAATTTTGGCTCTTACATGAAATCAAAATGACAAAATAAATAAACTACCGACCAAAACATGTCAAGTAACATGATCTTGCTGCATGTACGGATAATTTCACCACTTTTGAGTCATTTTCTGATAGATTTACGTGTTTATATCTTAAATTTTGGCCGAGATTTGTTGTACTGCAGCTTGTTTTTGAACTAACGTTTAAACACGCAGCTCAACGACGCAATTAATCCACTAAACGTGTCATAATTTTGTTTCAAGTCGACGTGTGGCTCTCAAAATACCTCCAGACTGAACGAATATTAATACAAGCTGGAAATCCACTGTCTCGCCGCGTCGCATTTTGACCTTTCGCAGCCTCCGTACGTGGATTAGACCAATTTAAACGTCTGCCATGTTGAACCTCCAGGCCACGAATACTCACCTGGATTAGCACCGTCTGCGCCAGGCTCCGCTCGCCGCCAATCACACCCCGCCTCGCCACGATCGCGCAGACGCCGACAAACGTTTTTACCGAATTACATAATGCTAATAAAGCGCCAGCGCCTTCAGCAGACGTGCGAGGAAACGTCCCGCAGACATGTTTTTCTTATTAATTCCTTAGATTAAAGAGATTTGTCATTTGACGCCGCGGAGGCCAACTGTCAGCCCCCTCCCCGCCGTGAACTCCGCGGTGTGAGCAGGCATATATTTGTCAGATAAAGGCGTTTTTTGGGGCGCAGGTCGGCGTGAAAGTGCAGATTTGCATGCGTTTGAGGATTAAAGGGGCGCTCAGGCGGGTTCATCCGCACACGCTGTCGTCTCACCTGGTTTTTGTTTGGATTTTTGGATGTTTTTGCTTGGCTGGTGGTGAAAAGTTGGTTCGCAGAGTCGGCGGCGCACTTCTGTTTCCTTTTATTGTTTCGAAAATGCTGTATTCACTTAAATCAGTGTGCGTTTATTTAAGTTTCAGTTTCCTTTTGGTGCTCTGTTTCTCCTTTCCCTTTGCTCTCTGTGCTAAGCCACTCCTAAACTATGTATAATATTCTTGTATATTTATGGATAATTGTCATGTAGGTGTGGGAGTGACGTAGGCCTGCGGGCGGAGCATTGGATCAAATCTTCCCGCAGAGGACTCCACCCTTTTTCCTCCTTTAATCTACTTTTTGTAAAATGAAAATGCCAAAGCACTACTAAGTTTAGCAGTCGCCAGAAATGGAGTAAATATAAGAGCCACGGAAAGCCGTGTATGAGCTACAATTAGATGTTTATAAAACATAACCCATTATCCAGTTATCAGTTCACAAAATTATACATCAGAATGATTTATTTTGCCTATGGAAATAGGCATTTAACCCTTGTAATGTGTTAGAAAGCTGCACACATCTATAGTATTTATCTCAGCCTGAAAATACTTCAAAACACTAGCTGTCATCCAGTATTGTTTTCCAATTCAATTCAATTCAATTTATTTTGTAGCGCCCAAAATCGCAACAACAGTAGCCTCTAAGGGCGTTCCAAGATATGGATGAGTAAAACATACACACAGACATATCAAAACAGGAATAAACAACATTCATGTAAAGTAGCAAATGAAACATTGTCCAGTCATCCCCTGTCCTTAGACCCTCCTTCTCAGCAAGGAAAAACTCCAAAAAACCCAGAGTCCTGGGAAGAAGAAGAAACCTCGGGGAGAACTACAGTGAAGGAGAGATCCACTCCCATGGACGGACAGGCTATAGATGTCCAGGCCCGTGGGCCAGTTCAGTATGACCACAGCTACCCAGGTGGGGAAGAGCCGGGCGAGGAGGAGGAGAAGAGGGGCGAGGAGGAGGAGCCGGGCGAGGAGGAGGAGCCAGGCCTCCTACCTAACTTAGTATGCATTCATATCCATGGAAACACTGTTTTATTTATTTATTTTTTGGCTCCACAGATTTTTTATCTTACAATATACTACTCGTTTTCAATTGCAAAAACTGTTTAACCATCAAATGTGAGTTATTCAGTGCAATACGTATAATTCAGAGATGTTTGTGATGAGGGAACAATGTTATAACATGGTGCAAAGCTCCAAAAAGTCCATTTTGCACAATACTTCCTCTTTAAACAGGTCCAAACAGATCAAACGTGTGTAAAATCCCTCAGTCGTCCAGGTAGAATCCACGGCAAAGGAGAGAGTTGAATTGGTCAACAGGACAAAGTTCTTTCTGACCAGAACTGAAGAAGCAGATTGGATGAGCTGCGAAACATATTCAACTTAAAACTGTGTCCAGTTGACAGGCAACAGATTAAATGAATTTAGAGCAGGAGTGTCCAACCTGTAGGTCACTAAGGGATTTCAGAAGTCTGCCATTGTTCTAAATAACAAAAATGTGGTTACCGTAAAATACCAAATAGCCACCGGGACGTTTATTTGTTTCAGTCACTTAACAGACCAGGCGTTTATCTGAGACCAGGCGGCGATTCAGGGCGATTCATTCCTTCCTCACAAAAATCTTTCTATGCAAAACTCAAATTCTTTTAACCGGTGTGACAATAATTTAGGCGACTTTCTGTACAGACGTAGGCGAGTTCATTTGAAACGTTACAACTAAATATCTACGGAGCGGAGAGTTCTGAATTACAGAAAGTCGTTAAAAACCCTCCCGTAACACGCAGACGTTTCTTTAGCAAAACAAACGACAGACGCAGCGAGTGTGGAGCAGCGGAGCGAGAACGTTCGTCCGCCGCATCAGGAGGAACCAGCTGTTTTTTTCAGCGCTTATAGTTTATGCAAATGAGACTTGTGTAGAGACGACGCGAGCATCAGTCCTGCTCCTGTTGGTGCAGCTCGACTTCTGTCTTCAGCACCAACATTAGACTCGTAAACGTTTCTTTGGATCCAGCGCTTATTTATCAAAATATACAAATATACAAATATCCACCTGCACCCGGCGATTAAAGGGGACCCGGTGCTTATTTTACGACATTTGACCTTTATTTGGCAGTTACTGTCCTCTGCTTTGGTATCATTTGCCAAAAATAAGGAGTGGTGCAAAGGCCCGACCCTTTTGCCTTTGCACGTCTCCAGTAACAGTGTCAGTTTGGCTCAGCATTTTTCACATACAGTGATCCCTCGCTATATCGCGCTTCACCTATCGCGGCTTCGCTGCTTCGCGGAATTTTTTACAGTGCTTTTTTTTTACAGTGAATCTGTATCTTGTTGATAAAGAAGAGGAGGAAGGACTAAAGAAGAGGAGGAAGGACTAAAGAAGAGGAGGAAGGACTAACACTTGGTCGCGCAGCCTTCAGTAGAAAAAGACGCTACAGCGGAGTCAGGACGAAGAGGCGCAGCTGGAGGGACTGTGAAATACACGAGTGACAATGTTTCCTACCTTGTGTTCATTACTATATAAAAAATATTGTTTTACAACACCGTTCTTTAAACTATTATAGTTATTTGTAAGAAAACGTTAATATTTCTATTTCTTAAACACATTTTAGGCCTGAAAAGAGGTTTTATTTTTTGTTTCATTCTGCAGTAAAGTATTGCATTGTAAAATAACAGTAAAAAATAAAGCTGATACTTCGCGGATTTCACCTATCGCGGGTTATTTTTGGAACGTATCCCCCGCGATAAACGAGGGATCACTGTATAAATATTTCTTCATTATAGCAGCTGGTCAAATTTTGGGAGCCCGACTTATTATACTTTTGTTTGGACGAAACAGAAACTCTGAAGCAGTGACGGGTCGTGAACGAAACAGCTCTTAGAGTCGGCTCTTTCTGGGAACGATGGGACTGTTTTGTTTTTTGTTTTTTTCTCTCACCCTTTTCTCTTCCTGCTGCATAGTTCGATATGTGAGGGGTGGCGGTCAGTCCGGCAGATGCAGAGACAGAAGCTGAGCTGTTTTTTTCAGTGCTTATGCTGTATGCAAATGAGCCATGCTGTAAAAAGCTGCGTTAAACATATTACTCGATGTATATGTTAAGCAAAGTACCTGAAAACTCTGTAGAGCGTTTTTTAACATTAGTAATTCATTTTGTGCATAATTTTATATTGTTGTTGGTAATAAATTAATTAAAGCAACAAAATAACCTGAAGAGCCTCTTGGGAGCCGAAAGAGCCGGCTCTTTTTAGTGAGCCGAGCCGAAAGAGCCGGTTCTCGAAGAAGAGCCGGATTTCCCATCACTATTCTGAAGTCATTTTTCTCAGTTTCACACTCTGGTGAGTTTTGCCTTTGTGCGGCAGTTTTGTAAATATATAATCTGAAGCCCGTCTTTGTGCACTAATAAATGAACAGTGGTTTGTGTTTTATCGGCGTCTAACTGTACCCAAAGACTCGCCCTCTTTCTTATCATCGTCTCAATTCCTCGCGGTCGCTAAAATGAGCGATTCTCTGGTGTTTTTGTTCAATAAAGGAACTCACCGGAGGAAAAAGGTTGGAGACTCCTGATTTAGAGTCACTCCCACTGACGCATCGTTCTAATATAAATGCCTCATGTTTAGCCTGACTTCAGCAGGACATCCCTCTCCTCCTTTCCTCCCCCCCTCTCCTACATCCCTCTCTCAACCTCCCTTATCCCCTCCCTCCTTCTCTCCATCACAGAAAATTCATCTAAAGTTCTGCAGTGTTTTGAAATCGTAGCGAGTTTACCTCAAACTTTCTCTCTGACGCCATCGGTGACTTTGTGTGGACGAGTTTGGCAGCTGCACTTGTTTTGTCTGGGACGTCCCACCTAAGACGGGGGGGTCCAGGGTCCCCGAGGGGTCACATTGGGGTCACGCTGGGGTCACTGGGGGGACCGGGGTCTTATCGGTCCAGACTGACTCTTGGATTTCACTGATATGAGCCGAGGTCCCGGGACTGAGAGCAGAGCCAGAGTTCACCTGCTGAACAAACACGAGATAAAGAAACAGAGGGATAGAGAGAGGGAGGGAGGGAGAAAGAGGAAGGTAAGAGAGAGGGATGGAGAGAGAGAATACAGAGAGAATGAGAGGAAGACAGAGAGAGATAGAGTGGCAGGAGGAGAGAGATGTTATCAATCATCAACTCAAAAATGACACACAACAGAGAGAGAGAGGGGGATAGAGAGAGAAAGATGGGAAAGAGAGAGACGGAGGGATAGGGAGAGAGAGAGGAGGGTGAGAGAGAGGGATGGAGAGAGAATACAGAGAGAATGAGAGAGAGGGGGGACAGAGAGAGTGACTGGAGGAGAGAGAGCTCTTATCAATCACCAATTCACGAAATGACACCCGACGGAGAAAGAGGGACGGAGAGAGAGATAGAGAGAAAGAGGGGAAAGAGAGGGAGGGAGGGATGGAGAGAAGGAATGAGAGAAAGAGACAGTGACAGGAAGAGAGTGACAGGAGGATAGAGAGAGAAGGAGAGGTGAGGGGGGGAGAGATTGAAAAATGGGGATAGAAAGACAGGAAAGAAAGTGAGAAACAAAGAGCGAAAGAGGGGAAAAGAGAGAGGGACACAGAGATAGGAGAGAGAGAGAGAGAAAAAGAGAGAGGAAGTAGGGAAAGAGAGCTTGAAAGAAAGAGGGAGAGAGAGAGCGATGATTTTTATCAGAGAGACGAAGGAAATTGTCTCCTCTTGTCTCTCAACTTCTCTTTCTCTCTTCCTCTTCATCTTTGTTTCTCTCCCCCTCCTCTCTCTTCTTTCCCCTCTTTCTCTCTCTCTCTCTTTCCCCATTTCACTCCCTCCCTCTTTCTTTCAATCCCCTTCTTTCTCTTCAGGTTCTCTCCGGTTTTCTCCTGTAAACTCGGACAGTGTTTTGACGTCACATCAGACTCGCCGCAGCTTTTTTCCTCCTCGTGAGGAAAACGTGCAGGATCTGAGTTACTCTCCACGGCGACGCTTCCTCCTCTCCATCGCTATCCATCGCTACAAACAAACAACAGAGTAAAAAAAACTAAATCAGGCCAAGTTCAGATGACTCCAGTCTTCATCTTGCTCCGGCTAAGATCAGAAAAACAACAACTCTTTGCACTTAAATAAGAAACAAAATCTAATGTATCGAATTACACGTTTCGAGGGAACTACATAGACCATGATCCTTTGCTCCATTTCAGTGCAGACGACGTGAAGAAATAACTGTTCTAAGCACTTTTACATCTTAGTTTTTTTGGATTAAGTCTTAGTTCTTTGCGTTTTTTTAAGAGGAAAAAGTGGCCTATCCACAAAATATCCCAGTAAATATCGTACTGTGATCTGCGAATCGCGAAAAGTCTTTTTAATGTATCCAAATATTGTTTTTCACTGATTTCAAGAACTTATATCTAGAATTTGGCATTTTTGAATTGAATATCAGGCCATTTGTGCTGATCAGACACTGGTTTAAGTCTGTTTATGTCAAATTTAGCTGAATTTAAAGCATTTTATCTAGAATCTGGCATCTGGGAACTTATTATGTTTTTAAGTCTGTTTATCTCAAACTTAGCGTCGATCTTGCTGCATGAACGGATCATTTTACTACTTTTAAGTCATTTTCTGATGGATTTAAGACACAAAACAACATCTCTTTGCACTTAAAATAAGAAACAAAATCAAATGTTATAAGATATTCCATTGGTAGATCATTGTATTTGTGAAGCTTCTAAAATAAAGTCAAATGTTCTTAGTAGAGATGCAGCAGTAATCGAAATATGGTGATATCGTATCGTCAAAAGCCCCATTCATACTAATCAGAAACCTGTTTTAAGTCTGTTTATGTAGAATTTAGCTAAATTTAAAGCATTTTATCGAGAATTTGGCACCTGAGAACTTATTATCAGCCCATGAACACTAAACATGAACTGGTTTTAAGTCTGTTTATCTCAAACTTAGCGTCTATAAACTTATTTCCAGCCCGTGAACACTCACAGAGACGGGTCATTCTCGTCTAGAGGTCGTTTATTTTAAGAGAACGTGTCAAATAAAATGATCTCGCTGCATGGACGGATCATTTCGCTACTGTTAAGTCATTTTCTGATAGATTTAAGTGTTGTTGTCTTAATTTTTGGCCATTCTTTTGTACCTCTTGCTTCGTTTAAGACAGGGGTGTCAAACTCATTTTGGTCCAGGGGCCGTATGCAGCCTACTTTGATCCCAAAAGGGCCGGATCAGAAAACTCAGTTCTCTCTTCAAGTTATTGTATTTTTCTCCGTGTCTCGTAGTGGTGTTTAAGATTATATTCCTCGAGCAACGCCACTTGTTCCAAACACACTGAGCACAGATTTCCCATTCACCTCTGTCAACAAATAAGAATTAGACTATTTTTCTTGGGAAATCCTGAACTCAGCATCTGCTTTTCTCATTTTTTGACATTTTGCTGATGAGGGTCACGGTCGACAGTCAAAACGATCGTCCTTTAAGAGCGTTTGGAAAGAGGAAAGTCTTCATTTGTGCTGCTCTGGTGGGAGTCGCAACGTACAGAAACGCCGGAGACGCTGCTATGCAAAAAATTAACAGAAAAATCTGAAAATTTTAAGTATTTTAATAGAAAAATCAGCCGAGGGCCAGATTAAGGGTCTTGGAGGGCCGGATCTGGCCCCCGGGCCGCATGTTTGACACATGTGGTTTAAGATAATAAAAACAACTCTTTGCATTTAAAATAAGAAATCAAATCAAATCTTATAAGATATTCCATTGGCAGATCATTTTACTCGTAAAACTACTCAAATAAGTCAAATGTTCTTAGCAGAGATGCAACAGTAATCGAACTATGGTGATATCGTATCATCAGAAGTCTCAATAATCATATATCGAAGGTTTCTCATTGTTCTGGTGCAACAATAGTCCATTAACACTAATCATAAACTAGTTTTAAGTAGGTTTATGTAAAATTTAGCAGAATTTAAAGCATTTTATTTAGAATTTGGCATCTGAGGCCATGAACACTGATCATAAACCGTTTTTAAGTGTATTACTCGTACTAGTTTATCGAAAACTCACCAGAGACGCTTCATTCTGGTCTAGAAGTCATTTATTTTAAGAGAACTTGTCGAGCAAAAATATCCCGTTACACAATTTCTTCACTTTTAAGAGAAAAAGAAAGTTGTCGTTTTTCTTCTCTCTTTGTTTTACTGCCAAACTTTCGCCCAGTAACTCCTGAAGGACTGAAGCGTCAATTTTTTCAAGTAAACTGGATTAAAATTTCACCTTTTCTTGCCATGTTAATAAACCCGTGGACAACAAGGCAACATCTTCCGGTCATTTCACTATTTTTAAGTCATTTTCCGGTCGACTTAAGTGTTTATATCTTAAATTTTGGCCACACTTTCACGCTGTGTACCGTGAAATGTATACGGTGAAGATATTATACTGACAGTTTTGTATATCGTTGCATCCCTCGTTAAAATAAGTCTTTTTAACTTTTCCAGATATTGCTTTTTGCCGCGCAGACCTCCACAAAGCTCTTCCCTGAGTCCCCCTCGCACTATTTCCATTCCACACACTATTTCCATAATATTGTGAGCTGTCAGCGCTGTGATGTCCGATGGCAGTCGTTATCCAGGACCTTGGACAGGTACCTCCCCCTCTGCCCGCACTGACGATTAGCATGTCACCATCTTAACGTGTCCGTCTGCGCTCGTATATAAATGTAAAACGTGCCCCACTTTTTTACCTGTAAGGCGGTGACAGCTGGAGTGATTCGCCGGCTCTGGGGACGGGCCTGTTGTACAATCACGACGTCCTTCAAAACGTCAAAGGAAAACGTCCCAATCGGGAAAACTTTGAGGAAAAAACGCAATCGGAGCAACTTTGAATTTCGTACTGGCCGAGAAAGGACGCCGAGAGATGCAGCGGGGACTGGAGAGGAGAGAGAAAATGAGAAAAAATAATACAAAAATATATATTAAAGCCATTTTCTGGTTAATTTATTTGGTTTTGGGTGTTTTTATGGTTTATTGATACCTTAAAGGGTCCATATTACGTTATTTTCTGATCTGGTATAATTTTGTTTCCTCATTAAAAACCTGCAGATTTAGGCTGTTTGTCCCAATAAAAAAATAAATGCCAAGAAAACAACGAGAACAACATTAAATGCAGTATTTTTCATATTCTAAACAGAGGATAGAAGGTTGTCCAGAAGGAAGTGCAGATGGTTTTTTAATTTTTTTTATTTAATTTTATTTTTTTGGAATCACAGTATATTCGCACAAGATTTATTAATTTAATTTAATTTAATTTAATTTAATTTAATTTAATTTAATTTAATTTAATTTAATTTAATTTAATTTAATTTAATTTAATTTAATTTAATTTAATTTAATTTAATTTAATTTAATTTAATTTAATTTTATTTTATTTTATTTTATTTTATTTTATTTTATTTTATTTTATTTTATTTTATTTTATTTTATTTTATTTTATTTTATTTTATTATTTTAAGAAAAAACATCTTAATTAAAGTGTCAAATTCAGATACGAGAAAAAATGTAATAAAGGCAAACAATTAAGAGACAATAATAATTACGATGATGAAAAATAAAATCAAAAAGGTAAAGAAAGAGGAAGAGAAAGAGAAGAGAAGAAGGTGAAGAGGGTTTTCAGTGTTAAAGTGTTTAATGATTTGCAGTTTTCCATAAAAAAAAACACATTTCTGTTCAAATCTTTTCCTATTTAAGAAATCCTACGACATATCCAGATGTTTTTCATAATTTTCCACTGGATTTACATTATTTTTGAACCTTTTCTGACCTCTGCATATGTAAAAGGTTTAGGTTTTAGTGTTTTGTGTGTCTGTGTTTGTGTGTTTGGAGCTGCAGCAATCACTTGAAATCAGGACCCGGGACGTGGACCGGCCGTATGTAAACGCCGGAGCTGTGGATGTTTCTGATTACACAAAGTTCGTCCAGTTTTGAGAAGCACGAATAATCCCTGATGACCCGACACGTCCTCTGATTATTCCTGATTTAAGCTGTTTTAGCCACGGTCCAGGTCCACGGAAGAGTGAGAGATGTGACGGAAAGTTGTAGATTTTCTTCTTTTTTTTTTGGTTTTACTGTTAAACTTTCAACCAGTGACTTCTGAAGGACTAAAACGTAAATGTTCCAAGAATATTGTCATAACAAACTTAAAACCCACTTTTATTCTGCGGCTTTTAACACCGCGTGAGTTGTGAGCTCCTGTGTGTTTTATTTATTTATTTATTGCTATTTTATGATTTGTATGGGTTTGATTTTATTAGATTTTTCCATTTTTAAAAAAAATTTTTAGGACTGGTTTGACCAAATATTTAGCAATTCACCTTTTTTGTATCGATTTGTTTGTAAAATGTGCTGTAGAAATAATGGAAAAAGTGGATTTGGATTCATTAAAAATAATTATTTGCCGAAACTTTATGTGTTAAAGGGACAGTTCGGGATTTTTGACATGAATCTGCGACCCTCAAAAGCTTTTATGGGCTTTTTTTTAAATTACTTTTTGGCAAATAATAAAATGTCTGCGTCTTGTATTTTTTTTAATTTAGTTTTTCTATTAAAGATGATATTTATATGAAGTATTTATATTCATATTTAAATAATTATATGACGTATTTACATTTGCCGCCAAATTTTCGTCACGTGACCAAACGGTGACAGTCAACACACGTGAAAATAAACGAATGGAAGATCTGTGGTGTTTCACATTAAAACAAAGTGTGACGTACTTCCTACTTTTACAAACCACTAGTAACGATAAACCGAGCGAGTATGAGGTCTGCCTTTTTCGTGATTTACGTTTTTGTGAGGTAAATGTGTCGCTCTTTTGAACGCACATTGTTCTGAGGAGAAAAACGCTTTATTTTCGTGACCGCAGCCAACTTACCGGACACTTTCATCAGCACCGAAACCGGGGAAGAACTCGTCTCGCCGGACGCCGCCGGGAGGTGAAGAGTTTCTGCTTTGATCTTTTCACATATCGAATCCTGCTTCACTAACTGGACCCGTATCACTGACAGCACAGACTGAATCACTGGAGAAAGAGGACTTCAAATCTTTGCTAAAAAAAAACAATGTCATATCATCACTGTCAAACTCTTGAAGCAGATAATTTATTGAGCTTTGAAAATTTCAAACACTTTAAGGATGTTTGTACAATACACAAAATCCTCCATGGACTCGCACCAGCACCACTTCATTACACAAAAACTTCCCACTGGCAGGAATAACAGGGCGGATCCTCGAGGTGACTGTGAGGTTCCTTCTGGACGTAGCACAGTCCTGTCGGTCAGAGGCTGAAACATCTGGAACAACGTCCCTCACACAATAAGATACCTGAACAGGTATAAAAACTCATTCCTGCCCATCTCAGTAACTCTCCTGAACTTAGGCCATAGTGCAGGACTGTGATATGATGTGGTATGAGGTTGTTAAAGTGAATGTTGAAGTATGTCTTGTTTCATGTTTGTTTAATGTGTACTGTTTATGTGGCAGCCTGTGTGTCCAAAACAAATTTCCTTTGGGACAAATAAAGTAATCTTGAATCTTGAAGAGAATCTCCTCCGTACAACACCTTTAAAACTCACCTTAAAAATGGCTCAAATCTAATGAACACTGGTCCATTAGAGCTGTTCACACCTCATGTCACATGACACATACACATGTGTAGGCACCACACATTTACTCTGCGATCTATGGACTTTATGCTATTTGTTTGTGTCTTGTTGTTGTTTTGGTTTTGTGTTTTAATTTTGCCTTTTTACAACTGGCAAAGGGACGACCGATGAAAATGAGCCTAATTCTGCAAACTCAGGTGCGTTTACATTGTTTAATGTGGATTAATGTACATTGTCCTTTTCAAATAAATAAATGAAAAAAATGAAAGTGACACTGCTGATGTGGACGTACAGATTCATGTCAAAAAACCCAAACTCTCCCTTTAACCCTTAAAATAAAGACGGGATCGGAGCGTCTCGGGGAAAAAGAGAAAAATCCCGTTCATTCGTTTGTCCTTTTCTGCAGGTCACTTCAGCCCTGAGTCCGACTGTGGGGGGGGTTTGGGGCGGAGAGGGGGGGCGGGGTCAGGTGGGGGTCACTCGGGGGTCAGGTGCAGTGATTATGGGCGACCCCACAGAGCGCCGGGGATTGTGGGAGGTTTGGAGAGGGTCAGGGAGGTGCATGATGGGAGATGGAGGCCGAGCGCGGCTCTTGTTAGCTCACAGCTGATTGCACTGGAATTGGCAGCACTTACCTGTGCTCCCTGAACCGACGGAGAGAGAGAAAGAGAGGGAGGAGGAGGAGGAGGAGATATGAGGATATGTGTGAGAGAGAAAGAGAGGGAGAAAGAGAGGGAGGAGGAGGAGATATGAGGATATGTGTGAGAGAGAAAGAGAGGGAGAAAGAGAGGGAGGAGGAGGAGATATGAGGATATGTGTGAGAGAGAAAGAGAGGGAGAAAGAGAGGGAGGAGGAGGAGATATGAGGATATGTGTGAGAGAGAAAGAGAGGGAGAAAGAGAGGGAGGAGGAGGAGATATGAGGATATGTGTGAGAGAGAAAGAGAGGGAGAAAGAGAGGGAGGAGGAGGAGGAGGAGATATGAGGATATGTGTGAGAGAGAAAGAGAGAAAGAGAGGAGGAGAGGAGGAGATATGATATGTGTGAGAGGAAAAAAGAGAGGAGGAGAGAGAGGAGGGGAGGAGATATGAGCATATGTGTGAGAGGAAAAAAGAAAGAAAGAGAGGAAGAGAGAAGGAGGAGAGAGAGGAGGAGGATATGTGTGAGAAAGAAAGAAAGAGAGAAAGAGAGGAAGAGAGGAGACAGAGGAAAATATGTGTGAGAGAAAGAAAGAGAGAGGAAGAGAAAGAGGAGGAGGAGAGAGAGAGGAGAATATGTGTGAGAGAAAGAAAGATAGAAAGAGAGGAAGAGAGAGAGGAGGAGAGGAGAGAGAGGAGAATATGTGTGAGAGAAAGAAAGAGAGAGAGGAGGAGAGGACAGAGAGGAGAATATGTGTGAGTGAAAGAAAGAGAGAGAGGAGGAGAGGACAGAGAGGAGAATATGTGTGAGTGAAAGAAAGAGGAGGAGAGGAGAGAGGAAGAGACATGAGGACATGTGTGAGAAAAAGAAGGGAGGTAGAGCAAAAGAAAGAGAGGAGGAGATATGAGGACACGTGTGAGAGAAAGAAAGGAAGAGAGAGGAGGAGAGGAGGATATGTGAAGTGAAAGAAAGAAGGGAAGGAGAAAAGGAGGGAGAAAGAGAGGAGGAGAGGAGATATGAAGACGTGTGTGAAAGAAAGAAGGGAGGGAGATGGGGGAGAGAAAAAGGAGAGAAGGAAAGGAAGGTGGAGGAGATATGACTATATGTGTAAAAAGGGATGGAGAGAGAGAGATGAAGAGAAGGAGAGAGGAGAGAGATGAAGAGAAGGAGAGAGGAGGAGTGGACATTTGTGTGCAGGAGGTTTTTGTTTTCTTGTTTTTTGCTGATTTCAGTTTCATAAGTGTTATACTCTCTTTTTATTCTCTCTCTCTCTTTCTCTCTCTTTCTCTCTTTCACTCCATCCTTTGTACCCTCACTCTCTTCGTTTACTTTCCCTCTTTTTAGCTTCTCCCTCTTTCCCTCTATTTTTCTGCCTCTCTGTTAACCCTTGTGTGTCTCTCTCTCTACTCTCTTTTTCTCTCCCCCCTCCTCCTGTCTCTTTATCTCTCTCTTCTCTCTCACTCCCTTCCTCTCCTCCTCTCTATTTCTCTCCCACTCCCCCCCTCTATTCCCCCCATCTCATCTTTCTCTTTATTGCTCTCCCATTTCCTACTTTTTTCTCTGTCTCTCTCTTGTACGTCTTTGTCTTTCTCTCCCTCCCTCTCCTCCTCTTCCATATTTCTCTCCCACTCCTTCTCTCTCTCTCACCCTCTCTATTCCCCGTTTTCTCTGACCCTCCTCCTCTCTCACCCTCTCATCTTTGTCCCTCTCTTTCTCTCTCCCTCTCTATTCCCCAATTTCTCTCTCTCTTTCTCCCACTTTATTCCCCCTCTTTCATCGTTGTCCCTCTTTATCTCTGTCTCTCTCTTTCCTCCTCCTTCTCTTACTCTCTCTTTATCTCCCTCTTCCCCTATTCTCTTTCTCTCCCCTCTCTATTCCCCCTCTCTCTTGCTCTCCTCCATCCCTCCTCCCTCTCCTGCTCTCTTTCTCTCCTCCTCCCTCTCCACCCTCTCTCACTCTCTCCCTCCCTCTCCTCTTTCTCTCTCCCCTCTCTCCTCCTCTCTTTTTCTCCTCTTCCTCCCTCTCCTCTTTTCTCTCATCTCCCTCTCTCCTCCTCTCTCCTCCCTCTCCCTCCCTCTCCTCTCCCTCCCTCTCCTCTCTCTCCCTCCTCTCTTTCCTCCTCTCTCCTCCTCTCCCTCGCCTCCTCCTCTTTCTTTCCTCTCCCTCTCTCTATCTCCTCTCTCTCCTCCTCTTTCTCTCCTCCTCCCTCTCCACCCTCTCTCTCGCTCTCTCCCTCCCTCTCCTCTTTCTCTCTCCCCTCTCTCCTTCTCTCTTTCTCTCCTTCTCCTCCTCCCTCCCTCTCCTCCTCCCTCTTTCTCCTCTTCCTCCCTCTTCCCCTATTCTCTTTCTCTCCCCTCTCTATTCCCCCTCTCTCTCGCTCTCCTCCCTCCCTCTCCTCTTTCTCTCTCCCCTCTCTCCTCTTCTCTTTTTCTCCTCTTCCTCCCTCTCCTATTTTCTCTCATCTCCCTCTCTCCTCCTCTGTCCTCCCTCTCCCTCCCTCTCCTCTCTCTCCCTCCTCTCTTTCCTCCTGTCTCTCCTCTCCTTCATCTCCTCTCTCTCCTCTCTCTCCTCATCCCTCTCTCCTCATATTGCCTGTGGTCTCAGTGGACCGTCCTTCTCCCTGCCCATGTTTTTTAATTGGACCCACACACAGAAAGAGGGAGGTAAAGAGAGAGGAAGAGAGAGGTAAAGAGAGAGGAAGAGAGAGGTAAAAAGAGAGGAAGAGAGGGGGAGTGCAGCGGTGAGATGTGCAGCTGCTGACAGGCGTTTCATTCTCTTAATTATGACATAAAAGGATAAATAATACATGGAAATTGTGGAGAATGAATGGAACAGTTTGTGGAGTTATCGGGAAAAACAGAAAAGAGAAAAAAGAAAATAGAAAAGTGGGAAACATAACAGCACAAGTGTTATTATTATTATTATTATTATTATTATTATTATTATTATTATTATTATTATTATTATTATTATTATTATTATTATTATTATTGGCAATGGCATTAGTAATAGTAGTAGTTATAGTAGTATTAGTAAGAAAAAGTAATTTATATAGCGCTTTTCACAGACATATTGCATATTAGTAGTAGTAGTAGTAGCAGTAGTAGCAGTAGTAGTAGTAGTAGTAGTAGTAGTAGTAGCAGTAGTAGTAGTAGTAGTAGTAGTAGTAGTAGTAGTAGTAGTAGTAGTAGTAGTAGTAGTAGTAGTAGTAGTAGTAACAGTATTGGTAGTAGTAGTAGTAGTAGTAGTAGTAGTAGTAGTAGTAGCAGTAGTAGTAGTAGTAGTAGTAGTAGTAGCAGTAGTAGTAGTAGTAGTAGTAGTAGTACTAGTAGTAGTAGTAGTAGTAGTACCTTAAAGGGTCTGTACTGTTAAGCAGATCTTGTCCTTTGTGTGCTGTCTGCATCTAGTGCATCGAGTTTTATTGTCCAATAGCCAGGAAGTGCAAATTAGCATGCTAGTTGTTGTTAGGAATAGTAGTAGTTGTAGTAGTACTAATTGTAGTGGTAGTAGAAAATGGAGTAGTAATAGTAGTAGTAGAAGTAGTAACAGTAGTAGTAGTAGTAACAGTAGTAGTAGTAGTAGTAGTAGTAAAAGTAGTAGTAGTAGTAGTAGTAGTAGTAGTAGTAGTAGTAGTAGTAGTAGTAACAGTAGTAGTAGTAGTAGTAGTAGTAGAAGTAGTAACAGTAGTAGTAGTAGTAACAGTAGTAGTAGTAGTAGTAGTAGTAAAAGTAGTAGTAGTAGTAGTAGTAGTAGTAGTAGTAGTAGTAGTAACAGTAGTAGTAGTAGTAGTAGTAGTAGTAGTAGTAGTAGTAGTAGTAGTAGTAGTAGTAGTAGTAGTAGTAGTAACAGTAGTAGTAGTAGTAGTAGTAGTAGTAGTAATGGCGGTGGTAAGGTAGTAGTAACAGTGGTAGTGGTGGTAGTAACGGTGGTAGTAGTGGTAGTGGTAGTGGTAGTGGTAGTGGTAAGTAGTAATAGTGATGATGGTAGTGGTAGTGGTAATAATGGTGGTAGTAGTGGTAACAGTGGTAACGGTAGTAGTAGTGGTGGTAGTAACAGTGGTAGTAGTAGTGGTGGTGGTGGTAGTAGTGGTGGTGGTAAGGTAGTAGTAGTAACAGTGGTAGTAGTAATGGTAGTGGTAATAGTGGTAGTAGTGGTAGTAGTAGTGGTAGTGGTAGTAGTAGTGGTAGTAGTAGTAACAGTAGTAGTATAGTAGTAGTGGTAGTGGTAGTGATGATGATGGTCAGTAGTAAGGTGGTAGTGGTAAGTAACGGTGGTAGTAGTAGTAGTAGTAACAGTAGTAGTAGTAGTAGTAATAGCAGTAGTAAGAGTAGTAGTAGTAGTAATAGTAGTAGTAGTAGTAGTAACAGTAGTAACAGTAGTAGTAGTAGTAGTAGTAACAGTAGTAGTAGTAGTAGTAGTAGTAGTAGTAGTAGTAGCAGTAGTAATAGCAGTAGTAAGATTAGTAGTAATAGTAGTAACAGTAGTAACAGTAGTAGTAGTAGTAGTAAAAGTAGTAGTAGTAGTAGTAGTAGTAACAGTAGTAGTAGTAGTAGTAGTAGTAGTAGTAGTAGTAGTAGCAGTAGTAGCAGTAGTAACAGTAGTAGTAGTAGTCGTACTAGTAGTTGTAATAGTACTTATAATAGTAGTAGCTGTAATAATAGTAACAGTAGTTAAAGTAATAATAATAGTCGTGCACCTTTAAGACAGTGAAAATAGTAAAGTGAAACTAAAGACACATTTTTGGGGTTTAATTAAATGTATATCCATTTTTATTAAATTTTTTTCATTTTTATTTCTTCAATTATTTCTTTTGCATCTTCTTTGTATCTGTAGAAAAAATCGTCCTGCACATTAAGCTGGTCTCCGTGGGCAACGGTCAGAGCCAAAGACCAGCTCCAGTCCAGGATCTCGGTCCGGACTCGGGACTCGCTCTTTACGGGGGATTAACTTAAACTAACCTACGTGCTGATAATGGGGACGCCCTGAGCACCCACATGACACCCACATGACACCCACATGACACCCACATGACACCCACATGACACCCACATGACACCCACCAGACAAAGGCAGAACATGCAAACTCCACAGAGACTCGAACCCTCCACCTTGTTACCGTAGTCAAAACTCACCCCAGTTCTGCCCTCAGGGGTAATTTTTTATTGCCAAACAGAGATCTTGAAAAACACGTGAGCAGAGTCGCCTCTCCACAGATCCGACCTGTAACTTTGCCTTTTGGTGTTGACTACTGTGTGTAATTATCCATGAAGAGAAATGTAAAGCCACACTAGGCAACTTTTACGGTACCTGCTTGTCTCCATGGAGATGTTATTGCTTTGCTCATAGAACCATGTCTGTTCACATGGAGACGAGCAGATGTCACCACTCGGCTAGTTTTAGGTTTAAGTTATAGACCGGCTCTGTGGAGAGGCGTTCTCACACAGTAAAGCTGCGTTCAGACCGCGGTGTAAAAACCCGCTGGACGCCTCTGGTTGGAGCCTTTGCATTTGAGTTCAGACGCTCTTCTTGAAAAATACTGGATGTGCAGCCAGAGCATCAGCTGTGGATGTGGCTACACATCACTGGAGGTGCTCGACTCGGCAGCTGCAGCGTTTATATATTTATACTCGGCTAATGACACGACGTAGATTTGTTGTTCTGGTGTTGGTGGCTCTCAGGTCTTTCTCTTTCTTCTCTTTCTTCCAGGTAATAACGTTGTTATGTCACTGGATAGTCGTCTCTGATTGGGTGATGAGGCACGTCCTGTGCCAAAAGTTCAGCTTTTTCAACTTCTGATGTCGACAGCCTGGACATGTGTCCAGAGCCAGACGCTCGAATGCCTGAAGAGGCGCCGCAAAAATGCAGGAGAACCTCCATGCGCGTCCACATGTGTGTAAACTGGACGCTTTACGCCTTGACGTTTCCCTTTTGTATCCAGGCGCCTGTCTGTTCACCTGTCTGTTCACCTGCCTGTTCACCTGTCTGTTCACCTGTCTGTTCACCTGTCTGTTCACCTGTCTGTTCACCTGCCTGTCTGTCTGCCTAACATATTCTACTAAATCGTTTTAATAAACCACTTACCTGCTGTGATCGGTGATTCTGGGTCTTAGTGAAACTGTGACACACACACACAAAACTTTCATTGAAACAAAATACAAGTTTAAAGTCGTACTGTGGAACATTCTAGGCCAGGGGTCGGCAACCTTTAATACTCAAAGAGCCATTTGGAGCATCTCCCACAGAAAAGAAAACACCTGGAGCCACAAAACCCTTTGACTCTAAAATGAGAACAGTGCAGATCTGCTCTGTATGAAAGACGACAGAGTCACATTTATGACATCAGTGAAACGCTACAGAGAATATTTGTCCGTTCATATCTACGCTCTGTGCTGCTGCAGACGTATAATCTCTGAAAAGTTTAACATGAACCATTTCCAATGCGATAGAAGCAGAGAACAGACTCACCATCAGCAGCACATCCTCTGTCACAGAGAGAACACTCATATTAAACTGAGTCGTGTCCTTTAGTCCCACAGAAGCTGATACTTCACTATCAGCACGAGCTGCTTTGTTTGTGGTTTTAAGTTTTGTTTCTGTAAAATGTAAACAAACGTGCACAGAGCTGCATCAAACATTTAAAAGTGAACAAACTAAAATCAAAATACATGTGTTTCAATAAATACAGGGAAACCAGAACAGAAGGATGAAAAATGCAGCTGCAGACCCTGTTCTGCACAATGTTCATAGAGATATTATTGCGTATCTATTTTGCGTTTATTCAATTACAGATATTTTATTGCTCAAAAATACACACACTCTCACTGGGAGTTGGGGCACCTCTCCATAAACGCGACCCGTAACTTGGCCTGTTTGCATTAATGCTTTAACTCCATGGAGTTAAGGCAAAACTACGGAACATTTTTAGCAAGACAATAAAAATTAGATGAAGTGCCAGACCCTCCACCAAAAAAGTGACAAAGTGCACCTTTATTTATTTATTTTTATTTTATTTTTTAACTTTTTTAAGCTATTATTTTTAGCTTTATGCATTTTAACACTTTTTATTTATTTTTTTATTTATCATTTACCGTCTTTTTTGTATTAATTTGCCTTTTCAGCACTTTGGAATCTGTCATGTTTATAAAATGCGCTGGACTGGACCTTTAACGACCGCAAAACGTCTTTATAATCGTTTAAGAAAGACGCCTTCGAACTTTCCTCCGACTTTTCCCATTTTTCCAAAGGCCGGGAGCTGCAGAATTCCTGATGTCGCGGATCTTAAACATTTGCCGTTTGCGGTCGGACCTAATTGAGCTGTAAATCAGGAAAATAACGAGTAGATCTGAGCGCGACGTTAAAAGGACGGAGCTGTGACGACGAGAGCGTAATTACAGAGGAAATTAAAAATGTGCAACAAACAGAAACAGCCAATCACGAGCGGGCCCTGAAGGCAACACGGCGTCTGAGCGTTCGCTGCTCCCGCTTCAATAATAACACATTTAATTAGGAGCAAAGACGAGAATGTTTGATTAGAGCAAAGTGTGAAAGAGCGAGATTTTCTGTGTTTTAGTTCAGCGAAAGAACAGACGAGCGACACGAGCTTTAGATCCTACACACTTTAAATACTTTATGTACTTTTATACTTGTACACTTTATACTTTTATACTTATTATACTTATACACTTTATACTTATACTTTTATACTTATTATACTTATACACTTTATACTTATACACTTTATACTTTTATACTTATACACTTTATACTTATACTTTTATACTTATACACTTTATACTTATACTTTTATACTTATACACTTTATACTTTTATACTTATACACTTTATACTTTTATACTTATACACTTTATACTTATACTTTTATACTTATACACTTTATACTTTTATACTTATACACTTTATACTTTTATACTTATACTTTTATACTTATACTTTTATACTTATACACTTTATACTTTTATACTTATACACTTTATACTTATACACTTTATACTTTTATACTTATACACTTTATACTTATACTTTTATACTTATACACTTTATACTTATACTTTTATACTTATACACTTTATACTTATACTTTTATACTTATTATACTTATACACTTTATACTTATACTTTTATACTTATACACTTTATACTTATACTTATTATACTTATACACTTTATACTTATACTTTTATACTTATTATACTTATACACTCTATACTTATACTTTTATACTTATACACTTTATACTTATACTTTTATACTTATATACTTTATACTTTATATCACTACACACTTTATATTTATACTTTTATACTTATGCACTTTATACTTATACACTTTATACTTATACTTTTATACTTATATACTTTATACTTATACACTTTATACTTTATATCACTACACACTTTATATTTATACTTTTATACTTATACACTTTATACTTATACACTTTATACTTATACACTTTATACTGTCGGCTGTGGAGATTTGTACTGTATTGTAGTAGTAGTAAGAGTAGTTATAGTATTAATGATAGTATGAATGATTAGTAGTAGTAGTAGTAGTCAAAATAGTAGTATTCGTAGTAATAATAGTATGAGCAGTATTAGATGTAGTAATAGTAATGATAATATTAATAGTAGTAGTAATAGTAGTAGTAGTAGTAGTAGTAGTAGTAGTAGTAGTAGTAGTAGTAGTAATAGTAATAATAGTAGTAGTAGTAGTAGTAGTAATAGTAATAATAGTAGTATTAGTAGTAATAGTAGTAGTAGCAGTAGTAGTAGTAGTAGTAGTAGTAGTAGTATTAGTAATAATAGTAGTATTAGTAGTAATAGTAGTAGTAGCAGTAGTAGTAGTAATAGTAAGAGTAGCAGTACTAGTAGTAGTAGTAGTAGTATTAGTAGTAATAGTAGCAGTAGTAGTAGTAGCATTAATGGTATTAGTTATAGTAATAGTAGTAGTAGTAGTAGTAGTAGTAGTAGTAGTAGTAGTAGTAGTAGTTATAGTAGTAGTAGTAGTAGTAGTAATAGTAGTAGTAGAAGTAGTAGTATTAGTAGTAATAGTAGCAGTAGTAGTAGTAGTAGTAGTAGTAGCATTAATGGTATTAGTTATAGTAATAGTAGTAGTAGTAGTAGTAGTAGGAGTAGTAGTAATAGTAGTAGTAGAAGTAGTAGTATTAGTAGTAGTAGTAGCAGTAGTAGTAGTAGTAGTAGTAGTAGTAGTAGTAGTAGTAGTAGTAGTAGTAGTAGTAGTAGTAGTAGTAGTAGTAGTAGTAATAATAGTAGTATTAGTAGTAATAGTAGTAGTAGCAGTAGTAGTAGTAATAGTAATAGTAGCAGTACTAGTAGTAGTAGTAGTAGTAGTATTAGTAGTAATAGTAGCAGTAGTAGTAGTAGTAGTAGCATTAATGGTATTAGTTATAGTAGTAGTAGTAGTAGTAGTAGTAGTAGTAGTAGTAGCAGTAGTAGTAGTAGTAGTAGTAGTAGTAGTAGTAGTAGTAGTAGTATTAGTAATAATAGTAGTATTAGTAGTAATAGTAGTAGTAGCAGTAGTAGTAGTAATAGTAATAGTAGCAGTACTAGTAGTAGTAGTAGTAGTATTAGTAGTAATAGTAGCAGTAGTAGTAGTAGTAGCAGTAGTAGCATTAATGGTATTAGTTATAGTAATAGTAGTAGTAGTAGTAGCAGTAGTAGTAGTAGTAGTATTAGTAGTAGTAGTAGTAGTAGTAGTAGTAGTAGTAATAGTAGCAGTAGTAGTAGTAGTATTAGTAGTAGTAGTAGTAGTAGTAGTAGTAGTAGTAGTAGTAGCAGTAGTAGCATTAATGGTATTAGTTATAGTAATAGTAGTGGTATTTGTAGTAGAAAAGTTGATGGATGAATGTTTCTCCTTTGTTTCTGCTGTTGGTTGAACATTTGGTGATGGGGCAGATTTATGAAGAACCACATTTTGCCACAGAAAACCCTGAAAACCCGGAACTTCCCCAAACCTCCAGCGGGAACTTCCTGCTGCCGTGGGAAACCCGTCCGCGCTCACTTCCCGTCCGGAACGCGGCGGTCAGCGGGTCGACCGTGTCCGTCTGTGTGTGTCGCCCGTGGCCCACATGTCGACGGCGGGAGCGTCCAGGAGCGCGCACGTTGGCTGTGAGCGTGCACGAGGCTCACATGCACGGGGCCCACACGCACGGGGGCCCTTCTCATTCACACCGGGGCCGCACCTTTGATGCTGAAGTGGATTACACCTTGTCCTCAAACAGAAAGAGTCCGAGCTCCATTCTGTCTTTGTTGAGTCCTGCAGTTCATCAGGACTAATCCGCCCGGACCGGTGTGAATGGGACGGAGGAGGGGCGGGGGCAGGAGAGGGGGGCATTGAGGAGGGTGGGGGGGGGGCAGGAGAGGCTGTATTGTGGCTCTGGGAGGGTTAATCCGGCCCCCGTGGCGAGAAGGACCCCTCTGTCCAAACGGATCCGTGTCAAACAGAGCTCATGAATGAAGAGGACTCATTTACATACGTCACATCTTTGAGGGACTTTGTGAAGCTGAAAGTTGCCACACGGGGGGTATTTCACTTCTGTGGGGTATTAACTGCAAACACATAACATATTTACATCACCATGTTACCTTTTATTGGTTTGACATTTTTATTTTCACCACAAAAGCAACGTATTTACATGTTTAAGAAGTTTCGTTCTCTTTTCAGACTCTCCGGATCTCCTCACTTTGCTCTGCACATTAAGTCTCTCTTTCTTCTTCTTATCAGATTCGTGAAATTGTTGTGTACAGTTTTGGGTCGTGTTTTTGTACAACTATGAAAAAAAGCTTGTACAAAATTTAAAAGTAGTGAAATTATCTCGCTGCATGGACAGATCATTTTACTTGACAAGTTCTCTTTAATAAAACGACCTCTAGACTAGAATGAAGCCGTCTCAAAACAAGTAGTAATGTTGTCATCAAGATCACACGAATCGAGACCAAGACCAGTCCGAGACCACAGGGTCCTGAGACCAGTCCGAGACCACAGGGTCCTGAGACCAGTCCGAGACCACAGGGTCCTGAGACCAGGACGAGACCACAGGGTCCTGAGACCAGGACGAGACCACAGGGTCCTGAGACCAGTCCGAGACCAAGACCTCTGAGGGTCGAGACCGAGACAAGACCAAGACCACGGCCCATCGAGACCAAATCAAGACCGTCTTTGTGATTTTCTACATTTATTTGTATTTTACAGTTATTTTGGCAGAAATACCTCAATGTTTTTTATAAATTTATCTCCATTTGATCTGGTCAATGTTCATTTAGTCTTAAAATAATCCAAGCAAACTGGACTGCAATTAAATACCCCTTTTTTTGGAGCCTCACCCACAGTTTGAGAAGCCCTTCTTTAATCCCACTTCCACTTTACAGAAAACAACTTCAAAGTGAAAAGAGTTTTTTCACTTTCATAACATTCACAGTTACATTATCTTAGTGGTTTTGCAGTGATATTGTCAAGTGTCAGACCTCAAGTCCAAGGCAAGACCGAGACCAAGCACCATCAAGACCGAGACAAGACCAGACCAAGCACCATCAAGACTGAGACAAGACCAAGAACCATCAAGACTGAGACAAGACCAAGAACCATCAAGACTGAGACAAGACCAACAACCATCAAGACTGAGACAAGACCGAGAACCATCAAGACCGAGTCCAAGAACCATCAAGACTGAGACAAGACCAAGAACCATCAAGACCGAGACAAGACCAAGGACCATCAAGACCGAGACAAGACCAGACCAAGCACCATCAAGACCGAGACAAGACCAGACCAAGCACCATCAAGACCGAGACAAGACCAGACCAAGCACCATCAAGACCGAGACAAGACCAAGGACCATCAAGACCGAGACAAGACCAAGCACCATCAAGGCCGAGACAAGACCAAGCACCATCAAGACCGAGACAAGACCAAGACCAAGAACCATCAAGACCGAGACAAGACCGAGACCAAGCACCATCAAGACTGAGTCTTGTCTCGGTATGAGGCCAGACCTCCTTGTCAAAGTCTGATCCTGTCAGATCTCAGAGGCTCAGCAGAACCTGGTCAGGACTTGGATGGAGACACTGGGAATTCCAGGTGCCACAGGGGGGCGCCAGTCACAAAAACTGTCGTTGTGTCCTTAGATAAGGCACATCACCCACGTTACCTTGTATGAAAGTGGAGTTTGTGTGAGTGATGGTGGAGGTCGGAGGGGCCGATGGAGCAGATTGGAGCCTTGCTTCTGTCAGTCTGCCCCAGGGCAGCTGTGGCTACAGGAGTTTACACCACTGAGTGTGGAGTGAATGAAGAATGAACTGTAAGGTGCTGTGGGCGTCTTGAATGGCGCCATATAAATGCAATGATTAATTAAAAGACCAAATGTGCTCGAGTCGGAGACGAGGCCAAGACCATAAATAAGCGGATATGAGACCAACACCGGTGTGACCTGAAACCGAGCGACTCCAACTGCCCCTCCACTGTCCCCTCCAGATGACCACTGTCCTGGGGCATGGGCTTTGTTATTGACTCCCTCAAACCCCCCCCGGTGTTCCCCTAAAGCCCAGTGACACACACACACACACACACACACACACACCCACACACACACACACACACACACACACACACACACACACACACACACACACACACACACACACACACACACACACACACACACACACACAAACCCTCTCAGGGGCCCGGACACTGCTGCTGCTGCTGCTAATACAGATGTACCTGCCAATACGTCCCTAATCAGAGCACAGCAGGGAGCCCCTGACTTTAAGGAAGACATACGGCCCAGGAGCCCAGAGGAGAGGAGGGGGTCAGACACCAGAATAAACTGTTTACAAAATACACGGCAATATGGAGGTGGAGCCACTGAATAAACCAGTAAATACAAGTGGCCATACATATTATACAGTATCTAACAGGGGTGTGAATATGTGACTTTTTCCTCTAAAAATGCTTCACAATCACAATTAATCCAAAGAATGAAGATGTAAAAGTGCTTAGAACAGTTATTTCTTCACGTCGTCTGCACTGAAACGGAGCAAAGGATCATGGTCTATGTAGTTCCCTCTGTTTTTTGAGCTATTTCTGCATCAGAACTGTTCATTTAAGCAAAGAGACTTGGGATTCGATATATTGTGATGCTCCACGATGTTATTGTGAGACCTTTGACGATACGATATCACCAGATTTCGGTTATTGTTACGTCCCTACCATTATTCACTCATTTATATGAATATGTGCAGAGGAGCTCATTTCGACAGGCTGATTTCTATGAAATAAGACTCCCACTGTACAAGAGAAAGAAATGACTGGAAACACTGAAATCTTTATATTAAATGGATAAACAAAGTTACAACGTTTCAAAATCAAATACGATGATGAAATGTAATGAAAATGATCATGGAAATCGATGACTGTCGAAATGAACCACACATATTCATATAAATGAGTGTAAATCTGAAGGATAAAGTGTGGTCACCGTGTGCAAACAGCATCAAATCTAATCTCAATCCAAAGAAATATGTAGTAAAACTGGGAGGTTCACTTTACTGGATCTATGCAACTGTAAACGGAAAAGTGTAATGTTGCTTATTTCGACGGGGCAGCGAGAATCGATAGTCGTCACTGTCGATTTAGGCGATTTCGACAGAACACGGCCAACACTTTTTACATGTTCTGCTAAACATCTTATTTGTGGTTTAGCAGAACACACTGCACAGATCTTCCACCTTAACCCGAGAAAAATCCACTTGTTTTAAGTAAAATGCTCTAGAAACAAGTGAAATGATCTGACAGCGGAGGAAGTGAAATTTACTCATCAAGAAATCTCAAAATAAGAAAATATATCTTGGCCTTCATAAATCTCCAAATACAATAAAATCACTTATTCTAGAGTTTCTAAGATTTAAGTGATCTAAAATAAATCATGAAATACTAAACCGAGGAATAAATTAAGCTGACAAATCTTAAAACTAGAATATAAAGCTGTTTCATTCTTGATTTTAGTTCAGGAATCTTAATGAAATTGTTTATTTCCTCATTTTAAGACTAATTACCTCTTGGTAACATATTGACAAACTGCAGCACTCGCCTAAAACCTTTAAATCTTTTAATCTTTTAATCTTTCCATGTCACAAACAGAATTTCAGTCCAAGATCGACTCATTACATCTATAAAAATGTCTTAAAATGCATCTTAACACTTGTTTTGCTTGTTTTGTGCATTCTGACATGTTTATAGATATAAAAACAAAAACAAAATCTTGAAATAAGCTTAATAATCTTACATATTTAGCAGCCATTTAGTAAATATCCCTTAAAACCAGATAAATAAGATGTTTTGTCTAGATTTAAGAGAATAAATCTTGGTTTGTTTGGATGAATCTGATCTGCAAGTTTCATAAAACGAACCGAGATGTATTCTCTTAAATCTAGACAAAACATCTTATTTATCTGGTTTTAAGGGATATTTACTAAATGACTGCTAAATATGTAAGATGATTAAGCTTATTTCAAGATTTTGTTTTTGTTTTTATATCTATAAACATGTCAGAATGCACAAAACAAGCAAAACAAGTGTTAAGATGCAGTTTAAGGCATTTTTATAGATGTAAATGAGTCGATCTTGGACTGAAATTGTCCAGAATCTCTGAACCTTCTGTTTGTGACATGGAAAGATTAAAAGATTTAAAAGTTTATGCGAGTGCTGCAGTTTGTCAATATGTGACCAAGTGGTAATTAGTCTTAAAATGAACTAAAATCAAGAATAAAACAGCTTTATATTCTACTTTTAAGATTTGTCAGCTTAATTTATTCCTCGGGAAACTTGCAGATCAGATTCATCCATCTCCCCAAACCTGGTGTGAATGAACCTGAATGGGGAGAAACGCCGGATCAAAACCATCTATTTCTTGCTGTTTTACTCTTTTCATCATTATATTTTTATCTCCTGTAAACCAATAACCAACGGTACACACCACAACTTGAACGGCGGGTGTGCCGTGTGCGTCTGCTCGCGGCCGTTCCTCCTCCTCGCTCGGTAAGTGGGCTGTTTGTGCTGCAGCAGGTCTGTGTGGAGCGAGGCCAGTTGTCTTTAGTATTGAGCTCTAATTCAGTCTGATTGGTCTGGACCGCGAGTATCAAAAGTCTCCTCCGGCGAAACCAATCAGGCTAACGCTACCGCTAACTCCCCATCACAATGAATCACGCCGGACAAAAGCGCCAACAATGGCCTCTAGATTAGCGTCCATTAAGAGGGCTCGTTTAACACTGCTCGAGAGGCAGGCCCCCGCTCCCCAAGTTTCCAAATTAGATCTCCATTCCCCCAGGTACTTGTGCTCATAGGAGAAAAGTTGGAATGCATTTCATCTGTCCTAATTTCAATTAATTAGCCAAAATGGTCGCCCGGGGAGATGTGCGGCGGGAAAAAAAATGAAGAGAGAAGGAGCGGAGAAGGAGCTATGAACTGTCGGAACCTCATTACGGAGCTAAACGGCGCTCCCAAACAACGTTAGGGCATCTGAGCAAGAGGCTGGGGTCTTATTAGTGACCACAGTATCAGTGCAGAGGGAAGAAGGATGAGCTCACGGAGAGGAACAGACAGCGGAGTTAAAAAAAAAGGCCCGGACCTCATTTTCCCCCCAGTGTCTGAGCGAAAGTTTCTCATCCCGGAGCAGAAACACTGAAAATGTCATAAAACGAACCGAGATTTACTTACGCGTCTTGTTTTAAGGGATATTTACTAAATGGCTGCTGAATATGTACAATTATTAAGCTTATTTCAAGAAAATGTTAACAGTTTTTTTCTTGCTTAGTGTTTCTGTTTATAAAAAACAATGCAAAAAACTAAATCTACTCAAGTTAAGATGACCTGAATTAAGAAAGTTTCATCACGATTTGAGTAAATTTCACTTGACAAATACAATGATCGGCCAGTGGAACAAGACTTTTTGTACTTTAAATATGAAAATCCATTTTGCTGCACTTAAAATAAGAAAAACAACTACTTTTTTGCACTGGAAATAAGAAGCGAAATTGAATGTTTCTTCAATTAAGGAAAAAACACTTATTCCACTGGCAGATAATTTTACTTGTCAAGTTGAATCGACTCAAATAAAGTAAAATATCTTTAATTTAAGTCATTTTAACTGACCTGGATCGCAACAAATGCACAAAACAAGTGTTAAGATGCAGTTTAAGACATTTTTGTGGATGCAAATGAGTCGATGTTGGACTGAAATTGTCCAGTGTCTCTGAACCTTCTGTTTGTGACATGGAAAGATTCAAAGATTTAAAGGTTTTAGGAGAGCGTCGAAAAGTTACACAGTGGTAATTAGTCTTAAAATAAAGAATTTCATTAAGATTCATGAGCTAAAATCAAGAATAAAACAGTCAAGAACAGCTTTATAGTCTAGTTTAAGACTTTTCATCTTAATTTATTGTTAGAATTAGAGTTTTATGCTTTATTTTATATCACTTCAAGCTTAGTTTATTGCTTAGAACAAGTGATTTTAACTTATTTGGAGATTTATGAAGGACTGGATGTATTTTCTCGAAGAGTAAATTTCACTTCCTGCTCTGGCAGATCATTTCACTTGTTTCTGGAGCATTTTAACTTAAAACAAGTGGATTTTTCTAGTTTTAAGAAGGGACATTTTAGCAGTTCATGTTGTTGAGCAGCACATGACCCCTTAGGGTGGTCCATTTTTCTTTTTAGATTCTCCAGATTAGAAGCATTTGGTTCCATATCTGGCCAAAATATCTGAGTCCATTTTATGCAATTTAATTAATATTTAGAGGTTGATCAAGACCCTTTTTTTTTTTTTTTCTCCCAAAACTCCCCTCTGGCCTTTCACGATGCTTAAAAATGAATTAGAAACTCATCGCGGTGAATCATTTGGAAAGCCTGAGGTAACCTGAGGAATCACTTAGAAAGACTGCGGAACATCCCAGGCATAAGTATTGACATCTCCATGGAGACGGGCAGGTAGCAGACCCCCCAGAAAAGTGACACAGTGCAGCTTTAACTCTGACCGAATCTGGCGCACACCTTCTTTTGTAAAGCAGGTCACGGTGCTCTGACCTCGTCTCTACACTTCCCCACTGGACATGAAGCTCCCCCGGGGGCCGCGGTGCGTTCAAAGACCCCGGGAGCGCCGTCCTCCTCGTCCCCACAGGAGCGTCGGGTTCTCACGTCTCCGGATGACTCGTCCCCACAGGAGCGTCGGGTTCTCACGTCGCGTTTTCTCACGTCTCCAGATGATTGGTCTTTGGTGAGGTCCATTTTTCCTCTGGTGCTTGAAAGTGAAAGGACGATTGTGGAGAGAGGAGAGGAGGAGGAGAGGAGGAGAGGAGGAGGGGGAGACGTGAGGCTGAGGAGCGGGTCAGGGTCAGGGGGGTTAACCACACACACCACACACACAAACTGACAGTGAGGAGAGTGGTGCTAACTAGAGGCACTGCTCGGTCTGAAGCTCGGTTACTCAGTTCAGGCTTTAATCTGAGCCGCTCTCTGTGGGGAAAGTAGTTGTGGCCCAGTTTAAAATACACGTAACTGTGGACAATCTAAAATATTCCCTCAAACACAAACGCACCGCTCGCTTGTGCAACACTCACGTCACATGTGAGCACCTGCCCCCCTCACACAGGCGTGAGGCGAGAGCTGCAGCACAGGTCCTGTACAACGAGCACTATCTCCACTGTGATTTACACTCGTCCCTCACTGTAACGGGGTTCACCTTTCGCGGCCTCACTGTTTTGTGGATTTTTTTTTTTTGCAATTTTGCATATTGGCAGCACGGTGGTTGAGTGGTTATCACTCATGCCTCACAGCAAGAAGGTTCCGGGTTTGATCCCTGGGTCGCCCGGGCCTTTCTGTGTGTGGAGTTTGCATGTTCTCCCCGTGTCTGGATGGGTTTCCTCTGGACAGTTTCAAAGCCTGCCGCAGAGGTCCCAGGTCATCAGTGTTCTCACTTACACTTATTCACTTTATATTATTATTTTTATTATTATTTCTATTTTTTATTATTGTTTATCTTGATTGCATCACACTTTTTCCCCCTTTTTTGCACTAAACTGTCCTGGAGCTGCTGTGACTGTTGAATTTCTCCACTGTGAGATCAGTAAAGTCCTGTCTTATCTTATCTTATCTTATCTTATCTCAGGTGATTTACCTGGTGAACTATGGAAAACTAAAGAAAAAAAAGAAGCTTTGTATAAACGTGCGTTGTGTTTTGTGTAATGCCCCGCCCCCCGCCTCGCTCCTCAGTTTAGGTCGAGGGCCGAATTACGCAGATGGATAATTAATAAAATAATTGTAAAAAATACATCTGACTACTGCAGAGTTCACCTATTGCGGGTTATTTTTAGAACGTGACCCACGTGATAAATGAGGGACAACTGTCATTTCAGAACAAACTAACTCTGTTTATCTGCTTATGGACCAAACTTTACCTTTTTATGAACATTCTGGTTATGAACTATGGACATTAAGCCCACATCTCTGTGGTAAAAATACTCCTCACCTGAACTATGAACTGTGATGAAGTCACTAGTCCAGTGTTTATCCTTTTGGTTTGGAGTTTGAACTCTTCCTGCTGCTGCTGTTGTTGTTATTATTGTTCTGTGAGCTGAACCTTTAATATTCTACATATTTACACAAGTGCACTTGGACTGAATTGAATTTACTTGAGGTTAAAAACTCATTAACCAAATTCAACATCTTGATCATAATCTGCAGATGTGCATAGTGTAAATATTGATATTTGTCTTTTCACTTTTGTCGCTCTGTCAGTTCACGGCACCAGCCACTAAACTTAAATACTCATACATAATGTTCTCCTGCCTCCTGGAGAGTCGTGTCCTGTTCTTCTGACCCTTTACCCCTCTGCAGCTCCCCCTGTGTCTCTGCAAACACCGGAGATCTGCTGCAGAATCATCAACACTCCCTAAGTTATCCGGAGGCACTGCTCTGTCTGAAACTGTCTTTAATGTGCTCGCTCTTTTATCACTGTTCGCTAATTCTGTACATTTCAGTTTAATTTAATACAGATGGAGGCGAATTACCTTCATACAGATATTATTACCTTTTCTTTTTTAGTTTATTCCATTCATTTATTCAATAACAGGTATTTTAAAGCTCAAAGCGGAGGACGCCTCTCCACAGACCTGACCTGGAGTTAAGCAAAACTGCGGAACATTCTCAGCGGGGCAGGAACATCGCCACGGAGACGAGCAGGTGAGGAAAAGTTGGAGAAGAAGAGGGGATGAGAAGAGGGGAGGAGGAGAAGAGAGGGGAGAAGAAGAGGGAGGAGGAGAAGAGGGAGGAGGAGAAGAGGGGAGGAGAAGAAGAGGGAGGAGAAGAAGAGGGGAGGAGAAGAAGAGGGGAGGAGGAGAAGAGGGGAGCAGCAGAAGAGGGGAAAAGGGGAGAAGAAGAGGGGAGGAGAAGAGAAAAGAAGAGACAAAAAGAGGAGGAGGAGATGGGGAAAGATAGAATAAGATCAGGAAAGGAAAAGAGGGATGAGAGGAGGAGTCAAGGTGTGGGAGATTGATAGGAGAGAAGAAAAAAGGAGAGGAGGAGTGAAAGGGTAGAGAAAGCGGAGAGGAGGAGGAGGAGAGGGGTAATCACAGGAGATTATCTGCTCCTGATGGGTCTGATCTGTGGGATAAAGAGCGATACTGAAAAGGAGCGTCCCCAAAACCAGTCAATACAGAGAGAGTGATACACAGAGAGAGAGAAAGAGGAGGGGGAGAAGAGAAAGAAAGAGAGGAGGGAGAAAGGAGGAGGGGAAGTGGACTCATTATACGTTTTACTGACAGTTATTCTGCCTTCCGGTAAGTAAACGTTCATAATTATCATGACTATATTTTTCGCCAGACCTTTTGTATTTCATTTATTCAAGGTTTGCATGTTTGAGTAATCTAGCGATCTCTCCTGGACCATATTCAAACCCTCGTGAGTCACCAGTGCGAGCCTGTGCAAGACGATTCTCCGTAAATATACGAAAAGGTGATGGGAAAACTGCGCTACGACTTCACAAACCTGACGAGATGTGCGGGAGTTTCATCCGTGGGCCGAACGGGGGCTGTGCTCTGAAGGGGGAGTGACTCTGCATGGAGAGCGAGGGGGAGGAAGGGGAGACTCAAGGGCATCGAAAACGAAAGTGAAACGTGTTAATATGTTGATTTAGGCGAATGCGGCATTTTCAAAACAATAAAATGAAACACGGTGATGTAAATATGCGGTGTGTTAATAAAACCTCTTTAAAGTCCAATATACTGAGAGCGTTTTGCATTTGAATGACACAGTTCCCCACAGGGATTTAGCACGAGTGGGTCTTTAAGGGTGGGTGTGTGTGTGTGTGTGTGTGTGTGTGTGTGTGTGTGTGTTTGCACTGGAAAAAACAATACGTAGGTAAGTGAAAATAACTTAAATTAAGAAAATTTTACTTTATTTGAGCAGATTCAACTTGACAAGTGAAATTATCTGCCAGTGGAATAAGTGTTTTCTTTCTTAATTTAAGCAACAATTGGTTTTATTTCTTATTTTAAGTGCAAAAAGTTGTTGTTTTTCTTATTTTAAGTGTAGCAAAGATGGATTTTCATATTTTAAGTACAGAAATCTTACTGCACTGGCTGATAATTTTACTTGTCAAGTGAAATTTGCTCAAATCATGTTAAAACTTTCTTAATCCAAGTCATTTTAGCTTCACTAGATTTTGTTTTTTGCAGTGTGTGTGTGTGTGTGTGTGTGTGTCTGCATGCGTGCACATATGTGTGTATATGTATGTGTGTGTATGTGTGTATGTGTGTAAGCGCTTTGTGTTGCATTTTTGTATAAAAAGCGCTCTAGAAATAAAGTTTGAGTGATTAATATATTAATATGTGATTAATATGTGTGTATACTATTCTATGTGGGTGTGTGTGTGTGTGTATGTGCATATGTGTGTGTATACACGTGTGTGTGTGTATATCTATGCATATATACGTGTGTGTGTCTACATGCGTGTGTGTATGTGTAAGGGTTATGTGTCTATGGGTCTCGGTATGTGTATTTATATGTATTGTGTGCGTGTGTCTCTTTGTATGTATGTGTGTATGTGTAGGGGTGTGTGTATGTCTGCGTGCGTGTGTGTATGTGTATGCGTCTGTGTGTCTGTATGTGTGTTTATATGTGTTTGTGTGTTGTGTGTCTCCATGTATGTGTATGTATCTGTATATATGTGCCTATGTGTGTATGCGAGTGTGTATATGTATGCATATAGTTATATACGTGTGTGTGTGTGCTGCGTGCGTGTGCGTATGTGTAGGGGTGTGTGTCTCTGTACGTGTATTTATATGCATTTGTGTGTGTCTCTATGTATGTGTGTATGTATCTCTATATATGTGCGTACGTGTGTGTTTACATGTATCTGTGTGTGTGTGTATGTGCGTATGCGTGTATATATGTATGCGTGTATATATGTATGCGTGTATATATGTATGTGTGTATGTATGTATGTGTTTACAAGTGTGTGCGTATGTGCAGGGGCGTGTGTGTCTGTATGTGTGTTTATATGTATTTGTGTGTGTTTGTCTCTGTATGTGTATTTATATGTATTTATGTGTGTGTGTATCTGTATATATGTGAGTCTGTGTGTGTGTTTACATGTATCTGGGTGTGTCTGTGTGTAAGGGTCTGTGTGTATGTGGGTGCATATGTGTGTGTCTCTATGTATGCGTGTATATATTTGTATGTGCATGTGTGTTTACATATATCCGTGTGTATGTGTGTAAGGGTGTGTATGTATGCGTGTGTGTGTGTGTGTGTGTGCGCGTAGGGGGGTCTCGGGTTTCAACATGTGGTCCTGTTCCCACACTGAACACAGAGCTCGGCCCCTAAAGCCTCTCGAGGGCCCGGTCCAGCTGTGGCTCTCACACATAAAGGAGCTTTGTGAACGAGCTCCGACCACGAGCTGAGGGCCTCATTTAGCAAAACGATCCGGCAAAATAAAACCAAACTCGAGGAGATTCCACTTTAAACGGCATTTAAGTGTTTAAAGGGGTTTTGGAGACATCTAGTGGCCAAAAAACAAACTGAAAATAATGTGTAACGTGCGTATCCAAGTTAATTAAAGCCGCGTTGTGTAACTTTTCTCGTGGAAAAACGGTCACCTGCTTTTTCTGTCATTGTTCTGCCTGGGAAGTTCTTTGCATTTATTCAGTTACAGGTGGTTTTATAGCTCAAAAATACCTTAATTCTGACTGTGAGCGGGGGTCGCCTCTCCACAGATCTAACCTGTAACTTGTCCAGTTTGGTTACCGTGGAGACAGAAACGTTTAATACTGCGAAACATTCCAAACAAAACAATAATATCTCCATAAAGAAAAGCGTTTGAAGGACCCTCCACCAGAAAAGTGACTCAATGCACCTTCGAAATCGATCGTTTGCAGCTGACGTCATCAAAAGTGGCGCTAACTGGAGGCACTGCTCTGTCTGCGGCTCCGTTAGTCCAGTTAGAAACGATCTGAGCTTTGGTTTTAACACAGAAAGAACAGACTTGGCTGGAGCTACAACAGGTGAGCTGATTTGTGCTGTTAAATAAGTCTCAAATAATAATAATAATAATAATAATAATAATAATAATAATAATAATAATAATAATAATAATAATAATAATAATAATAATAACAATAATAAAATAATAATAATAATAATAATAATAATAATAATAATAATAATAATAATAATAATAATAATAATAATAATAATAATAATAATAATAATAATAATAATAATAATAATAATAATAACAATAATAATAATAATAATAATAATAATAATAATAATAATAATAATAGCCAACAGTTTTTCAGTCACCTTTTTGTTGAAAATAAAACACTTAAACAGACCCATAAACATTTTCAGACCATCTTAAAACAATCTTTTTTTTTGGCAGTGTTCTGTTGTACTAATGTGTCACAACATTGCACTATAGACATAAGTGTAGAACACCCCCAGCGTGATGTTACTGCAAAGTGCCTGGACGTATGAGGAAAAGTGAAACTGCAGACTCCACTGGAGGCACAGGTTTTTTATGGTAAATTGTCACATTTTTATACAGCAACTTTTCCACTTTCAAGGCTCTCAAAGTGCTTTACAACAAGGAGCCACTCACCCATTCGGATCAGTGGACAAACGCTCAGTTCTGTGTGATGTCATGTAGTACTTGACACTGCAGATCCTCCTGAAGGAAACAGACACTCTTTTCTTTATGCATTTTCTAACAGAAAGCTGCAAATTTACTCCGTTTTGCTCTCAAATTATACTCAAACAGTGCTCAAAACAGTAGACAGCGCTATTAAAACTCCATTTATATCAGAAACACTGTAATTAGGGCAGTTCTGTGTGGTGTCACATAGTACTTGAAATTGCAGAGGCCACTGAAAGCAGCACACACTCTTTTCTTTATACGTTTTTGAACAGAAAGCTGCAAATCTACCTAGTTTTGCACTGAAATTATACCAAAACAGCACTAATAACAGTAAACAATGCTATTAATCAGGGCAGTTCTGTGTGATGTCACATAGTACTTTAAATTGCAGAAGCCACAGCAGGAAACACACACTCTTTATACATTTCTTTATATGTTTTTGAACAGAAAGCTGCAAAAGTACCTAGTTTTGTTCTCAAATTATACCAAAATAGCACTAAGAAGGCTGTAATCACGGCAGTTCTGTGTAGTGTCACATAGTACTTGAAATTGCAGAGGCCACTGAAAGCAGCACACACTCTTTTCTTTATTTTTGAACAGAAAGCTGCAAATTTACTCAGTTTTGTCCTCAAATTATACCAAAACAGCACTAAGAACAGTAGACAACGCTATTAAAACACCATATGTTTGTATCAGAAACACTGTAATCAGGCCAGTTCTGTGTCATGTCACATAGTACTTGAAATTGCAGAAGCCACAGCAGGAAACACACACTCTTTATACATTTCTTTATGTTTTTGAACAGAAAGCTGCAAAAGTACCTAGTTTTGTTCTCAAATTATACCAAAATAGCACTAAGAAGGCTGTAATCGCGACAGTTCTGTGTGGTGTCACATAGTACTTGAAATTGCAGAGGCCACTGAAAGCAGCACACACTCTTTTCTTTATTTTTGAACAGAAAGCTGCAAATTTACTCAGTTTTGTCCTCAAATTATACCAAAACAGCACTAAGAACAGTAGACAACGCTATTAAAACACCATATGTTTGTATCAGAAACACTGTAATCAGGACAGTTCTGTGTAGTGTCACATAGTACTTGAAATTGCTGATGCCACAGCAGGAAACACACACTCTTTATACATTTCTTTACACTTTTTTGAACCGAAAGCTGCAAATGTACCTAGTTTTGTTCTCAAATTATACCAAAATAGCACTAAGAAGGCTGTAATCACGACAGTTCTGTGTAGTGTCACATAGTACTTGAAATTGCAGAGGCCACTGAAAGCAGCACACACTCTTTTCTTTATACGTTTTAAACAGAAAGCTGCAAATTTACTCAGTTTTGTCCTCAAATTATACCAAAACAGCACTAAGAACAGTAGACAACGCTATTAAAATACTATATGTTTGTATCAGAAACACTGTAATCAGGACAGTTCTGTGTGATGTCACATAGTACTTGAAATTGCTGAAGCCACAGCAGGAAACACACACTCTTTATACATTTCTTTATGTTTTTGAACAGAAAGCTGCAAAAGTACCTAGTTTTGTTCTCAAATTATACCAAAATAGCACTAAGAAGGCTGTAATCGCGACAGTTCTGTGTGATGTCACATAGTACTTTAAATTGCAGAAGCCACAGCAGGAAACACACACTCTTTATACATTTCTTTACACTTTTTTGAACCGAAAGCTGCAAATGTACCTAGTTTTGCACTCAAATTATACTAAAACAGTGCTTAAAACAGTAGATTACACTGGCTAGTTCTGCGTGATGTCATGTAGTACTTGAAATTGCAGAGGCCAGTGGAAGCAGCACACACTCTTTACTTTATGCATTTTACAACAGAAGCTGCGAAAGTACCTAGTTGTGCACTCAAATTATACCAAAACAGCACTAAAAACACCATATACACGGTGTAGCAGCAAAAAAAAAGGAAAAAAAAGTCAATTTAGTTTTTAGTTCCACTTTAAGAAACGTAAAATCCTCAACATTTAGCAAAAGTCCCGCGCGGCGCTTTGTGTTTATCATAAAGACGAGATATTAAACGTTGGTAAATAAACCACCTGCTCCCCCCGCGCCGAGTGCGTATCCGTCTCCATCTGCGGGCGTCTCGATGGGAGCCCGCCGCATTTGCATCCCTAATTCGTGCCACCGACTCCACTTCCTGCTCCACAGATGTTGGTCGGTGCGCCTCCTTCTCCGCCGCCCTTAAAAAACGCGGCACGCTTCGCCGGCGCCCTCCGCCGCTCGGCACATCTGGAGAATGGACCGTTTGCAGAGCGGGAATCGGGAAGAGCCATGTGTTCGAACGAGGCGCTTTCGGGAACAGCCGGCGAGCGCTGGGTTTGGGGCGAGGACGGAGGGAGGGAAGGAGGGAAGGAGGGAAGGAGGCGTCCTGATGATAATAAAGAGAGAGTATTATGGGATGCTGTTTTGACATGATTGGGCAGATGAGCAGAGATGATTGACAGGCCGAGGTGACGGGGGCTTTTAAACAGTAAAAGGGCGTCAGAGTGTTTGTACCGCGGCCTAGGGCACGTCAGGGCGCGTGGCGAGAGGATTCTGGGTTCAATTCCCCCGAACAGGTGGGGCCTTTTGTGTGGAGTTTGCATGTTCTGCCTGTGTCCGACTACTTACACTCAGTTTTCAGCGGTATATTCGGCGTTTAAAATGTCGTTGGGAATTTCAAATGGGCTCGGTTGGATTTCAGTTTAAATGCTCCAAGGCAAATAGTTTATTTTAGGGATTATTGTTATTATTAATATAGATTTTTTTTTTCATTTCATTAAAGATGTTCGATGTCTTTTTAGTTATGTAAGGACATTGAACATCTTTGTGCTGCTTATTCCTGGTTTAGTTCTGATTTAGTCCTGGTTGAGCCCTGGTTTAGTCCTGGTTTCGTCCTGTTTAGTCCTAGTTCAGTCCTGGTTTATTCCTGGTTTAATCCTGGCTTAGTCCTAGTTTAGTTCTGGTTTAATTCTGGTTTATTCTCGTCTTATTCCTGCTTGACCTCTGGTTTAGTCCTGGTTTAGTCCCAGTTTAGTTCTGATTTAGTCCTCGTTTAGTCCTGGTTTTGTCCTGGTTCAGTCCTGGTTTAGCACTGGTTTAGTCCTGGGTCAGTCCTGGTTCAGTCCTGGTTTAGTCCTGGTTCAGTCCTGGTTTAGTCCCGGTTCAGTCCCGGTTCAGTCCTGGTTCAGTCCTGGTTTAGTCCTGGTTCAGTCCCGGTTCAGTTCCGGTTTAGTCCCGGTCCAGCCCCGGTTCAGTCCCGGTTCAGTCCCGGTTCAGTCCTGGTTCAGTCCTGCTCCAGTCCCGGTTCAGTCCCGGTTCAGTCCTGGTTCAGTCCCGGTTCAGTCCCGCTCCAGTCCTGGTTCAGTCCCGGTTCAGTCCTGGTTCAGTCCCGGTTCAGTCCCGCTCCAGTCCTGGTTCAGTCCTGGTCCAGTCCCGGTTCAGTCCCGGTTCAGTCCTGGTTAATTACGTCTGAATGTCACCCGGAGCATTCGTCTTTCGTCTTTGTAAATCTCGGCGTCTATAAAAGGTTTAAACTCTGCTCTGCTTTTGTTTATCTCAGACGTGACATTTGAGCTCAGGGAGATGAGCGATCGTAAAAACAAACTCGTCCTCGCCCTCTCCGCCCTCTCCGCCCTCTCCGCCCTCTCCGCCCTCTCCACCCGTCCGCCGTTTACGACGCTCCAGACGGGATCCACTCACATTAATATAAACCATCCGAGCATCCGCCAGACAATCAGCGAGTAAATACGAACACAGAGGACGGCCTATTACGGGACGGAAAATCCACGTTTTTATTTTTAGCTTTTCCCATGTTATAACACGGGGGGGGAGGGGCAATTATTGTTTTCCATAGGGCCAGAAACTGAAAATATTCCCGAATCTTACTCTCCAACCATAAACGATAGAAACTTGCGCTACTTTTAGTCCTTTTTTACCTCGGACAGATCAGACTTTTGGCTTTCCGAGCATATTTCCGGCATTATCCCGCTGCGTGACGACGTCGGGGAAAACGAGTGTCCGACAGGAGCTTTGTTTTCCCCCGAACTCATGCGCTCCGTCCATTTTGATCGAGCCGAACTTTGCCAAAGAGTGAAGTGAGTCAAGATGGCCGACTCCTCTGAGCGTCTGTGTTCGTGATAATAGAAAAATCAGCTCTAAGTGGAGTTTTTTTTCTCAAATAAATGACAAATTACACATCGTGGTCTGCGTAATTCTTGCGCATCCTTTTGCTATTTTTAAGTGAAAGGTTTATTTCAGTCCAAACGTACAAATGAAAATGTAATAAACGCCCTGGAAATGCAGAAGTGCTGTGGCTCTGGCCGTGGTCCTGACAGGAGCTGTTTCCAGGACTGGACCAGGAAAGTCATGGAGCGATTACACTTTTTTTGTTTTGAGGCAATAAGGAGATTTTTAATTTACTTACAGACTTGATATTTTGCATTTTTGTAGCCAAGGCTCTAAATTAAGGATTTTTTATGTCCAAAAAGTTGTTTATACATGTTTGCTGTGTTCTTTTTTGAATTTGTATTTCTGGTCCTGTAGCTTTTATTACAGTCACATGACACAACTACAGTGTGAAATAACAGGGTGGACTGAAAAAGTGATGTAGAACACTTCATTATGGGGTAAAAGGGGCAGTTTTAACAGCATTTTTTTTAATCCAGGTGAGGACAAATGTGCTAAAAAATGCTCTTAGGTCCGGAAGGGTTAAGTCAGTTCTGCAGAATATTAATTGTATTTCTTTATAAAAAGCAGTAAATAGGAAAGTTTTGACGTGCTGGTCAGACTGGGAAGAGTTTATGTTATGACGAAGCAACAGAACAGTGAGGTCGTCTTACCGAAAATGTCATTAGAAAAACACCTCTAAATCGCACGTGATGAATTACAAAAAAAAATCGCACTATGACTAAAAACTGTTTGTTTGTTGTTGTTTTTTTAAACGCGGATTAATCACACAATTTATTCTGAACGCTCCTCTATGGAAAGTGCGACGGTGACGTGACCTGAAGGTTATCAGGTCAGTGATCAGGTCTGTCCACACGTTTCTTCAGATAAACTAAGAGAGTTTGCAGATATTTGCAGCGATGAACTCTCTTTCCACAGAAGCACAGGTTTAAAACACCGTCTTAAAGCCAAACGCGGGTTTGATTCAGCGGCAGCAACGACGACACTTGTAAACAACAACAAACCGAGTGCCACCGCGGCAACAAAACTACCACTGATAAGGTGACAAAATGGATAATCACAGCATGTAAAAAATGTCAATCATGTAACTTTTTGATAAGAAAAGTTAACTTTTTATTAAAATATTTGGTCTTTTTTTGAAGAAGAATTCACTGTGATTAATCTTCATTAATCCAAATTCTAAAGTGTGATTAATCTGATTTAAAAAATGAATCACTGACAGCACGAGTTTAAAGGTTTGCCCCTTTTTTCCAAGAGCGCCCCCTACCTGCTCTCACTGATCAGAACAACTGCAGCATTTTAGTTTTTTCTATAATAAAAATAATAATAATAATAACAATAACAACAATAATAATAACAATAATATTAATATTAATAACAATAATAATAATATTAATAATAACAATAATAATAATAATAACAATAACAACAACAACAACAATAATAATAATAATAATAATAATAATAATACATTTTATTTGTAATGCACCTACATTTCAGTGAAATCTCAAAGTACTACAGGAGGTAGATTCCATAAAACACAATTAAAATCACAAAAAAGAAGGAAACACTAAATATGGCCGCAAAATATGTTTATTTTGTAATTCCAAATGATCTTAAACGTGTATGTGACGGGTCTGTGGCCTGGGAGCCGAACAAAGCCCAGGTCTGGTACGACGTGTCCCGTCAGAAACGAGCCTCAAGAGGTTTGAGGTGTGATCCATGCATGTTTGTGTCATCTAGTGATCTCTCCCAGGCCCTATTCAAACTCTATTTACAGTTAGAGGTACAAATCTGTGCAATACTCCACCCACAAGCCTACGTCACCCACTCCTGCAGAAGAACTCTCTATAAATATATAAAAATCTGATATGCAGGAAAACACAGCTTAAAAAAGTGAAAAATGAACCAATTAAACTGAGAACATTTTCAAAACACTAAAATGTCTTTAAATGACTTTAATATTTACCCCAACTTCAAATACAATAAAAAATAAACCTTTAGGTGCAACGTGTCACTTCTTTTCTAATGACTGTCCTGTTTTTCTGTCTGTTACTTTGCCTGGAAGTTCCACTGTGCGGCATTAAATTCAGTTCTGTCTTGTAGTTATTAAAGTTCTGAGGGTTTTTATTGTTAAAAATAAAATCTCCATGGAGACGAACCCTGTGACATCGCAGTGATTTCATATTTGAGCTTCTCCGATGTTTTTGCTGTTGCTGCAGGTACAAAAGTGACTCTGCTTAAAGGTAAAGATTCTCTCGTTTCTCTCCCTCTTTCTCACCATCCCTCCCTCTCTCTCATTCTCTCCCTCCATCCCTCTCTTCTTCCCCCGGTGCATTATGGAGATAAACCACGAGCGCCACAAATATCCCCGAGGTCACACAGAGGTCACAGCCGGAGAGAGACGGGAACAGAGAGAGAGAGAAAGAGAGAGAGAGACGGGAACAGAGAGAGAGAGAAAGAGAGAGACGGGAACAGAGAGAGAGAGAGAAAGAGAGAGAGAGACGGGAACAGAGAGAGAGAAAGAGAGAGAGACGGGAACAGAGAGAGAGAGAAAGAGAGAGAGACGGGAACAGAGAGAGAGAGAAAGAGAGAGACAGTGAGACGGGAACAGAGAGAGAGAGAAAGAGAGAGAGAGAGGGGAACAGAGAAGGAGAAAGAGAGAGACGGGAACAGAGAGAGAGAGAAAGAGAGAGATGGGAACAGAGAGAGTGAGAAAGAGAGAGAGAGGGGGGAACAGAGAGAGAGAGAAAGAGAGAGAGACGGGAACAGAGAGAGAGAGAAAGAGAGAGACGGGAACAGAGAGAGAGAGAAAGAGAGAGAGAGAGACGGGAACAGAGAGAGAGAAAGAGAGACGGGAACAGAGAGAGAGAAAGAGAGAGAGAGACGGGAACAGAGAGAGAGAAAGAGAGACGGGAACAGAGAGAGAGAGAAAGAGAGAGAGATGGGAACAGAGAGAGAGAAAGAGAGACGGGAACAGAGAGAGAGAGAAAGAGAGAGAGAGATGGGAACAGAGAGAGAGAAAGAGAGACGGGAACAGAGAGAGAGAAAGAGAGAGAGAGACGGGAACAGAGAGAGAGAGAGAGAGAGAGAGATGGGAACAGAGAGAGAGAGAAAGAGAGAGAGAGACGGGAACAGAGAGAGAGAAAGAGAGAGAGACGGGAACAGAGAGAGAGAGAAAGAGAGATGGGAACAGAGAGAGAGAGAAAGAGAGAGAGACGGGAACAGAGGGATAGAGAAAGAGAGACGGGAACAGAGAGAGAGAGAAACAGACGGAAACAGAGAGAGAGAAACGGGAACAGAGAGAGAAAGAGAGACGGGAACAGAGAGAGAGAGAGAGAGAAAGACGGGAACATAGAGAGAGAGAGAGAGAAAGACGGGAACAGAGAGAGTGAGAGAGAGAGAAAGACGGGAACAGAGAGAGAGAGAAAGATGGGAACAGAGAGAGAGAGAGAGAAAAAGACGGGAACAGAGAGAGAGAGAAACGGGACAGAGAGAGAGAGAAAGACGGGAACAGAGAGAGAGAGACGGGAACAGAGAGAGAAAGAGAAACATGGGAACAGAGTGTTTTTCCTCTTTTTTTCCTGTTTTTCCTCTTTTTTCCTGTTTTTCCTGTGTTTCCTCTTTGTTTTTCCTGTTTTTCCTCTGTTTTTCCTCTCTTTTTCCTGTGTGTTTCCTCTGTTTTTCCTGTGTTTTTCCTCTTTTTTCCTGTGTTTTTCCTGTGTTTTCCCTGTATTTTTCCTGTGTGTTTCCTATGTTTTTCCTACGTGTTTCCTCTGTTTTTCCTGTTTTTCCTGTGTTTTTCCTACGTGTTTCCTCTGTTTTTCCTGTGTTTTTCCTGTGTGTTTCCTGTGTTCAGCTGTAACAGGAAGAGTCCCTCTGCTAAACTCTGCTCCGTGCTCCTCTGCTGCCCCCGGAGGATTCACGCTGACAGGACGCCCCACGGAAGTTTTCTCATTTTAATATTTATTTTAATATTTTTTAAACACAAACTTGCATTGCCTCATGTGATAAACGTTCCACTGCACAATACACATTTGATTATGATGTGTGTTTACAGAAATGTCGTTTTTATTAATTTAAAACACGTTTCTTACTGTCAGGGAGGAGACGGGGAGGGCAAAAACACAAAAATTACGCAGTTACATTTTGATTCTAACACCTGCACAGACAGAACAGACCCCTGAAACTTTGGAAACAAAAATAAAAAATAAATAAAAACGAGTTAATGTGTGGACCTTTTGTAAAATCTGTCACATTAAAGGGAAAATCCTAAATAAACCTGCAAATAAAACATGCCAAACGTTCACTTTAAAGGTTTTTTTCTAGTTTAGGGTCCATCAAATGCTTTTCTTCATTGTCCGAAATGTTCCACAGTATGGCATTAAACCTTTCTATCTCCATGGAGACCAAACCAGAGCGAATCACTAGTCAGATCTGTGGAGAGGCGACGCCGCTCAGTCAGAATGTTTGTTTTTCTAGGTATTTTTGAGCTGTGAAACCACCTGTGAGTGAATAAATGTAAAGTGGAGCTGTTTAAAGTCACACTGTGGGACATTCCAGACAGAGCGATGACGTATCCATAGAAACAAGCAGGTGATGGACACAACCCAAATGGTTCACATTGCAGCTTTAACATCTGCCCTTGAACAGAACAGAAAAAAAATGTTCATTATGTTATGTTAATTAATATAGAGAAATAGAGTAAGAATTAGAGACAGAAAAAACCCACAACAACAAAGGAGAACTAAAGCAGGACTAAACCAGGACTAAACCAGGACTAAACCAGGACTAAACCAGGACTAAACCAGGACTAAACCAGGACTAAACCAGGACTAAACCAGGTCTAGATCAGGACTAAACCAGGTTTAAACCAGGACTAAACCAGGACTATAGCAGGACTAAACCAGGTCTAGATCAGGACTAAACCAGGTTTAAAGCAGATTCTGTCCCTTACAAATAATTTGAAAGGTTTTGCAAAGAAATAGCGCAAGATTTTGAGACACAAAAAACAAGGACTTAAAGATGAAATGAAACCAGGTCTAAACCAAGACCAAACCAGGTCTAAAACAGGACTAAAAAAGGACTAAACCAGGACCAAACCAGCTTTAAAACAGGTGTAAACAAGGTCTAAACCAGGACTAAACCGGGTCTAAACCAGGTCTAAATCAGGACTAAACCAGGACCAAACCAGGTCTAAACCAGGTCTAAACTGGGTCTAAACCAGGGGTAAAACAGGTCTATACCGGAACTAAACCAGGACCAAACCAGAGGGAAATATCTGTCAGATTGTTTGTCGTAAACCGCAGGAAGCTCCGAATCTGTGCACTTCCTGAATCTGCTGCAAATGGAAAAATAATGACGGGAGCATCGTCGGCCCCGAGCTAACAGCTATTAGCATTTAGCAAGATTAGCATGCAGGGGTATTAGCCTTAGGGTGACCAGATGCCCCTGTTTACCCCGGACAGTCCCAGTTCTGAGCCCCGTGCCCCAGTGGATTTACCCAAAACCAGAGATTTGTCCCAGTTTTACACAAGAAACGTCCCTATTTTTGAATCATTTATTACCCACCAACAGGAACGGGCTGATATTTTGTCTTTTTTTTAGTTAAAATACAGAAAACCAAGCTTGAAAACGACAATCAATTAAATACGGTTCAATAAAAGTAAAGACTAAATCATGACTGTGACACTAAAATTCTTTGTTAAATCACGTCTTGTGCAAAATTCATATGAAACAAAAACATTTTAAGCATCAAAACTGTGAAAATGTCAAATGTGTCGCAAAAAAAAAAAAGTTTCCTTCCACTAAACGAGGAACAAAACTGTAGCTCTGTAACAAAATTATTTAGAAAAACATACCAAAAAATACTCTTGGTGATATATCGACACAGCAGACCACGATATCGATACTGTATCATCACATTAAACGATACGATATATCGATATTTCAATATTTTTGGCCACATTTGACGTAGTTTTACTTGGTATAAATCTGAACTTTTGTCTCATGAGGCCTCAAAAACGAACCTGCCACCTCAGCTCTCGCTCTCCTTTTCTCTCTCCGTCTTCTCCTCTCTTCTCTCACTCGCTGTTTCTCTCTATAACTACTCTCTCTGCCATCCTGTCTCCTCCTCTCTCTCCTCCTCTCCCTCCTTCCCTCTCTGTCATCGTATGTCCCTCTTCTCCTCCTCTCCTCTCTCTCCCTCCTTCTCTCTGTCTCCCCTGTCCTCCTCCCTCCTATCTTTGTCTCCTGTCTCCTTGCTCTCCCTCCTTTCTGTCTCCTCTCTCTCCCTTCTTCTCTCTCTGTCTCCCTTCTTCTTTCTCCGTCTCCTCTCTCCCTCCTTCTTTCTCCTCTCCTCCCTCTCTCCTCTTCCTGTTTTTCACTCCTCTCTCCCTCCTGTCCTCTTCCTCTCTATGCCATCATGTCTCCTCTCTACTCCTCTCCCACCCTCCTTCTCTCTCTCCCTCCTCTCCTCTCTCTCCTTCTCTCTCTGCCATCCTCTGTCCCACTTCTCCTCCTCTCTCCCTCCTTCTTTCTCTGTCTCCTCTCTTCTCCTCTCCCTCCTTATCTCCCTGCCATCCTGGCTCCTCCACTCTTCTCTCCCTCCTTCTCTCTCTCATCTCCTCTCCTCCCTCTCTCCCTGTTTTTCACTCCTCTCTCCCTCCTTCCCTCTCTGTCTCCTCTCCCTCTTCCTCTCTCTGCCATCATTTGTCTCCTCTCTTTTCCCTCCTTCTCTCTCTTCTCATCACTCCTCTCTTTCCTCCTCCTATTTCTGCCATCCTGTCTCCTGACTCCTCCTCTCTCTTCTCCTCTCCCTCCTTCTTTCTGTCCCCTCTCTCCTCCTTTATCCCTCATTTTTTCTCTCCTCCTCTCTTCTCTCTCCTCCACTCCTCCTCTCCCTCTCTCTGCCATCCTTTGTCCCTTTTCTCCTCCTCTCTTCTCTCTCCCTCCTTTCTCTGTCTCCTGTCTTCTCCACTCTCTCTTCTCCCTCCTTTCCTCCCTCTGTACCTCCTCTTCCTGTTTTTCACTCGCGTCCCTCCTTCTCTCTCTTTTCCTCTCCCTCTCTCTGCCATCATTTGTCTCCTCTCTTTTCCTCTCCTCTCTCTCCTCCTCCTCTTTCTGCCATCCTGCCTCCTCCTCTCCTCCTCCTCTCTCTGTGTCCTCTCCCTCTTCCTCTCTCTGCCATTCTTTGACCCTCTTCTCCTCCTCTCTTCTCTCTCCCTCCTCTCCTCCCTCTGTACCTCCACTCCGTTTTTCACTCCTCTCTCCCTCCTTCTCTCTCTTCTCCTCTCCCTCTTCCTCTCTCTCCCTCTTCTTTCTGCCATCCTGATTCCTCCCCTCTTCTCTCCCTCCTCTCTCCCTCCTCTCCTCTTCCTCTCTCTGCCATCATTTGTCTCCTCTCCTCCTCTCCCTCCTTCTCTCTCTCCTCCTCTTCTTTCTGCTATCCTGTCTCCTCCTCTCCTCCTCCTCTCTCTGTCTCCTCTCCCTCTTCCTCTCTCTGCCATCCTTTGTCCCTCCTCTCCTCCTCTCTCCCTCCTTCTTTCTCTGTCTCCTCTCTTCTCCCTCCTCTCCTCCCTCTGTACCTCCTCTCCGTTTTTCACTCCTCTCTCCCTCCTTCTCTCTCTTCTCCTCTCCCTCTTCCTCTCTTTTCTCTCCTCCATTCCTCCTCTCTCCTCCTCTCCCTCTTTCTCTCTCCCTCCTCTTCTTTCTGCCATCCTGTCTCCTCCTCTCTTCTCTCCCTCCTCTCCTCTTCCTCTCTCTGCCATCATTTGTCTCCTCTCTCCTCCTCTCCCTCCTTCTCTCTCTCCCTCCTCTTCTTTCTGTCATCCTGTCTCCTCTCTTCTCTCCCTCCTCCTCCCTCCTCTCCTCCCCTCCTCCCCCTCTCCTCCCCGCGTGTGTCCTCAGCGTCACCTTTAAATGACCCGCCGTTGTCTGTAGTGGTGATGCATCTGCGATACGACATCTTTAAAGCCGTTCTATTAGGCGCGGCGGGCATCAGAGGTGAAGCGTCCGGCACCTCCACCCGCACGGCCGGGGCGGGTGGGCACATCACAATTACCTCCCCGTAATGATGTGGAGGGCCGCGCAGACAGGCCGCTTTAGAGGAGGATATTGTTAATGCATGGGGCTGTTAAGGGTTTACGGCGAGCTCATAAAACACCCGAAATAAATCCACACGTTCACACGCACTTTTGTCCTTGCTCCCGACATCCGTTTCCTCTGGTCACTAATATTTATTTGGACATTTCAGCCGCACAGAGATGACGGAGGAGAGGAGGAGGAGGAGGAGGAGGAAACTGGAGGAGGAGGCGAAAGGAGGAGGAGGAGAGAGGCTAAAATCCTGGTTGAGTTACATAACGGTGACTGTGTACAGAAGGCCGGACTGTTGTTGTATCCATGGGCAAGACATTAGAAAAGGAGGTAGAACGACTGACTTAAAGTTGAACTCGGGCACGTTTGAAGCTAAAGTTCGTCGCTAGAGGAGGTCGAATTCTGTCAGAAGCCAAAAAACGGCACAGATCAGTGTTTCCTCAGTGGAGATCTCACTGTGGCAGTGAGTCTGTCAAGGCAACAAACTAGTGTAGTGATGGGGGCAAGTTCTGAACTTCCACGTAAAACGACGATTTGCTTCACACAGAAGAAGCTTAACACCACTTTAACCCATCTGACAACAGCCACGAGTCTAACAAACAAAACGCTCTGCCTGGTTCACTCATTAGTGTCTGGAAACGTTAGAAAACAACTTTATAAGCACCTTACACTTCCCTCTGCTGATTTCCCACTGCACAGGCCAAAGCCCGAAAGACTCGATCACCGATGTCGTTTCTAATCCCGTTTATTATATTTTTTGAAAAGCACTAAAAATACATTCCCGAAACATTTTCTTTCAGCACCTTTCAGTTTCTCTTCTTCTTCACCGTCAGTAGTCGATCTTCACTTGTTGCTTCTGGCGCTCGAGCCTCTCGCCGCCGCTGGAGTCGACGATCGAGTCTTTTGGTCTTTGGCCTGTGCAGTGGGAAATCCACAGAGGGAAGTGTGAGGCTGATTATAAAGTTGTTTTCTAACGTTTCCAGACACTAATGAGTGAACCAGGCAGAGCGTTTGGTTTGTTAGACTCGTGGCTGTTGTCAGATGGGTTAAAGTGGTGTTAAGCTTCTTCAGTGTGAAGCAAATCGTCGTTTTACGTGGAAGTTCAGAACTTGCCCCCATCACTACACTAGTTTGTTGCCCTGACAGACTCACTGCCAAAGTGAGATCTCCACCGAGGAAACACTGATCTGTGCCGTTTTTTGGCTTCTGACAGAATTCGACCTCCTCTAGAAACGGACTTTAGCTTCAGACGTGCCGGAGTTCAACTTTAAAATATCAAAATACATCTTGCTTCACTTAAAATAAGAGAAACAACTTTTTGCACTTCAAATAACAAACAAAATCAAACCTTGCTCGAATTAAAAAAAACACTGGCAGATATTTTCACTTGTCAAGTTGAATCGACTCAAATAAAGTAAAACGTTCTTAATTGAAGTCATTTTAACTCACCTACATATTGTTTTTGTCCAGTGCAAAATCACCGGCCTGTGAAATGACGTCCGATTTTTTTTGGGACGCTGTATTTTCGCAGAATTTGGCTCCCCGCTGCGACTGCGTTTTTACTTTTCGATTCCCTTCACTTCCACTTGACTTTTTGTGCGGCCGTAATTTCATTAGGCCTAAATGAATTGGATTAAGTGCTCTGATTGGAGGTGTCAGCCCGTATTAGAATCTATGGGCGGAGACGAGGAGGAGGAGGAGAGCAGGTGGCCGCCGAGGGTGTGAGGAGCCAGGGGTTAGGAGCTAGGAGGCACGGCTGCGACCTCATTAGGGCGCGACCTTGAACCTGAACGAGAGGAGACGCAGAGGGGAGGGCGGAGGTGGGCACAGGTGGAGGGACGGGAGACGGTAATTTGTTGGAAAATGGAAAACGCGGAAAGTGAAATGTGGATCACGAGGACGGCCTAATGTAATTTAAAGGTCCTGCATTACGCAAAATGGACTCTTGTGAGATTTTAGCCGTGTTATTTAACGTTTCCCGCTCAAAAACAGACCTGGAGTTGTGTTTTGGTTCATTCACATGTTTGAGTGACACTTTATTTTCACTCTGTGCTCAAAATGCTCCGCTCCACCTTGTGATGTCATGAAGAGGTACGAGTCTGCAACTTAACCGCTTCTTTTTACATTTTGTTCAGTAAAAAAAAATCGCATTTCCGGGTCTGAAATGATCCAAATGATCCAATTTTCTTTGTATTTTATAAACAAAACAGCTGCACAAAGAAACATAAACCGTTTAACTCTAAAAATGCAGCAGAATTATGCAAAAGGAACTCATAGAATGAATCGATAAAATAATAACAATAATAAAATCAATAAATAAAGGCAGTACTAAAAAAATTAAAATAGATATAATAAATAAATATATCAATTCAATAAAAAAATTAAGAAAATGCATTAATTAATTAAATAAAATTGATAAATAAAACTAAAATAAATAAATAAAATCAATAACACAGAGGAGTAACTCACGCGGTGTTAAAAGCCCGAGTGTAAACTGAAAAGTCAGGAGAATTATGTTCCACACAAAAGGAACGAATAGAATCAATTACAGATAAAAGAATAATAATAAAATCAATAAAAAAAGGCAGTGCTAAAAAAATAAAATAGATGTAGAGAATAAATAAATAAAAGACACAGAGTCCACTTTTGTATTGAATTATTTGTTTTACTATCGTTATTATTATTATTTTCATGATTTATTATTGTTGTTTATGAGTTGATTCCCTTTGTATTATGTTGTTTTTCTTTTCATCGTTTGTTCCGTTGTTCTTGTGCTGTTTAGGGCTCAGGTGGAGCAAAATGTTTAACCCACAAGTTTAACCGACCAGTGATTAGGCGACTACGAAAAGTGGAAAGAAAAGAAAAGAATGGAGCGTATCGTGTGTTACTAGTTTAAGGCTTAGCGGCGACCGACTCTTGCTGTTTGTTCATTGAGACGCGCGTCAGAAAAAAATAAAGCGCGTCAGATCGAATGCTTCTAGTTTGTGTGGTTTATCAAAGAAATGTTAGACGTGTGGGCAGGTGCGGATTTAACTAACAGATATATTCACGGGTTTACGGGCGGGTGCGGGACTCTGCCCTTTGGGTGCTCGCCACACGCTATTTAAGACGCCCACCTGAGCTCACAGTCTCTGTTCGGCTGACGGAGGCCGAGTGCCAAAAACGCTGTAATAGGTCCTAATAAATCTCACAATTTGTAAGTAAGAAAATGTGTTTGGATTTTTCTCAACGTTAAAAGGCAGAGAGGAAAAGTGGGACTTCAGACGAGATATAAAACTCCACACTGTGGGGGGCAGTTCGGACGTGGGGGGTCAGATTGTTCCAGAGTTTGGGGCCGGGGCCACAGAAAAGGCCCCGTCCCCTTCTATTTTCTGGACCAGGAGAAAGTGCAGGTGAGAGGGTGAGGGAGTGAGAGGGTGAGAGGGTGAGGGGGTGAGAGGGTGAGCGGGTGAGGGAGTGACAGGGTGAGGGGGTGAGAGGGTGAGAGTGTGAGCGGGTGAGGGGGTGAGAGGGTGAGGGAGTGAGGGGGTGAGGGGGTGAGGGGGTGAGGGGGTGAGGGAGTGAGTGGGTGAGAGGGTGAGAGGGTGAGAGGGTGAGGGGGTGAGGGAGTGAGCGGGTGAGGGAGTGACAGGGTGAGGGGGTGAGAGGGTGAGAGTGTGAGCGGGTGAGGGGGTGAGAGGGTGAGCGGGTGAGAGGGTGAGGGGGTGAGGGTGTGAGGGAGTGAGGGGGTGAGCGGGTGAGAGGGTGAGAGGGTGAGAGGGTGAGGGGGTGAGTGGGTGAGGGAGTGAGGGGGTGAGGGGGTGAGGGAGTGAGGGGGTGAGGGGGTGAGAGGGTGAGCGGGTGAGCGGGTGAGAGGGTGAGAGGGTGAGGGAGTGAGCGGGTGAGGGAGTGAGGGAGTGAGGGGGTGAGGGAGTGAGAGGGTGAGCGGGTGAGAGGGTGAGAGGGTGAGAGGGTGAGGGAGTGAGCGGGTGAGGGAGTGAGGGGGTGAGGGGGTGAGGGAGTGAGAGGGTGAGAGGGTGAGGGGGTGAGGGGGTGAGAGGGTGAGCGGGTGAGCGGGTGAGGGGGTGAGGGGGTGAGAGGGTGAGGGAGTGAGTTCCCCCCGGTTTTGAGTCTCGTCTTAGGCCCCACGAGCTGGAGCTGGGCCCCGGACCTCGGAGCCCGTGCGGGTGTGAATCTGGATGAGGTCCGAGATGCACTGTGGGGGTCAGTGACGTTATGGAGTTTAAAAACACAGTGAAGCACTTTGTGTGGCACATGACATCACAAGGTGGCACAGAGTGTTTTCAGTTTGTGCGTTAAATAAAACACGGCTCCGGGTCCGTTTGTGACGAGGAAACATTATATAACATCAGAGATCAGAAAGTTTGGACTCTTCAAATCTCAATCCTCCTCAAATTTCTCTCCATTCAGATGAAAGTGTGTGTGACGGGTTTTTATCATTCTCTAATTCCGGCTTCATTTGGTGGAATTACACCTGTGGTAAATGTAAATTATAGTTTTACACCAATCAGGACGTAATTTGTGGAGAAAAGTTGGGACAAATGTGCTGAAAATTACAGAAAATAGAAAGTTCTAAAGCGCAGGCCAATGATGACAATGCACCAGGGAGAATTCTGTCTGAAAGCACAATTTCGTAAAAAAAAACATCATTCCGGGGGTGTTCTACATGTATCTATAGGGCAGGATGTTCAGCAGTTACTATGGAGACGCAAAGCACGCATTAAACACTGGCAAATATGGTTTAAGATTGTATGAAAACTCAAGTCGAGTTCTTCCCCTGTTGCAGTTCCAGCTGAGTCACTTCTTTGTGGTCAGATTATGTTCAAACAAAACTCAGATTAACCTGTTGCCTCCTCATTTTGTCTGTGCACAACGGAAACACAAACCCAAATGTCACAGCTTATTAAAAGAACATCTTAGACCCCACAGGCTCGTGCGATGCATCATTTTAAAGCTTAGACTTTCTAGTTTCTGTACATCTGCATATGAAAACTGTGAGTGCCTCTAACCTACAGTACAGACATTCAAAAATGTCTAAAAAATGTATTTATTTTTGCCTCAGAAAAATAAAATAATAATAATAATACAGGCTCTAACTTGGGCAAACTTCATCCTAGGCATTTGTGGCTCACTACACTCACTGCTGAAGTTGTTGCAACAACTGTGTAAAAGTTCAGACTCTGGGCCTCAGGGTTTGGTGCTCTGAGCCTTATGTAAAAAGAAAGTGACAATGCGGCACAAGTGTCCAAATATGTACCAAACTGTGATAAGATGTAATGTATAATAAGTAAGTTTTCTTCTGTTTTCTCAAGATAAAAAACTAAAACAAGCCAAAAATGTCTCCCAAGATGCGTCAGATGCCCTCCCCCATTGTTTGCGAGTCACCGCTAGACTACAGCCTCTCCAAACAACTTTACACAGCTCCACACTGAGCCGCTCTCTCACCTCTGCCCCACGTCCCGCCCAAAGCTCTGGTAACAGGCTGAAACCAGATGTCAATCACTTTGTGGAAAAACCAATGACTGAAGAGCTTTTGCTGTAAACAAACGGCCCGGACATGCGTCAAACAGTCGCTAAGAGGGTGCGCTCCTTTTATTCACCGGGCTGTGCCTGCCGCACCGAGCCACGTATCGTCTCGGGGATGGTCTCATTTTGAAGACGAGGAAACGACGAGGAAAACAAGCAGATCCAACAGCAGCAACAGAGTGTGAGGAAAACAAACAGACCCAACAGCACCAACAGAGTGTGAGGAAAACAAACAGACCCAACAGCACCAACAGAGTGTGAGGAAAACAAACAGACCCAACAGCACCAACAGAGTGTGAGGAAAACAAACAGACCCAACAGCACCAACACAGTGTGAGGAAAACAAACAGACCCAACAGCACCAACACAGTGTGAGGAAAACAAACAGACCCAACAGCACCAACAGAGTGTGAGGAAAACAAACAGACCCAACAGCACCAACAGAGTGTGAGGAAAACAAACAGACCCAACAGCACTAACAGAGTGTGAGGAAAACAAACAGACCCAACAGCACCAACAGAGTGTGAGGAAAACAAACAGACCCAACAGCACCAACACAGTGTGAGGAAAACAAACAGACCCAACAGCACCAACAGAGTGTGAGGAAAACAAACAGACCCAACAGCACCAACACAGTGTGAGGAAAACAAACAGACCCAACAGCACCAACACAGTGTGAGGAAAACAAACAGACCCAACAGCACCAACAGAGTGTGAGGAAAACAAACAGACCCAACAGCACCAACAGAGTGTGAGGAAAACAAACAGACCCAACAGCACCAACAGAGTGTGAGGAAAACAAACAGACCCAACAGCACCAACAGAGTGTGAGGAAAACAAACAGACCCAACAGCACCAACAGAGTGTGAGGAAAACAAACAGACCCAACAGCACCAACAGAGTGTGAGGAAAACAAACAGACCCAACAGCACCGACAGAGTGTGAGGAAAACAAACAGAACCAACAGCACCAACAGAGTGTGAGGAAAACAAACAGACCCAACAGCACCAACACAGTGTGAGGAAAACAAACAGAACCAACAGCACCAACAGAGTGTGAGGAAAACAAACGGACCCAACAGCACCAACACAGTGTGAGGAAAACAAACAGACCCAACAGCACCAACACAGTGTGAGGAAAACAAACAGACCCAACAGCACCGACAGAGTGTGATGAAAACAAACGGACCCAACAGCACCAACAGAGTGTGAGGAAAACAAACAGAACCAACAGCACCAACAGAGTGTGAGGAAAACAAACAGACCCAACAGCACCGACAGAGTGTGATGAAAACAAACAGACCCAACAGCACCAACACAGTGTGAGGAAAACAAACAGACCCAACAGCACCAACAGAGTGTGAGGAAAACAAACAGACCCAACAGCACCAACACAGTGTGAGGAAAACAAACAGACCCAACAGCACCAACAGAGTGTGAGGAAAACAAACAGACCCAACAGCACCAACAGAGTGTGAGGAAAACAAACAGACCCAACAGCACCAACAGAGTGTGAGGAAAACAAACAGAACCAACAGCACCAACAGAGTGTGAGGAAAACAAACGGACCCAACAGCACCAACAGAGTGTGAGGAAAACAAACGGACCCAACAGCACCAACAGAGTGTGAGGAAAACAAACGGACCCAACAGCACCAACAGAGTGTGAGGAAAACAAACAGACCCAACAGCACCAACAGAGTGTGAGGAAAACAAACAGAACCAACAGCACCAACAGAGTGTGAGGAAAACAAACAGACCCAACAGCACTAACAGAGTGTGAGGAAAACAAACGGACCCAACAGCACCAACAGAGTGTGAGGAAAACAAACAGAACCAACAGCACCAACAGAGTGTGAGGAAAACAAACAGACCCAACAGCACCAACAGAGTGTGAGGAAAACAAACAGACCCAACAGCACCAACAGAGTGTGAGGAAAACAAACAGAACCAACAGCACCAACAGAGTGTGAGGAAAACAAACAGAACCAACAGCACCAACAGAGTGTGAGGAAAACAAACAGACCCAACAGCACCAACAGAGTGTGAGGAAAACAAACAGACCCAACAGCACCAACAGAGTGTGAGGAAAACAAACAGACCCAACAGCACCAACAGAGTGTGAGGAAAACAACCAGAACCAACAGCACCAACAGAGTGTGAGGAAAACAAACAGAACCAACAGAGTGTGAGGAAAACAAACAGAACCAACAGCACCAACAGAAGGAGAAGCTAAGTTACGAAAACGATGGAAAGAGTACAGACATGTTGTCATTCATACAAACAGGTTTTTTCTGGATTATTTCCCCACAGGGAATTATTTTATGAAAAAAACAACAACTGGATATTCTTTTTCTGTGGATTGTTACGGACTAATTGAGCACAGCTATCCCTGGACTGGACCCGTTTCGGACGGACAGAACCGGCTCAAAGGTAAGAAATGCATAGTTGACGGTTTGATTATTTTCGGGATAATAAGTTATAAGTTATGGCTCTTCGGGCTGTGCGGAATAAAATGAACGATATGGTTGTTTTACTGAGGAATGAAGCTTTCAAACGATGTACAGCAGGTCCATAGTGGAAAAATAATTAAGGTGAATATTGACTTTTTTATGTTGTATAATCGCCTGCGGTCGGCCGGTCGGGCGGGTGTTATAAAGCTTCAGACACAGCATGCCTCCAGTTAGCAACAGTCTAACATAACCACTGCTCGTTATTTAAAGCGACTGTATGTAACTTCTCTGTCGGAGGGTTTGACACCTGCGTTCAGAGTGTGGGATTATCCATCTATGTACATTCAAACATCAGTGTTTTTACTCCAACATCCGACCCGTAACTTTTGACGTTTGACGCCAAAATCCATGACATCTCCCTGGAGACGAGCGCGCGGTGGGTTCCTCCCCTGGTAAAGTTCCACGGCGCGGCTTTAATTCTCTCCAGAAGCTTCCCCCCGCGCCCGTGTGAGCGCAGTGGGCTGTGGCGGCGCTGGGGTGTGAGCAGCTCCACTCGTACATCACATATTTGCGGTGTCTGGTGGTTAGTAGGTCACTGCCCCCTCCTCTGTTATTAGGCCTCGTATCAGAGCAGGGAGCGGCCGGGGGGGTCCGAGGGGGGGTCCGAGGGGGGTCCGGGGGGGTCCGGACATCTGCAAAATGAAAACAAATGGAGCGTCGTCTCCCCCAGAGGAAATCTATACAGAGATATTTATAGACACAGGGGCCGGGACCGGACTGGGCCGTGCAGAATGTGGACTACAAAGTATTTTATTCTGATACTTAAGTAAAAGTAAAGCCAAAAAATACTCAAGTTGAAGTAAAAGTATCACATGAAAACATCTATTTAAGTAAACGTAATTAAAGTATCTGTTTAAAAATGTTCGCTCAGATTTTGGGGTCTCATAAACAACTGAAAAGCTGAGTTAGAATAGATTTTGTATTTGTTTTGCTGCATTTTATTTGCTCAAACTATGAAAATGTAAAAAAAAATAATAATAAAAAGCTTCAGCCTTTACAGTGGGTCTTAAACAATACAAAAATACTTTTACTTTTCAGTCCTGTTCAAAAATGTAGTGAAGTAGAAAGTACATTTGGGTCAATGACGTATAAGGATTTTCAACAGGCAAATTTTAAAACATACAAAAATATTCGTTTCTATTGGACTTTTTCCAAATATTTCCAGTGTCAGGAGCATAAATCTGTGTTTAACGTTTATATGAAGCATTTTTAGTGTAAAATCTCATGTGGTGCGACCGAGAATAACCTTAAAACTGTTTTATTTTCTAAAACGTGGCTGGGATTTTAATCTAAGTTCTGAGTAATATGAAGTGTACAGAAACAAACTGTTGCGTTTCTTTAGATTTTTAATGCATATTGATATTTTCTTTTGTGTCCAGTATGACAGTCGCCTGCTTGTGTTTAATGAACAAACTACTGCCCTGGAAAATGAAGAAAAATGAAGAAAAATGAAGAAAAACGCCTAAAGAACCGTTCACCCAAGTCGACTTTGTCTGTTATTCAAACTCCTGCTGTTATTAGTCGCACCACATGACATTTTAACACTTTAAGTACAGAAAACAAGCAGAAAAACTCAGGATTTCTGAAAAAAAAATTGATTTGGTTCCGTGGAGGAGAAATGTGCTGAATTATTATGAAATTTGAACCTTTTTAACTGAGGAAACTGCAGCTGGACAGCGTCACGTCACTGACCCATATACGTGCTCTCAAGTGTAGTTTCCAGGCTCGCCTCTCCACAGATCTGACCTGTAACTCGGTCTGGTTTGATCTCCCTGAAGATCAAAAGCTTTAATGCCGTACTGTGGAACATTCCAGACCTTTATTTAGTTTATTGTGAAATGCTTAGCTCAAGTTTCCTGGGATCCAGACACACACACACTTCTTCAGTACTTCATACAAACATGTGAGTCTGACCAGTGTTTTCAGAGGGGTGTGATTGACAGGTGGATTAGCCAATCAGGGACATGCATTCTCCCTGATGCCCGCCCTCACACGAGTTCTACATCGTCTGATTGGTCGGTGGTGCTGTCATTAGATCTCCCTCACGTTTGTCCCTCTCTTTCTCTTCTTTTTTGCAGCTCCTCTCTCTCCCTCCTTCTCTCTTTTCGTCCTCTGCCATTCACTCTTCCCCCGTTCTCTCCTCCCTTCATTTCTCCCCCTTTGCTCCCTCTTTCTCTCCTTTTTTGCCTTCCTTGCTTTACTTCCTCCTCGCTCTTTTTCTCTATTCTCTTCTCTCTCACTCTTGTTTCTCTCTCTCAGCCCTTTCTTCCCTCTTTTTCTCTTTCACCTAACCTCTCCCTACTTTCTTCTCCCATTTCTCTCTCTTCCTCTCTTCTTCTTTGTCTCTATTCCCTCCTCTTCTTCACCCTCCCCTTCGCTCTCCTTCCTTGCTTTACCTCTTCATCCCTCTCTCCCTTCTTCTTTTCATCATCCTCTCACCTTCAGCTACACCTCTTTCTTTATCTCCTTCTCTCCGTCCATTTTCTCTTTTCTCTCTCTTTCCTTCCTCTCTCAGCCCTTCCCTTCCCCCTCTCTTTCTGTCTTTCGCCAAACCTCCTCTCTTCCTACTTTCTTCTCCCCCATTTCTCTCCCTTCTTCTTTTCATCATCCTCGCTCCCTCACCCCCTCTCTTTATCTCCTCTCTCCTTTTCTCCTTTTTCTCTTCTCTCTTCCACTCTCTCTTTCCTTCCTTTCTCAGTCCTTCCTTCCCCCTCTTTCTCTGTCTTTCAACTAACCTCCTCTCTCCCTACTTTTTTTCTTCCATTTCTCTCCTTTCCTCTCTTCTTCTTTGTCTCTCCTCCCTCCTCTTCCTCACCCTCCTCTTCGCTCTCATTTCTTCCTTTACCTCCTCATCCCTCTCTTCCTTAGCTCAAACCCCTCTCTTCATCTTCTGCCCTCTGTTTTCTCCCTGTATCGCAATCTCTCTCTCTTTTTTCCACTCTCCCTTCTTTCTCTCTAAGCCTTTACTTTCCTCCTCTTTTTTCAACCCTCTCCTTCTTTGTCTCTCCTCCCTCTTTCTTCCCCTCCTCTTCCTCACCCTCCCCTTCTCTCTCCTTCCTCACTTTACCTCCTCATCCCTCTCTCCCTCACCCCTACCTCTCTCTTTATCTCCCCTCTCTCTTTTTCTCCGTTTTCTTCTCTTTCCTTCCTCTCTCAGCCGTTCCTTTCCCCCTCTCTTTCTGTCTTTCTTCTTTGTCCTCCTTCCTTTTTCCCCTTCTCTTCTCCTCCCCTCACCTTCCTCATCCCTCTCCCCCTTTTTCTTTTCATCATCCTCTCTCCCTCACCCCACCCCTCTCTTTATCTCATCTCCTCTCTCCATTTTCTTCTTATTCTCTACTCTTTCCCCCTCTCTTTCTCACCTAACCTCCTCTCTCTCTCTCCCTACCTTCCTCTCTTCTTCCTCTCCCCTTTCTTTCCCTCCTCCCTCCATCCTCCCCTCCCCCTCCAGTCGGAGTGTGGGATGACATTTTTTTCCATTCTCTCCCCTCTCTTTCCGTCTTTCACCTAACCTCCTCTCTCCCTACTTTCTTCTTCTACTGCTCTTCTCCTCCCCTCACCCTCTCCCCTTTCTTTCCCTCCTCCCTCCTCCCTCCTCCTCCCCTCCCTCCGTCCGGTCGGAGTGTGGGATGACAAATGTCCGGCGGTGGAGGTGTGGCGAGGCCCCGGCGCGAGCTCGGGGTAATTGGGCTGCCACGTCCTGCTGGGAGGAATAGGCCAAAGGAAGGAGGGAGAGGAGGAGAAGAAAAGAGCGAGAGAAAGAAAGAGGGGGGTATTTAAATGAACGAGAGGAAGGTGTTAATAAGAGCAGCAGGTGCATTCCTCTGGACGTGCCGGGGCTTGTTGCTCTTTTCAGATTTAAACGCGAAAAAAACAAAACAAAAAAAAAACACCTCAACCGAAGCGTTAACGCGGAAATTAAAAGCGCACTGTGGAACTTTTCGGGTTTAGGCTCTGCCGCTTGCCTGTTTCCATGGTGATATTACAGTTTTGCCTGGATTATTCGCCGTACAGGACAGTGGACACAGGTTAATGGGCAGATCTGTGGAGAAACCAGCCTTAATTTTGTGTTTTAAGGTATTTTTGAGCTATAAAACACCTGAAAATGAACCAATACAAGGGACGTACTGTATGTTTAATGCTCTACTACGGAACATTCAAGGCAAAGAAACAACATCTCCATGGAGACAAGCAAGTAGAAGATACATAGTGCGTCTTTAACTGTACCAGACGTTCACAATCTTAAAAATGTGAAAACAGAACTAGATAAACAGTTCCCTCACCGTATTCTTCACAGTAACAGCTGAGAGAGTAAAGGTAAAACAACTAGCATGCTAACGCGCACTTCCTCATTATTGCATAATACAACCATTTATAATTAGCAGCAATAATCAGACAAAATGAGGATTTTAATTCCAAATAAAATCATTTAATTCTGAATAAAATGTATTCCACTTTAAAAAGTCCATGTAAACACTTAATTCCTGATGAAAAACATTATTTGGAATTAAACTTAATTCCGAAGTCAGTGGGTTTATTCCGATTTTGAAGCAGAATTAATTTATCCCTCGATCATGTAAACGTTTCTTCTTCTTCAAAATAATCCCGGTGGTTGGTGCTCGTTGTGTCGTCCTTCGATCCGGCTCCTCCAGTCGTCTCTTGGGACTTTCCTCCACGTCTCTTTGGATTTGTGAGCGGGATGTGGGAGTGGGCTGAGGTGTGGCAGCCTCAGACTCAGTTTGTCTTCTTCCTCCTTCTCCCACACTCTTCCCTTCTCCTCCTCAGCTCACAGACGTAAAGCGTGAGGACAGAATTCTCCAGCTGCTGCTTCATTATCACCGGAACGACCGCGGGAAAAGTTTGGATCGTGTTTGTGTCGGCGGCGAAACGACAAAAACCGAGATGACAGAAAAGCCGGGAGCAGCTGAAGTGTGGGTTTTCTTCCCAAAGACGGAAATACGTTTGTGTCGCTGTCCAATCAGCACCTTCCCCACCCCCAGACGCTGAGACGAATTAAATAAAGACGATTTAACGTGTTTTCCATGGAAACCTCAATTCACACTGCAAAAAAGCCCTATCAAAAAGTAAGAAAAAAAATACCAATTCTGAGGTAAAAATGCTCTATTTTAAGTCAAATTTTCTGCCAGTGCTGTAAGAAATTTTCACTGACAAAGTTTTCTGAAAACAAGATGAAATATGAATCTTGTTCTAAGCAGAAAACACGAGTTTGAAGTATTTATTTAAGATTTTTCACCTTATTGGTTTGAGAAGGAAGTTAAAGAGGCTTAACCTGGACTGAGTTAATATAAAAAGTGTTTAGAATAAGTTGTAATATGTAGATAAGATAAATCAGGATGGAATATCTGGAAACAAGTAAAATAATCTCATTTTATTAAGCAAAAAAAATCTTAAAATTGATCTTTTAAGATGAATCTGCTTAATTCAAGTCAGTGCTAGAAAATCCTTTTTTGCAGTGCAGAATTACTATTTCCAGGTAAACTCGATATTTTAATTCAGGACTATTTAATCCACAACAATTAATCTACTCTAAAAGTTACACAATGCTTCTTTAAACACGTGTGAATGAAACAAAACACAGCTCTGGGTGAGGAAACCACATTATTCCAGATCAGAAAACAGTGTAATCTGGGCTCTTTAGAGCTTCTCGCGGACACGCCGCCCTCGCTCCCTCTAATATCCCCCCGTCCACACTCGGATTTCTTAAGCGTATGCGGCCGGCGTCTCCCGTCCGCACCTGTGGAAATGTCACCTCGGCGCTGTTGTGCCCGTCACGAGAGGCGCCGGCCCTTTAAGAACGCGCCGCTCTTTATTCACAGCCGAGTCGCCGCTTCGCTCCGTCTACAGGCCCGATAAGAGGTCGGGCCAAACAGCACCGGACAGCTCCAGTCCCCCATTATCTCAGGCCCCACGGTGAGAACGGACTCCCCCCATGGACTCCTGCAGACACGGGAGAGGGGGAGACTGAGCAAGAGAGATGGAGGGAGGGAGAGGGAGGGAGGGAGGGAGGGAGGGAGAGGGAGGGAGGAGGGAGGGAGGGAGGGAGAGAGGGAGAGAAAGAGGGAGGGAGGGGTGAAGGAAAGACGTGTGCACAGGTGATGCTGCACTTGTCAGCTCCAAACACAAAGAGAGGGAAAGAGGGAGGGAGAGAGAGAATGAAGGAAGGAGGGAAGGAGAGAGAGCGGGAGGAGAAAAGGGAAGAGAGAGAGAGGGGGGAGGGGAAAAGGGAAGAGAGAGAGAGGGGGAGGGGAAAGGGAAAGAGACAGAGAGGGGGAAAGAAAAAGAGAGGGAGAGAAAGGGAGGGGTAGAAAGAGAGAGGTGAAGGAAAGAGAGAGGGGGAAGGAGGGAGAAGGAAAGAGGGAGAGGGAGGGAGAGAAAGTGAAGGAAGGAGGAAAGGAGAGAGAGGGGAAAAGAAACAGAGGGAGGGAGACAGAAAGAGAGAGAGGAAAAGAAAAGAGAGGGAGAGAAAGAGGGGAGTAGAGAGGGAGGGATGAAGGAAATTGATAGAGAGGGCAACAGAAAGAGGGAGAGAGGGAAAGAAAAAGAGAGGGAGAGAGAGGGAGGGGTGAAGGAATGAGACAGGATGAATGAAGGGGGAAGGAAAGAAAGAGGGAAGGAATGAAGGGGAAGGGAGAGAGAGATAGATAGGAGGGAGGGATGGAGAGAGAATAAATGATGGAGGGAGAGACAGAGAATGAAGGGGTGAAGGACAGAGAGAGAGGGAGGTATGAATGAGGAGAAAAGATGAGAGAGAGGGGAGAGGAAAGGAAAAGATGGAAAAAGGAGAGATGGTAGTGAGGGAGAGAGCAAGATAGAGGGAGGAGAGAGAAAGAGGGAGATAAAGGGAGGGGAGAGAGAGGAGGAGAGAAGGGAGAAAAGGACAGAGCGCTGGGGGAAGAGAAAGAGGTGATAGAGGGAAGAAAGCAAGTAGGAAAGAAAAAGGAGAGAAAGACAGCGATAGAGAGAGGTCAGAGAAGGAGGAGAGAAGGAGGGAGGAAAGGAGGGAGAAGGAGGGAGGGAGGGAGTGGAGGAAGAATAGGGGAGAGAGAGAAAGGACAGAAAAAGAGAGAGAGGAACAAATCAGCGTATGCAAATGAGGCGCATTGTGAGACAGAGATGGTTTATCGGGACGACAAGCACTGCCACCAGATACACACATACACACACACACACATATACACAGACACGCGCACATATACACACATATACACACACACACACACATATACACACACACACACCACACACACACATATACACACAGACACGCGCACATATACACACATATACACACACACACACATACATATACACACGCACACGCACACACGCACACACACACCACACACACACATATACACACACACACACATACACACACATACACATACACACACACACACCACACACACACATATACACACACACACACACATATACACACCACACACACACACACACATACACACACATATACACACATACACACACCACACACACACACATATACACACATATACACACATACACACACCACACACACACATACACACACACACACACACACACATATACACACATATACACACATACACACACCACACACACACACACATATACACACCACACACACACACATACACACACACACACACACACACACATATACACACATACACACACCACACACACACACACATATACACACACATACACATCCCTGTGTGTATATGTGTGTATATGTGTGTGTGTGTGTGTGGTGTGTAGGTGTGTGTGTGTGTGTGTCCTGTACATAGACTCACATTACACAGACCTGCCGCTCGTGTGTCGACAAAATCAGGAAAACGCTTTAAAATTAGACCAAAAACAACGATAATGTGTAACAATAACGTAAATGTGGTGATATTGTATCGCCAAAGGTCTCACAATAACATCGTGGAGCATCACAATATATCAAATCCCAAGTGTCTTTGCTTAAATGAACAGTTCTGATGCAGAAATAGCTAAAAAAAACAGAGGGAACTACATAGACCATGATCCTTTGCTCCGTTTCAGCGCAGACGACATGAAGAAATAACTGTTCTGAGCACTTTTACATCTTCATTCTTTGGATTAAGACCAGCCAGGAAGTAAAAGTATAAACTTCTCCAAAATAAAACTAGAAAAACAAATAGATTTTTGGGGAAAATACAGGGTGTCCCCCAAAAAAACTGACATCATTTTAAAAGCAATTAGCTTGAAAACTACAAAGTCTAAACAAATTGAAGAGTTTAGGTTTTGAACATTAGGAGTGTAACGACATCCAAGTCTCATATGGTCACAGTCTGAACCTCACAGTGCGATATTTATTGCGATATCGTGGGAAAGCTCACGATATTACGATATTCTACAACATTGGTGCAACAGTTACGGTCATTAGAGATGGAACGAAATCCAAATCTCTCGATATTTTCACCATAAACATCTCACCGAACCAGATTTATTACGATATTTTGTGGTGAATCTGCTCCTTTTTCCTCTAAAAATGTTTCACAAGACTTAACCCAAAGAATGAAGATGTAAAAGTGCTTAGAACAGTTATTTCTGCGCTGAAACGGAGCAAAGGATCATGGTCTATGTAGTTCCCTCTGTTTTTTTTTTTTTTTAGCTATTTCTGCATCAGAACTGTTCATTTAAGCAAAGAGACTTGGGATTCGATATATTGTGACGCTCTACGATGTTATTGTGAGACCTTTGACGATACGATATCACCAGATTTGGATTATTGTCACAGCCCCAATTATTAGTTTGTACAATAATACAATATAATATATATAATATACAGTACAATACAAAGAAAGAAAGAACGAAATTGGGTTACTATCATATTTAGTGTGCATGGTATGTCCTTTATTTTGCTATATGTAAATATCTGTAAAGTTTTGTCATCCATGTAGATAAGGAACCACATATTTCGACCTCTTTATATCGTCTGTGGTCTGTTCTCACAATCAGACGTGTAAAATGTCTCCGTACTGTAAATGTGAGGAGCAAATGAACCCAACTGGACCAGTAAACAGTGAGTTTTGCCCCGTTTACAGGACGTGTTTTAATTTTGAATGAATTGTTCTGAATGAAATCGTGAAATAATCAAGTCAAAAAAAGTGGCATTGCTTTGTATTCAGATTTACGGTTCTTCTTATTCTTCTCATTTTTCTTCAGGGTTAAAGTCTCGTGTAAACGTGGTGAGTGATTCCTCCAAACACTGGAGGGTTTCTCTGTTCTGTCTCAGGTTTGGTTCTCGTGTCTCTCTCGGGTTCACTGGAGTCGCAGAGTTTACCTCCTTACCTCCTCCCTCTCTATCTCTCTCTCCTCCTCTCCCTCTCTCCCCTCTCTATGCCCGTCTCTACCCCCCTCTCTCGCTCCTTCTTTTTCTCTCTCCTCCTCCTCCTCTCCCTCCCTCTCTATGCCCGTCTCTACCTCCCTCTCTCCCTCCTCCTTTTTCTCTCTCTTCCTCCTCCTCCTCCTCCACTGTCTTTCTCTCTCTATGCTCTCTCTCTCTTTCCCCTCCTCTCCCTCTCTCCATGCCCACTTTCCTTCCTCTTTCTCTCCCCGTCTCTCTCCCGTTACCTCTCTTCTCCCTCTCTCCCCTCTCTATGCCTGTCTCTCCATCTCTCCCCCTCTCTCCCTTTTTATGACCCCTCTCTTCTCTCCCTCTCTCTCCTATGTCTCTCCCTCTCTATGTCCCACCTCTCTCCCTCTTTCCTGCTCCTCCCCTCCCTCCCTCCCTCCCTCCCTCCCTTTCTCCCCGCTCTATGCCTGTCTCTCCCCCTCTCTCTCCTCCTCTCTCTCTCTCCTCCTCCCTCCCTTTCTCCCCGCTCTATACCTGTCTCTCCCCCTCTCTCTCCTCCCTCTCTCTCTCCCCTCTTTATGCCCGTCTCTATCTCCCTTTCTCCCTCCTTCTATTACTCTCTCCTCTACTCTCTCTCTCTCTCTCTACACCCTCGCTCTCTGTCTCTCCTTCTTCCGTCTCTCCCTCTCTCCTCCTCTCTCTATGCCTCCTCTTTCTCTCCCTGGTCTCTCTCTTGTTCCCTTTTCCTCCTCTCCCTCCTTCTCTCCCCTCTCTCTGCCCGCCTCTCTCTCCCTCTCTCCTTCTCCTCTCTCTCTCCTCCCTCTCTCTCTCCCTCTCTCCTCCCTCTCTTCTGCGCCTTCTCCTCGGCGGGTGCATTTTAATTTATCCCCGGTGTCGTCGTCTCTCAATGCGGCCAGTGTCTGCAGTGCGGTAGATACTGTTAATGAGGAGAGGTGCCCCCCTTTCACCCCTCTCGCTCTCTCTCTCTCTCTCTCCGTCTCCCTCTCTCTCTCTCTATCCCGCGCTCCCTCCTTTATCTCGGCTCCAGTCTCGGAGCGCCGCAGTTACCTTCGCCGCGAACCCGATAACGCCCCAATACGCCAACGCTCTGATGAGCTTTCTATACACCGGCCCCGCTCACAATAACCCGCATCAGGAGCACAGAGCTGAGGGAGGAGAGGAGAGAGGGATGGAGGGAGGAGAGGAGAGAGGGAGCACAGAGCTGAGGGAGGAGAGGAGAGAGGGATGGAGGGAGGAGAGAAGAGAGGGAGCACAGAGCTGTGGGAAAGAGGAGAGAGGGATGGAGGGAGAGAGGGAGCACAGAGCTGAGGGAGGAGAGGAGAGAGGGATGGAGGGAGGAGAGGAGAGAGGGAGCACAGAGCTGTGGGAAAGAGGAGAGAGGGATGGAGGGAGGAGAGGAGAGAGGGAGCACAGAGCTGTGGGGAGGAGGAGAGAGGGATGGAGGGAGGAGAGGAGAGAGGGAGCACAGAGCTGTGGGAAAGAGGAGAGAGGGATGGAGGGAGGAGAGGAGAGAGGGAGCACAGAGCTGTGGGGAGGGAAAGAGGAGAGAGGGATGGAGGGAGGAGAGGAGAGAGGGAGCACAGAGCTGTGGGAAAGAGGAGAGAGATGGAGGGAGGAGAGGAGAGAGGGAGCACAGAGCTGTGGGAAAGAGGAGAGAGAGATGGAGGGAGGAGAGGAGAGAGGGAGCACAGAGCTGTGGGAAAGAGGAGAGAGGGATGGAGGGAGGAGAGGAGAGAGGGAGCACAGAGCTATGGGAAAGAGGAGAGAGGGATGGAGGGAGGAGAGGAGAGGAGAGAGGGAGCACTGAGCTGTGGGGAGGGAAAGATGAGAGAGGGATGGAGGGAGGAGAGGAAAGAGGGAGCACAGAGCTGTGGGAAAGAGGAGAGAGGGATGGAGGGAGGAGAGGAGAGAGGGAGCACAGAGCTGTGGGAAAGAGGAGAGAGGGATGGAGGGAGAGAGGGAGCACAGAGCTGTGGGAAAGAGGAGAGAGGGATGGAGGGAGGAGAGGAGAGAGGGAGCACAGAGCTGTGGGAAAGAGGAGAGAGGGATGGAGGGAGGAGAGGAGAGAGGGAGCACAGAGCTGTGGGGAGGAGGAGAGGGATGGAGGGAGGAGAGGAGAGAGGGAGCACAGAGCTGTGGGAAAGAGGAGAGAGGGATGGAGGGAGGAGAGGAGAGAGGGAGCACAGAGCTGTGGGGAGGGAAAGAGGAGAGAGGGATGGAGGGAGGAGAGGAGAGAGGGAGCACAGAGCTGTGGGAAAGAGGGGAGAGGGATGGAGGGAGGAGAGGAGAGAGGGAGCACAGAGCTGTGGGAAAGAGGAGAGAGAGATGGAGGGAGGAGAGGAGAGAGGGAGCACAGAGCTGTGGGAAAGAGGAGAGAGGGATGGAGGGAGGAGAGGAGAGAGGGAGCACAGAGCTATGGGAAAGAGGAGAGAGGGATGGAGGGAGGAGAGGAGAGGAGAGAGGGAGCACTGAGCTGTGGGGAGGGAAAGATGAGAGAGGGATGGAGGGAGGAGAGGAAAGAGGGAGCACAGAGCTGTGGGAAAGAGGAGAGAGGGATGGAGGGAGGAGAGGAGAGAGGGAGCACAGAGCTGTGGGAAAGAGGAGAGAGGGATGAGGGAGGAGAGGAGAGAGGGAGCACTGAGCTGTGGGGAGGGAAAGAGGAGAGAGGGATGGAGGGAGGAGAGGAGAGAGGGAGGGAGACAGAGGGAGAGAAGCAGGGAGGAGAGGAGAAGGAGAGAGAGAGGGAGCAAGAGAGGTGGGGTTGTAGAGAGGGAGAGAAGAGGGGGATGAGAGAGAGGAAGGGAGAGAGACCGAGAGGGGTCAGAAAGTGGTAGATATTTTTGAGCTATAAAACCACCTGTAATTCAATAGTTTAAGTTAGAGCTTTTTAATGTCACACTGTGGAACATTCCAGGCAGAGCAGTAAGATATCCATGGAAACAAGCAAGTTTTACTTTTATTATTTTTTACTTTTATTTTTTTCTTACTTTAAATTTTACTTTTTTTCTTTTACTTTTAGTATTATTTTAATTTTTTCACATTTAATTTTATTTTTTTAATTTTTACTTTAAATTTTTCACTTTTATTTTTTTGTTTTTTTACTTTTAATTTAAATTGTAGTTTTTTCCCTTTATTTTTACAATTTTAATTTTACTTTATTTGCTTGTAATTTTTTTTTTTTTTTACTTTTACTCTTTAAATTTTAATTGCATTTTTTTTTGCTTTTAGTTTTTACTTTTAATTTCAATTTGACTTTTTTACTTTTAATTTGTTTTTTTTTACTTTAAATGTTTTCATTTATTTTTTATTTAATTTTTTTTACTTTTACTTTTTATTTTAATTTTTGTTTATTTTATGATGATCAGGTTCAACATTTGTGAATTTAGACTGTGTATATTTCATGACAAAGCACAATATAATCGAAAGTGGAAATCTGTCTCTTGCCTCCATCACGTTCTAGGATCTGAATATATATATATATATATATTTCGAGTGCACCTGCTTATTTACGACTGTGCTAACCTCCCCAGCCCCTCCCAACATGGCCGCCGCTCTCCTCTGCTTATCTCCTCTGTCCTCCCTCTTCTGCCCGGGAGATAACGGTATAAATTCCTCTCTCTCCCTTTAGCCCCTCTCCCTGCGCCGGCCTCTGTTTCATCAAGAAGAACACATTACAACTACACACATTTTGATTTTATTTTCGCCCCCAAACTCCCTCCTCTTCCTCCTCCTCTTCCTCCTCCTCCTCCTCCTCTTTCGCAGTGCTCGCAGTGTCTCTCTGCTTTGTCAAGATAAAGGGTTAAGACTCTCTTTCTGCCCCTCTTTTGTGCGGGAAAAAAAAAATCGAGATTATTTTATCAGGGGGCTGCGAAAACGGCCTCCTTCCCTTTCCTTATTCACTACTTTAAATAAATATATATAGATGTGTTCCGTTATAATGTGGCTGGAGTGTTACTGGCAGATAAAAGAATTAACCGTAGCGCGAGGAGTCCGGGGCCGCTAAGTATAAGCAGAGAATTAGAATGTCGCTTGTCTGTGTAGCTTTGGGCTCATCCCGTTCTCGTGCTCGTAAACAATTTAATCTTTTCACTACAGTTTGGAAAGAAGCGGCGCAAGAAGAAGAAGAAGAAGGGGGAAAAAAAAGAAGCAGGGGCAACGCCGAGGAAAAATGAACGCGCCGAGAAGCGAGCGGGATCCCGTGGAAAAATAGAAGTCTCGGACATTACCTCGGCGCGCCCCCAGTTCGTCTTCTCCTGTCTGAACCGCCGTCCCTTTAAACAAGAAACCTGACGAAAACACTTGTAAGGTTCTTCAAGATTGAATCAGCCCTTTCTCTCCTGTTCGGGGGCCCTATTTTTCCTCCCTCGCCTCCCTCCCCTCTCGTCTCTCCCGTCTCTGAAATTGAAGACGCGTTGCAGCGAGGAGCTTTGGGGCCACAGTCTATTTTGGCAGCGTAATAAAATTCATAGCTTCTGCACACATCGTATTCGGGGGCCCGAGCGCGGCGCACACACACCTGGAGAGGCTGCAGCGCCATAGCGGAGGTATATAGCGGTCTCTTGTCGTATTAGCAGTAAACCATCTTTCATACGTAGCATAGCCGCGCGAGCCACACCGCGTTTTGTAGCCCTCTCCGAAGGTGTGCTGTCTTTATTCATGGTAAACTATCAATTCACCGCCACGAGAAGCACTGCAGAAAGCCCGGCGCCCATAACCGAGTTTAAACGACGGCAAAAAATAACACGCGATTGTGCCGATACTGCATAAACGTGACCTGCTATTAAAAAAAACAATGCAAAACCATTATTTCATGGTTTCTTTTTGTCATAGCTCCACTTAAAGCGCTTTTTTTTTTCTATTTTGGTGTTTCTATTGCACTGAAAAAAGCGTGAAAATACAGACGTCGTTTCAAAGCCTCGGCGCTCAGCGTACTCTGGTCTGGTGCAGCCTGCCATCTACTGGCAGAAGGGGGAATTGCCACAGTGAAAACAATTAAAAAGTAGAATAATAACAAAGACATCAGGACGTGTAAGTGTAAACACGCGGGAGGAATGAAGGGGGTTGGACCGAAATGCTTAAAACGGGTCAGGGGATGATTTACGGACTTAAAAACTGCACAGCGCTTTGATCTACGACGTCACAATCCTGGGAAATTTCAAATAAAGTGTTTTGTGAGGCTCAGAGGCAAAAACTGGAGGGTTAACATTTCTGGGTATAATATTTCAGAGTTGTTTTCAACACAAAAAAAAGTGTTAAATGGGGGTTTGAGTTGGGATTATTTGCCAGAGTTGATATGGTTGAAGCTAATCCAACTTCTCTTAGTGTTAATTGAACTTCCTTTAGCGTTAGCGTTAGCGTTAGCGTTCATCCTACTTCCGCTTGTGTTCATTCAGATGTAGTTAAGATGATTCACTTCGGTTCAGGAGCAGGACCGGGCCTCAGCCGCCCTCACCTCTTCTCCAGTGAATCACAGCTGATAACTAATTGTAGGTCAATTAAATACGATCAATCAATTCAAATACTGTCTAATAAATTACTAAATACTAATAAAATACAACACTAAATACAATGCATCAATTAAACACTGTCCCACTTTAACTGTATGTTCTAATTGTACTTAATTTGTGTGTTTATGTTGTTGTAAGGCGACTTTGATTGTCCAGAAAGGCGCCTAATAAATAAAATGTATTATTATTATTATTATTATTATTATTATTATTATTATTATTATTATTACCCCACCCTCCCAACCCTGATCTGTTCACTTCCAGACGTAAGACGCCTACGAGGGGGGGTCCCGTTCCTGCTGGGCCATGTGAAGATTGAGACTGAACCCCCGCCCTGAGTCTCAACCCAGCCGACCCGCACTGTCTGCACATAACGAACGCTTTTCGCTTCGCACATGTTATTGGTGTGGTCTTTGCTAGTGAACTTCTCTTAGTGTCAGTTCAACTTCTGTTGGTGTTAATTCAACTTTTCCTAGTGTTAATTCAAGTTGCCTTAAATCTGGAACTAAACCAGGACTAGAACAGAACTAAACTAGGACTAAACCTGGATCTAAAACAGGATTAGAACTGGACTAAATCTGGAACTAAATCAGGACTAGAACAGGACTAAACTAGGACTAAACCTGGAGCTAAAACAGGATTAGAACTGGACTAAATCTGGAACTAAATCAGGACTAGAACAGGACTAAACTAGGACTAAACCTGGAGCTAAAACAGGACTAGAACTGGACTAAATCTGGAACTAAATCAGGACTAGAACAGGACTAAACTAGGACTAAACCTGGAACTAAACCAGGACTAGAACAGAACTAAACTAGGACTAAACCTGGATCTAAAACAGGATTAGAACTGGACTAAATCTGGAACTAAATCAGGACTAGAACAGGACTAAACTAGGACTAAACCTGGAGCTAAAACAGGACTAGAACTGGACTAAATCTGGAACTAAACCAGGACTAGAACAGGACTAAACTAGGACTAAACCTGGAGCTAAAACAGGATTAGAACTGGACTAAATCTGGAACTAAATCAGGACTAGAACAGGACTAAACTAGGAGTAAACCTGGAACTAAAGCAGGACTAGAACTGGATTAAACCTGGAACTAAATCAGGATGAGAACAGGACTAAACTAGGAGTAAACCTGGAACTAAAGCAGGACAAGAACTGGACTAAACCTGGAACTAAACCAGGACTAGAACAGGACTAAACCTGGAACTAAATTAGGACTAGAACTGGACTAAACCTGGAACTAAACAGGACTAGAACAGGACTAAACCTGCAACTAAATTAGGACTAGAACAGGACTAATCCTGGAACTAAACCAGGACTAGAACAGGACTAAACCTGGACCTAAATCAGGACTAAACTAGGACTACATCTGGAACTAAAGCAGGACTAGAACAGGACTAAACCTGCAACTAAATTAGGACTAGAACAGGACTAATCCTGGAACTAAACCAGGACTAGAACAGGACTAAACCTGGACCTAAATCAGGACTAAACTAGGACTAAACCTGGAACTAAACGAGGACTAGAACAGGACTAAACCTGGACCTAAATCAGGACTAAACTAGGACTAAACCTGGAACTAAAGCAGGACTAGAACTGGACTAAACCTGGAACTAAATTAGGACTAGAACAGGACTAAACCTGGAACTAAACTAGGACTAGAACAGGACTAAACCTGGACCTAAATCAGGACTAAACTAGGACTAAACCTGGAACTAAACGAGGACTAGAACAGGACTAAACCTGCAACTAAATTAGGACTAGAACAGGACTAATCCTGGAACTAAACCAGGACTAGAACAGGACTAAACCTGGACCTAAATCAGGACTAAACTAGGACTACATCTGGAACTAAAGCAGGACTAGAACAGGACTAAACCTGCAACTAAATTAGGACTAGAACAGGACTAATCCTGGAACTAAACCAGGACTAGAACAGGACTAAACCTGGACCTAAATCAGGACTAAACTAGGACTAAACCTGGAACTAAACCAGGACTAGAACAGGACTAAACCTGGACCTAAATCAGGACTAAACTAGGACTAAACCTGGAACTAAAGCAGGACTAGAACTGGACTAAACCTGGAACTAAATTAGGACTAGAACAGGACTAAACCTGGAACTAAACCAGGACTAGAACAGGACTAAACCTGGAACCAAATTAGGACTAGAACAGGACCAAACCTGGAACTAAACTAGGACTAGAATGGGTTCAAACCTGGAACTAAACTAGGACTAAAACAGGACCAACCTGGAACTAAACTAGGACTAAAACAGGACCAAACCTGGAACTAAAGCAGGAATAGAACTGGACTAAACCTGGAACTAAACCAGGACTAAACCTGGTACTAAAGCAAGACTAAAACAAAACTAAACCTGGAACTAAACCTGGAACTAACTAAACCAAGAATAGAACAGAAGGAAGGAAGGAATCGACCCAAATTGCCGCCTGGTCTCAAATCAACGTCCCGGCTCTTAAAAGAACAGTGAAGCACTTCTGAATGGGGGGTGTGTGCGTTAAACGTGCGAAAGAAACAAAACACAACTCCTGGCCTGTTTGTGACGAGGAATCATTATAACAGATCAGAAAACGACGTATTGTGGACTTTTTAAATCCGTCTAATTCGGTCCAAACTCAGATCCAGACCCATTTCCTAAGCGGTGACGTCTGAATCCGTTTGAACCTCGTGCAGTTTGTTTCTCTGCAGTTATGACGCGCTCGGGCACACGGCTCCATAATGTTGATGAATCGTCCTTTGCGGAGACGGTTAGGAGCCATTCCACAGACGCGGCTGGGCCATCATTTGTATTATTCTGCTTAAAGAGGCAGTTTAGTGCAGGCTCGGGGGTCTCCGGGACGCACCCGGACGGTTCACGGCGCAAAACGGGAACTCATTTGTCATATTTAGTCACAAATCTGCATTATTTTCTTTGGTAAATCTAATATTGCTGTTACATGTATTTACACAACCGGAACTAAACCAGGACAAGAACAGGACTAAACCTGGAACTAAACCAAGACTAGAATGGGACTAAACCAGGACTGGAACGGGACTAAAACTGGAACTAAACCAGGACTAAAACAGGACCAAAACTGGAACTATACCAGGACTAGAATGGAACAAAATCAGGTCAAGAATGGGACTAAACTTGGAACTAAACCAGCACTAAACCTGGAGCTAAGCCAGGACTAGAACCGGACAAAGCCAGAACTAAACCTGGAACTAATTCAGGCCAAGAACGGGACTAAACGTGAAACTAGAACGGGACTAAACCTGGAACTAAACCAGGACTAGAACGGGACTAAACCAGGACTAGAACAGGACTAAAACTGGAACTAAACCATGACAAGAACAGGACTAAACCTGGAACTAAACCAGGACTAGAACGGGATCAAAACTGGAACTAAACCAGGACTAGAACGGGACCAAAACTGGAACTAAACCAGGACAAGAACAGGACTAAACCTGGAACTAAACCAAGACTAGAACGGGACTAAACCAGGACTAGAACGGGACTAAAACTGGAACTAAACCAGGACTAAAACGGGACCAAAACTGGAACTATACCAGGACTAGAATGGAACAAAATCAGGTCAAAAATGGGACTAAACCTGGAACTAAACCAGCACTAAAACTGGAGCTAAGCCAGGACTAGAACCGGACTAAGACAGAACTACAGTAAACCTGGAACTAATTCAGGCCAAGAACGGGACTAAACGTGAAACTAGAACGGGACTAAACCTGGAACTAAACCAGGACTAGAATAGGACTACACCTGGAACTAAACCAGGACTAGAATAGGACTACACCTGGAACTAAACCAGGACTAGAATAGGACTAAACCTGGAACTAAACCAGGACTAGAACGGGACTAAAACTGGAACTAAACCATGACAAGAACAGGACTAAGCCTGGAACTAAACCAGGACTAGAACGGGATCAAAACTGGAACTAAAGCAGGACTAGAACGGGACCAAAACTGCAACTAAACCATGACAAGAACAGGACTAAACCAGGACTAGAATGAGACTAAAACTGGAACTAAACCAGGACTAGAATGAGACTAAAACTGGAGCTAAACCAGGACTAGAATGAGACTAAAACTGGAGCCAAACCAAGACTAGAACAGGACTAAACCAAGACTAGAACAGGACCAAACCTGTGAGTGCTGCTCCTGATTCCCTCTTACTCCACTGAATAGAGTTTTGTGGCGTAAAACAATATTATAACCTGATTTCTTTGCATTTTTTCGACAGTTTTTAATCCTTTTTTTCTCTTTTTTTTTGCATTAAACTGTTCAGAATTGCAGCGTCTGTGAGGTGGAGTCTGGGACAGAGCTGATGGGGAGAGAAAGAGGAGGAGTGAGTGAGTGAGCGGAGATAAAGATCAGAGGTGGGGAGGTGAGCCCCGAGCATTCTGGGTAAGGAGATAAGGGTGTGATTTGAATGCACCATGACACAGTGAGCGGAGAGTGTGAACAGTCGTACAGAGACCGACCACAACCAGCTCCGCTCATCTGCATGAAGGAAGAAAACTCCATAATGTTCATTTTATTTACCGACACGGACAAGAAAATCAAACGTGTTTAACAGGGGAGGGCAAAAATATCGAAATATCGTGTCATTTAATGCGATGGTGCAGGATCGATATCGTGGGCTGCTGTATCGATATATCGCCAAGAGTATTTTTTGGGAGATTTGACAAAATTATTTTGTTTTGTGGCTTTTGACATACCATATTTTTTTTCACACTTTTGTAAAATTTCCCCCCCCCAAAAAAGCGACTTAAATATGTCTTTTGCTTCTTCATTATGCATTTTTTTGGCTCATGCAATTCATACTTATAGTGCGGGAAATACGTTATTCACAGTTTTGATGGTTAAAATGGGCGTGATTCATATTCACGTTGCACAAAAAGTGCGTTTAACAAAGACAGATGTGAGTTAGGCTTTTTTTTTTTTATTGAACCGTATCAAATCGATTCAAAATATATCGTATTGAATCTCACTGTATTGAGGTATGTGTCTTACTGTGGCCTATTAGGGCGACGAGATGAGACCGGCTGAAATTCGGAGCAGGTGGGAGGGCGCACACAAATATCACGTTAACTAATAAAAACATTGAGTTTAATACATTATTTGTTTACACACAAAACGTAAGAAAGAAAAAAATAAATACGTCAATGACAATTCGGGGTCTTGAACCGTCCGCACTAAAGATGAGCGACTGAACATAATGAGCTCAACGTCGTATAGGAAAACATGTGGTTGGGGCATTAACTCACCTGCCTCCACTGAACTCGTACTGAACTCGGCGTCTTCAGTCGCTCCTCGATGTCGTAGGAGGCGATCGGGACAAACATTCACCTGAGAACAGAGCGTCCGGAAGTCATCAGGGGCTGTGTGCAGTCGACTCAGCCTCTCTACCAATAGTTTTTGATGTTTATCAGAAAAAAAAAACACTCCGTATTCTATTTGAGTGTCATTTTTGGGACTTCTAGGGCCGGATTTGGGACAACAACTTAAATTTTGGGCCTGTCCTGAATTTTTCAAAATGTTTGGTCACCCTGTGGCCTCTGTATCGAGATAAATAAATCATGATTATTTTTATTAACATTAGGACTAAACCTGGAGCGAAACCAAGACTAGAACAGGACTAAACCTGGAACTAAAGTACTGTATCAACAACTTCTTAATTATACCCAGCTCTAATGTCTAATATATTTCATTTATTTGTTTATTTGGGTGGGACGATGCACATTCATGAACAGACAATTTGTATAAAATCACACATATTGATGTAAATATCCCCACGTCCGAGCAGCTCCCACAGTGGAGTGTTTTAAGACCCACTTTTATTCTCTGGCTTTTAACACCACGTGAGTTGTGTGGTCCTCTGTGTCTTTTATTGTATTCTAGGTTTTTTTTTTATTATTTTATTGTTCTTAGAGTATTTATTTTTTATTAATTTTATTTTTTTAGTGTTTTTATCTTTTATTGTTTTTATTATTTTATGGTATATTTATTTGTATGCACTCTGGTGGGGCATTTGATTACTTGTTTATTTTAAACAGTTTCTGTGGTTATTTGTTTATTATAAATGATGTTTTTGTGCAGCACTTTGAAAACGCTTTCAGTTTATGAAATGTGCTATATAAATAAAGTGGATTGGATTGGATACGCCGGATTTAGCACAAGTGCTAATTTCCATCCGTAGTCCCTTATATAAAATACACATAATATAGACATTTGACAGACTCGACAAATACAACTAACAATCTGCATGATCCACAGTACAGTGCAGTACAGTAAACATGGCCGTCATGACCTAAGGTGCTGTTAAAGGTGCTTTTTATTTGTGTTCTGTTTCCTATTCTGTTGTAACGTTTGAGAACCAAGATGGTGCCGCGGACGGTCGCCCTGGTGCTTCGGAGCGTCGTCCGTGCTCCAAGTACCGCAGCAATTTCTTAATGTTGTGAACCTGTTCACTCATATGGCAATAAAAAACATTCTGATTCTGATTCTGATTCTGATTCTGATTCTGATTGAGTTCCAAATTTTCCCAGTTTTTCTGAGCAAGATTTTTGTGAGGAAGGAATTAATCTCCTGTCCCAAACTGCCTCCTGATCTCAAAGAAATGCCTGGTCTGGGAAATTATTGAAACGAATAAACGCTCCGACTGTTATTTGGTATTTTACAGTAAGAAAATAATAGTTTTTCTTTAGACATTTGACGTTAGATGATATAAAGGACCTTAAAACCTTCTGGGCTCCACCATATTTTCCTCCTGATAATTACAGAGACGTACTTTCTCTTTCTCTCATTACCCTCAGTATTTACGCCTTCACGTCCTTCAAATCGCCCCATTACCACCGGCGACCAGCAGGACGGCGCACTCCAGGCTGCCTCATATAAATGAACTACTTACTCCCTGACCGCCCCCTCCCCCCCCGCGCCGGATCGGACCCTACCACGAAGAAACGCCGCCGCGCCGGCCCCCCGAAACGACGCCGTCCTTTAAAAAATGCCGCCATCACGCAGGGCCATAGTGTTCGCAATAATGAATGAGCTAATTCATGTAAATGGGCTCCTATTGTGAGGCTGTATCAATCATGTCCAGAGTCACTGAAAAATGCATGTAGGTTAATACGCGGGACGTCTGCACAATAGAACGAAATGCAAATAATACAGGACGCGTCTTTTACTGTGACATTGCCGATAATTAGGAGGAAATATAAATAAATGTAGGCGCTTTAAACTCTTTGTGAATGTGTAAAACGGGAACGCCATGCATCAAAAGTTGTTATTTCCGGCGGTGAAGTTATTCTCGCGGGTCGGCGGTTCAAACTTTAAGTAAATTATAAGAGTTGTACCCGACTTTACGGCCTTAAAAGATGTGAAAAACATCAAAACTTGCGTGTCCCCAGTTTTGCCGTGACAGTGAAGGTAACAGCAACTTGCAAGCAAATGGTGGACTTCCTGATTACCGGACAATAAAACGCTTTATAATGACATTCAGACAGAACACAGTGGACTCATTTTGACCACAAGAGCTGCTCACACTGCTGCACATTTTGGTCAAACATGGGCACAAAATCAGGAACGGGCCTTTTAACTAGAGATGTCCCGATCAAGAATTTTTGGCTTCGATCCGATCCGATTTTTTTAAGGAGTGTTCTTTCCGATACCTTTTTTTATACAGTTGCGGTAGCGCTGTCTCTGTAATGTAGTGTTGTGAAAGAAGTTCATACCTTAGCTCCAAAAACTCCATTAGACGACAAAAGCCGATGTTTTCCACGACAGACAACGGTTGATCGTCTAAAGCGATGAATTCAACAATCCTCTGTGTTATTGTCTTGGACTTGTCGCCATTTCGACGTAACTTTTCTCTTCTTTGAAACGCCTCCGCCCGTGTTCGCTGCTGTGGCTTTGTCGTCTCGCGCTTGTAAATCTCAAACTCGTCCGGATGATTCTTTTGTAAGTAACGAATCAAACTGGTCGTGTTAAAGTGGCTCTGCTGGTTCCTCCAGGAGAAACTGTTTGTTTGTCGCTGTTTGACTCTCGTTTTGTTGTAGTGAAAAGTCCCACACAGCGACACGGCGGCGTTTTGATTTACAGCTGCCGTAAAGCGAGACGATGCTGCAAAAACACGTGAAACTGGATCAGTCCGATCACGTGACTGAATCCGATACTGTCCGATACTCATAAAAGAGCCGGATCGGGAGCTGATATCAATACTGAATATCCTGGTCAGAAAGAGGCAATCCCCTAAGCTCCTCTGTGTTTTTAAAGTCCATATCTAAGCACATTTAGAAACTTTGAACAGCAATGCAGTCAAGGTCATATCCAAGTCTCCTCTACTAATGTGAAGAGTTATAACGTGGACAGAGGTCTCCCCGGACACATTCATTACTTTACTACTTCTGTTTCCTACAAGAAGAAACTAACTTCTTCTTGAAATAATAAGTGACTTAATCCTTCCAGATCTAAGGGCAATTTTAGTACATTTGTCCTCACCTGGATTTTTTCTTAATTTTGCTATTAAAACTCCTCTTTTTACCCCATAATGAAGTGTTCTACCTCCTTTTTTTCAGTACAACCTGTTATTTCACAATCTGCTGCTGTAGTTGTGTCATATGACGAAGCAAAAAAAGCTACAGGACCAGAAATACACAAAGAAATAAAATTAATTTTACACTCTTTCATACTAATACACAGCATAAGTATAAACAATGTTTTGGACATTAAAAAAAAATCCTTAATTTAGGGTCTTAGCTGTAAAAATGCAAAATATCAAGTCTGTAAGTAAACTAAAAATCTCCTTATTGCCCTAAAAACAAAAAAAGTGTAATCGCTCCATGACTTTCCTGGTCCAGTCCTGGAAACAGCTCCTGTCAGGACCACGGCCAGAGCCACAGCACTTCTGCATTTCCAGGGTGTTTATCATATTTGGATTTGTACATTTGGACTGAAAGAAATTACACACACCAAGATGCATAATTTGTTCTTTATTTGAGAAATAACTGCACTTAGAGCGGCTTTTTTCACTTGTGACGAACACAGACGCTCAGAGCATCTTGACTCACTTCACTCTTTGGCAAAGTTTGGGCTGATCACACGTCTAGTTTTCATATCAGTGCAGGTCCAGTAACATGTACAGCCTCTACTGTCACTTTACAGTCGACCACTGTGAGAGAAAACTCAGCCTGTTTATGTGCAGGAGCTACAGCAGCTAATCGCTAACCAATGAGAAAGAACGACCTTCAAAAAACCGACACATTTCAACACTCAGCCTCACACAGGCGCCTCTCACATCACAAGTCTGCACTCATAAATGTTCTTTTAATTCTGACTCAAAATGATTGTCCATAAAAATAATATAATCCTGCATGTTAATAGCAGCTGCACGTCCTTTCTGCTCTGAAATATGATATGATGCTGATAAAATGGGAGTTGGAGCTGTCGACAGCCGATATAACTGATTATAAATTCACTGTAAATCTTCAGCTAATAAGAAAACTTAGGTTTGGCTTTATTGGATTTTAAATTGGGTTTGTTTAAGCGACATTTACTGTTATTCTGCTTCTTTACGTCATATTTAAAGACAGTAGGTCGGACAAATGGCATTTTGTGTGACATTCTGGTCAGTAAAGTAAGTAAACTACCACTATTCCCCTTTAGCGGTAAATGCATCTGCACCGCGGTAATTAATTATGTTCATAAATGTGGATCATTCACACCTCACTAAAAACAAGAGCACGTGAGTCACATGACGTAACTCTGACTCTGCAGATAAATCCTGATGCAGAGCCACATTTTAGGACATTTATGTGTCTGTAAACTGGATTAAATGGACTTAATATAACGAGGTAAAACAATGGGCCCATACTGACAAGATTTAGGCTGATGGACGATATGTCTGCAAGTGCCCATATCGACCGATAATACTGGCCAACCGATATATCGGACCATCTCTAGTTACTAATTACAAATAAAAATAAAAATGTGTTCATTTACACTACAAAAAAGGATTTTCTAGCATAGTTAAACTGACTTGAATTAAGCAGATTCATCTTAAAAGATCAATTTTAAGATTATTTTACTTAATAAGATGAGATTTTTTTACTTGTTTCAAGATATTCCATCCTGATTTATCTTATCTAGATATTACAACTTATTCTAAGCACTTTTTATATTAACTCAGTCCAGGTTAAGCCTCTTTAACTTCCTTCTCAAACCAATAAGGTGAAAAATCTTGCCATAAACACTTGAAACTGGTGTTTTCTGCTTAGAACAAGATTCGTATTTAGTCTTGTTTTAAGAAAACTTGGTAAGTGAAAATTTCTCACTGCACTGGCAGAAAATTTCACTTAAAATAGAGCAATTTTACCTCAAAATTGGTATTTTTTTCTTATTTTTTGATAGGTCTTTTTTGCAGTGTGCCGCCAAGTAGAGAGAAAATCACAAATATAAATACAGTATTTATATTGCAACACAATTGTTTTCTTCAGGTCCCAGGAGGATATTCTGTTGTCAAAATGAAGACTGTTTTTTTTATTATCATAGTCGTATCGGAATCGGTTTTGAGTATCGAGTCTATTAGTATCGAAAGTTCAATATCGCATCAGCACTACTGGAAACTTGTATCCCTGAGCTTAACACTTTAGTTAAAAGCAACGTTTTTATCATTGCAAGTTAAGCTAAATGCCTTTGGAGAGGTCACTGTACTTCTCTATATGTGCTTCCTGCTCAGTAATTACCCAGAGTCTTTGCTTTTACCTCAGATGCCCTTCCACATGAAACCATTTCCGTTTATCTGTGCCGGCGCTAAACATTCGCCCGAACAACTAACGCTTTTAACAGTTTCCCCGCAACTTTCCTCATCTCCACTCGTCCTCGTCCTCTTCCTCTCGCCTTCAGCGTCTCTGGTTTCCATTAACAGTTTTACATAAAGACGATGATCTCCGAGACAGTTCATACCAGCGCGGAGCATCGGAGTTTCCAATTTCCACGCCAATCTTTTTGGACAAGGCGCCTCCTTCCTCCCTCCCGAACAACAAAAACACGTCTCCATAACTCTCGTGCCTTCTCCGGGGCCCATTCCAGTGTGTTTTTTGAGCCACAGATATTGAGGTCAGAGCCGAGGAGGCGAGGAGAATTTGATTGGCGCCCCCCGCTGTCTGGACATGTACGGTGACGGCTTTAAAAATGAAGGCACAGGAGATGGAGGAGGAGGAGATGTGACAATAGAGGAGAAAAAAATCATCTCTGCCGAAAACTGACAATGATACAAGAGGGAGACGGACGGGGCGGGAGGAGAGGGGCTGCGCGGACCACGAACAAAACTGCACTTTCAATTAGGTTAGAAGAAGATATGCATATTCAAAGGTTCGTTTAAAGGGCCCGTATCTGTTTTTTTTCCATCTGCTGGTCTCCATGGAAATTTATGCCATTTATTACATTACAGATGCTTTTATTGCCCTAAACAACTTGAAAAACCTGCACTTTTACTCCGAGCGGGATTGCCTCTCCATAGATCTGACCTGTAACCTTTGTCTCCATGGTGTTTGACATGTTTTTTGTTTGTTTTTTTTTAGCATAAATGCATATTCCACCCATTATTCGACTTTTGTTTGCAGCATGAACGAAAGGAACAGCTCCTTTCACAGATAAAAAACAAAAACATTTCTTTAATAATCAATCCCCAACCCAAAAAACCAACAAAGTAAGTCTCCAAATAAGTTTAATGCCAAATGCAAAATCATCTCAGTGGAGACAAGAATTTGAACCGAAATGACAACGCAACAGTGCAGAATCTTTCGCCTGTCAATGATTCACAAAATAAAACTGGAAAACAAAAAGTATAGAGCAGTGGGCGTGGCACAGGTGGAGGTGAAACCGGGAGTCGATCAGAGCAATGAGCCTCATCCGTGACTCTTTTCTTAAAATGTTTTCACAACTACCACTACGAAGAAAATCCTGAGCGAACTCTGCCCCAGATTCACAAAGACAAATTCAGCTACGAACAACCTCCACGCTCATTTCCATTTAATTTACATCGAAAATTAATGTTTATTCAGTTAGAAACGCCCTCTGAACGTCCAAATTTGGCCAGTATGGGTTTGGTATTCTGACAGGTGAAAGCGCGAGGGAGAGAGTGACCGAGGAGGTCAAGTGGAGCGTCCACAGACTACGACTATTTCACCGCTTCAGCAGAGATTTCAAACGTCCAAACTCACATCAACACACTCAGGGAGGGACTGTTTACGTCAGAAACTTATTGCAATAAGCAGACGCTTTTCTCGTTTATTTTTTCTGCAGTACTGGGTGATGGGGGCGAGGTGTCCCGGGCTGTGACAGAGGCCCGTCTGGAGAGCACTGGGGCTGGGACAGACCGAGGCTCACTGCTGCTTAAAGTCTGTTAGACTCATAGACACATGTCCTATAAAACTCCTCATGTATGTTATTGGACACACGGTCATATGTGGAGCATGTTTTAACCCAGAACAGGCTACAGGTCTCCAGGGAGAATAGCTGATACTAACTGTAAATCAATTCAATACAATCAGTCAATTCAAATACGGTCTAATACATGACTAAATACTAATAAAATACAACACTAAACACAATCAATCAATTAAATACTGTCCCAATTAAATACTGTCCCAATTAAATACTGTTTAATTTGTTTATGTTGTTGTAAGGCGAGTGTCCAGCGCCTAAATTATATAAATATAAATTATTATGATTGTGGTGGCGGTGGTGGTGGTTGTTGTTATTATAGGAAATAATTTAAGAAAATATATAACTTACAACTCAAAACATGCCCTGTAGGTGTGAAAGTTGTGTGAGTGAGTGTTGGTGGTGGTCGGAGGGACCGTTGGCGCCGCTTGGCTTGGCAGCCGCGCCTCCGTCAGTCTGCCCCAGGGCAACTGTGGCTATAACAGTAGCACCACCACCGGGTATGGAGTGAATGAAGAATACTCTGTAAAATGCTGTGTAAAGCACTTTGGGGACATGTGTCTGTGTAAGGCGCTATATAAAATAAACCTTACCTTACCTTACCTTACAATCATGGAGGAATTAGAATTTATTTGTTGCATCATCAGTAATAATATTTTAAAACGGTAGCAGTTTTGTTCTTAGCGTTCGTAGGATTTGTTCTTCCATTTTCAGATAAGAAAAAGTGAAAAATGTTCATAAAAAGGCTTTAAGTACAGATGTGTTCATAAGGACGTTTTTCAAATGAGGCCCACTGACGTTTTGAATACAGGAGAATAAAGATGATTCATATAAACATGCACCAGTCACTCTAAATACTTCCTGGGTTCTTACACTTTATTGACAATAAGATAAACACATCTCCTGCTGCTCTGTCTTTTTAAACAAGAGCTCCTCCAGCGGGGCAAAATACGCCCGTACTTTGAATTATTGTATATAGAATTAAGTTAGAATTTGTCAAACCTAGTTAAAGATGAATTGTTGGTGCAGAAGATTCCAATACTGGCGTTCTATGGCACATACCGGTAAGCACAATAAGGCAGTTCACTACCAATATAATAATAACAAGTGTGAAAAAACCTGAAGTCACATAAAATTGATACCACTGACCTACAGCATGGATCGATACAAAAATATACAATAAAATACACAAATACAGTATACCTTATATATATATATCGGCGCATGCCCCACATGTTTTGCCTCTTCATGAAGACAAAGCTTCAAAGACTTCAAAGCTTTGAAGTGTCCACAGACGGACGGACAGCGCCATACCATAATACGTCCCGTCTTACAACGGGCGTATAAAAACAAAAAACACAAAGTTCATGTACATGAGAAAACAAACTGAACCGTTTTAGACTCTGTATTTCTAGATTTGTACAGAAATCTGAGCTGAGCCGAGGCAAAAACACAACTGTCCTGTTTCCTGACACTTCCAGGCAGGTTATCCTCCCATCACACGTCCTCCTACTCTTCTCTCTCTCTCCCTCCTTCCTCCCTCTCTCTCTCTTCACCTTTTGCCCTTCTTTATCTCCCGTCTGTCTACCTTCCTCTCTCTCATTTCCTTCTCTATCACCGCACTTCCTTATTTACTTTCTCTCTGCCCTTTCCTTTCCGCTCTCCCCTCTACTCCCTCTACTCTCTTACTTCCTCTTTTTCTCCTTCCCATATTCTCTCTCTCTTTCTAAGCCTTGTTACTTTCCCTCCCTCTTCTCTTTTCTCCTCTTCCCCATTCTCTTTCCTTCTCTCGCTATCCTTCCTCTACCATCTCTCTCTTTCTCCCTTACTCTCTTTCTCCTTCCCTCTTTTCGCCCCTTCCCCACTCTTTCCTTCTCTCTCTCCCTTACTTTCCTTCTCTCCACTCCCCCACATTCTTTCTAACTTCCCCTGCTCTCTCTCTCTCCACCCTTGTTATTTTCCCTCCCTCTCCTCTCTTTTCCCTTCCCCACTCTCTTTCCTTCTCTCTATCCTTTACTTTTCCTCTCTCTCTCCCTTCTCTCCTCCCTTCCTTCATTTTTCTCCTATCCCCCCTTACTTTCCTTCTCTCCTCTCTCTCTCTCTCTATTTCTTTCTTTCTTCCCCCTTACTTCCCGTCTCTTTCTCTTCACTCTCTCGCCTCTCTTCCTCTCCCTCTCCTCCCTCTCTCTTCCCCCTCTCCCTCCCTTTACTCTCCCTTATCTACTCACTCTCTCTCCCCCTTTCTCTCTCCCTTCTCTCCTCTCTCCCCCTCTCTATTTCTTTCTCTCTTCCCCCTTACTTCCCATCTCTTTCTCCTCTCTCCCTTCTTCTCTCTTCCCTCTCTCCCTCCCGTTACTCTCCCTTCTCTGCTCTCTCTCTCTCTCCCTTCACTCCTCTTTAATCCCTCTTTCCCCTCTCTCTATCGTTCCCCTGCTATCTCTCTTTCTCTCTACCCCTTTCTCTACTTCCCCTCTCCCTCCCTTTATTCTCCCTTGTCTCCCTTTCTTCCCTCTCTCTCTCGTCTCTTCCCCCTCTCCTCTCTTCCATCTAACCCCTCTCTCCCTCTCCCTTCTTTCTTTCTCTCTACCCTCTTACCTCCCCTCTCCCTCCCTTTTCTCTCTCCTCTCTTCGTCCTAATCCACCTCAAACGCTTACCCCAGCACCATTTAAGGCAGCGGGGTCGCAGATTAGGCAGCTAGCGGCGCGGAGGTTAGCCAAAGCGCGATGGGGCTGCGGGATAAGTCGCCGTGGAGCTGGAAGTGACAGAGGAGCGGAGGGGAGGGCATCTGAACGTCCGACTGTAGCTGGGTGGATGTGAGAGAGGACGGGGAGAGTGCGGGTTTAGCGGCTCGGCTCTGAAAAGGTGATAAAGTCCAGAGGGGGCGGAAAGGAGGGATTAGAGGAGCAGAGAGAGAAATGCGGAAGATTGGACAGAGAGAGGAGAGACGGACGGGGGGAAATATACCGGGAAGAGTGAGAAGCGCTAATGTTGAGCCCTCGATCGCACAGGCTGTGGTTCCTGACACAATATTTACAGTTTATTCAATTCAGGCATTGTTAAAGCTGCACTACGGGTTTGGAAGTGGCAAAATACAAACTCAGGATATGACGAAAATAACACGAATTTATTCCTCACCTGTCGCAAAGTGGGAAATTTAAACTGCAGCGTCTCGTCCACATTATCCATAGAAATTGTCCACAAATAATGACCCCAGTCCACAAATCCGCACTGTGAATCCACTTTGAGATGTTCTTTAAAAGTAAAAAGTGGAGATAGTTCCCCCCCGTGTGTTTGTTTACATCCACGCGGCGCACGGATCGAGGTGAAGCTGCAGATTAGCGACAGTGACTCTACTTCCTGTGGACTTTATCGTCAGTCTTTTACGCTTTAAACATTCTGTATCTGAAGTATTGTTCCACATTTCGCAAATAATAATCACACAGTTTTGATTTCTTAACTAGAAGTGCGGAGTTTTGATCTTCGAACACTTAAAGTTGAACTGTGGCACGTCTGAAGCTAAAGTCCGTCGCTAGAGGAGGTCGAATTCTGTCAGAAACCAAAATAAAACGGCACAGATCAGCGTTTCCTCGATGGGGATCTCGCTGTGGCATTGAGTCCTTGTAAAATGCTATTACTACTACTACTGTTACTACTACTACTACTACTGTTACTACTACTACAACTACTACTGTTACTACTACTGTTACTACTACTACTACTACTACTGTTACTACTACTACCTTACTAGTCCTGCACTATTGCATGATATTGTACTGCATTCTGCTTTTTACTCTATATTTATACTATTTGTGTATTTTATTGTATTGTTTTGTATTGTTTTTGTATTGTATTTATTGACTGCACCCTGCACTACGTGCCCAAGACAAATTTCTCCCTCGGGGGACAATAAAGTTTATCTTATCTTATTACTACTGTTACTACTACTACTACTACTACTGTTACTACTACTACTACTACTACTGTTACTACTACTACTACTACTGTTACTACTACTACTACTACTGTTACTACTACTACTACTACTGTTACTACTACTACCACTACCAATGTTACTACTACTACTACTACTGTTACCACCAACCACTGTTACTACTACTACCATCATTACCATCACTACTACTACTACCGTTACTACTACTACTACCACTACCACCGTTACTACCACTACTACTACCACTGTTACTACTACCATCACTGTTTACTACCACCACTGTTACTACTACTACCACTGTCACTACTACTACCACTACCACCGTTACCACTACTACTACCACTGTTACTACCACCGTTACCACTACTACTACCACTACCACTGTTACTACTACCACTACCACTACCACTACTACCACCACCACTACCACTACCACTGTTACTACTACCACCACTACCACCACCACTACCACTACCACCACTACTACCACCGTTACTACCACCAACTACCGTTACCACTACCACCACCACTACCTACTACTACCACCACTACCACTACCACTACCACCACTACCACTACTGTTACCACTACCACCGTTACTACTACCACCACTACTACCTACCACCGCCATTACTACTACCACCACTGTTACCACTACCACCGCTACTACTACTACCACTACTACCATCATTACTACTACCGCCATTACCACTACCACCACCACTGCTATTACTACTACCAACTACTACCACTGCTATTACCACCACCACTACTACCGTTACCATCACTACCGTACCACTACCACTGTTACTACCACTACTACTGACTACTACTACTACTACCGGTTACCACTACCACCACTACCACTACTACTACCACTACTACTACTACTACTACCACTACTACTACTACTACGACTGTTACTACTACTACCACTACTACCACTACTACTACTACTGCTACTGTTACTACTACCACTACTACTGCCACTATTACTACTACTACTGCTATTACTACTACTACTACTACTGCTATTACTACTACTACTACTACTGCTACTACTACTACTGCTACTACTACTACTGCTACTACTACTACTACTGTTACTACTACTACTACTACTGTTACTACTACTACTACTATTACTACTACTACTCTTACTACTGCTATTACTACTACTACTACTACTACTATTACTACTACTGTTACTACTACTACCTGCACGTTTGTATGTTATTATATGTTATTACATTTTATCTGTATTTTATTATATTTTTGACTATATTGTTTACTATTTTCCTTGTATTTGCAAACACTTTTTTAACAGTACTATTTATTGCAGCTGTTTGTACTTCTTGAATATTAGCGAGTCAAATAGTTCTTCTCATCCTGAGCGTTTCATTGCTCTGCTGACCTTGTGTTGAACCTGCATATGACAAATAAACGATCTTGAATCTTGAATCTTGCTTCACACTGAAGAAGCTTAACACCACTTTAACCCATCTGACAACAGCCACGAGTCTAACGAACAAAACGCTCTGCCTGGTTCACTCATTAGTGTCTGGAAACATTAGAAAACAACTGTATAAGCACCTTACACTTCCCTCTGTTGATTTCCCACTGCACAGACCAAAGCCCAAACGATGAATCAATCAAAGACACTTGAAAATCGTCCTGTACTATAAGTATATGAGTATAAGTAAGTCTATAAGTGGCCTCTGCGATCTCAAGTACTACGTGACATCACACAGCACTGTCCTCATCACACACAGACGCTTCAGGGGTGGAGTTTAAAGTGTGGAATCCTGTTAGTCTTCCTCCAGTTTTACTCTTTCTCCCCATTCTTTCTCCCTCAGCCCTGCTCCTCTGCTCTTTTCTTTTCCACCTTTCTCCCCTGTCCCCCACTCTCTCCTCTCCTCTCGCTGGGACATACCCGTCTGCCCTCTTCCTCCTCCCTCCCTCCTCTTTCCTCTCCGTCCCTCCTCTCCTCTCTTGGCTGGAGGTTGTAAATTAAACAGGGACTCCCCTCTCTGTCTCCTCTCACCTCTGCGCCGGTGTCTGTGGGCAGTGAGCTCCACCTGAACCCACCAACCCTCCCAGACACTCACACACGAGTGCAAATGATTTAACGCACTCATCTAAACTTTTAATGGAGTGTTTTTGATTTGGATTTGACCAAGAAATACATAATAATATTGTTTTAAATTTTGAATTATGTCCCATAATGTGTCAGGTTCATTGAAAGTCCAGTTCAAAACCACAGAACAGATAAGTCCTGCCTCTTTATAGTGGAATTTTACAGAATCACTGACCCAGAGTCTGATTTTGAATCATTGTAAGTAAGTACAGAGCAGTGGGCGGGGATAGGGGGCAGGTGGAAACTTGTCTTTGCACTCAGGCCTAAAATACAGGACAGGATTCTTTATAATATTCAAACAGAAAACCAATGATAAGGGAACACCACTGTAATGTAATTTTGTAAAATGATGTTATAACAGTTTTTTGTGTGTGATTTGTTTCCTTTAAGGAGCCTCATCTTTTCTGCTCCTTTTCTGAAATGTTTTGTAATTATATTTTTGTTTAAATCCTGGGTAAGATTGTTAAGAGTGACACATGTAAGAATAAACATATTTAAATTAAGTGAAATGAAACAACTCATGATTTTATATAAGCTCCCGTCAAACTTGAACCTCATTGTTTAGCCCCTCGTTGTAAACTCTGTCTCCTGTATGTCCCGTGTGTGTGTGTGTGAGTGTCAGTGTGTGTGTGTGTGTGTGTGTGTGTGTGTGTGTGTGTGAGTGTGAGTGTGATGTGCTGCTTTGTATTGTCTCTGTGTTGTGTGTCTTTGTATTTCCTGCGGAGGTGTTGTTTCCGGAGACGAGCTGCTCAGGTGATAAGTGGAAGTGTGACACAGGCCGCTGTCCAGGGTGCTGAAATCTGTGTGTGTGTGTGTGTGTGTGTGTGTGTGTGTGTGTGCATGTGTGTGGCTGTGTGTGTTTGTGTGCGTGAAAGTGAAAGAGAGAGAGAGAGAGTGACTGTCCGTGGTTCTGAAATGTGTGTGTCACTTCAAACAATATGACGTCCATATGGCGGACAAAAAAACCCTGTCCCGAGCTAAATCCTCAATAACATGACTCCAGGTGAAGGTTCGGTGAGTGGCGACTGTGGTGAATGTTTGGATCAGTCTGGAGGAGACGTAACTCGAACCCAAAAAGTACAGAAACTCACATGCGCGCTGTCCGTGGTGCTGAACTGCAGATCTCCTGTGTATGTTATGGCCTAAAGGTTAAATGACTCAGTGCTGATTGTCTGTAACATCTCACATTTTCACACTTCTTTCTTTTTTAAGTTTATATACAAAGCCACAAATGGATAAAAGACACTGTATGATATAAATTGAGCAAACTTTTTTCCCTTCACCCATTAGAGCACCAGGAGAGGGAGTGTTTACCTCTGCTGTATCAAACATAAAGGCTCGAATGGCCTGGAATGATGAACAGTACATCATTAAACATGTCTATGTGCCATGTTATTAAAGGAGATTTATTCTGCAAATTTGACATTCTTGAGTTTTTGAGCATGTTTTAACTGTTTTCCTTTTAATTTACTTTCTCGAAGTTGTATTTAAAGTGATTCCTGCGTCTTTATTCTCCAGTATTCAAGCAGATCTTTGTTGTGATGATGTTCACAGTGAAGTCTGCTCCCACTGGACATCGCTGTTTTCTAACTCAGAAATCGTAACTCAGCGGACGTATTTCCTTTATTACGTTTTTTTAGATGAATATTTTGAATTAAAACATCTAAATTTATCATCCATCATAGATTCTAACTACAAACACATTTGCCACGTTTTCATGAGAGCTTTAATTCCAAATAAAAATGATTTCATTCTGAATAAAAATTTATTCAGCTTTAACAAGACCATGTAAACACTTAATTCCTAATGAAAATGATTATTTGGAATTAAACTTAATTAGTAAGTAAGTGGGTGGTTTATTTTGATTTTAAAGTCATATTAATGTATTCCTCGATCATGTAAATGTTTCTTCTTCTTCAAAATAATCCCGGTGGTTGGTGCTCGTTGTGTCGTCCTTCGATCCGGCTCCTCCAGTCGTCTCTCTGGACTTTCCTCCACGTCTCTTTGGATTTGTGAGCGGGATGTGGGAGTGGGCTGAGGTGTGGCAGCCTCAGACTCAGTTTGTCTTCTTCCTCCTTCTCCGACACTCTTCCCTTCTCCTCCTCAGCTCACAGACGTAAAGCGTGAGGACAGAATTCTCCAGCTGCTGCTTCATTATCACCGGAACGACCGCGGGAAAAAGTTTGGATCGTGTTTGTGTCGGCGGCGAAACGACAAACCGAGATGACAGAAAAGCCGGGAGCAGCTGAAGTGTGGGTTTTCTTCCCAAAGACGGAAATACGTTTGTGTCGCTGTCCAATCAGAACCTCCCAAACCCCCAATTAAATAAAGACGATTTAACATGTTTTCCATGGAAACCTCAATTCAGAATTATTATTTCTATGTAAACTCAAAAAAGAATATTTAAATTCTGAACTATTAATGTGTTTGCTTTAATTCACTGCTCAAAAACGCCTTGATAAACCTGCATTCTTTGAGAGCGGGTTCGCCTCTCCGCAGATTCGACCTGTCACTTGTCTTGACCTTCAGTGTTCCGATAACTTAACATTCCTGCGAAACAGACGAAGAGGTCGGTGAAGGCGAGGAAACCACAGCAAAAAGCCAAACCCTGCGCATTTCTTATTCAAGTCAAAGATCTCTATAATTCCTGGAACGGCCCTAATTTCTGCCCTGCTCTGAGTTTTATGTCCGACCCTCCAGATCGAGACGTGAGAGTTTTATCCAGACGATCGTCAAAAGTCCCAGTAAAAAACCCACTTCTGCGGCGCTCTGAAGGTGACCGGGGTTTATGGGAGATCGTGGTCTTCGGCGATTGGACGGGGCAGGAGTTATGGGCGGGGCTGGACAAACGAGAGGTCAGAAATAAAACGAGAGACGAGAGAGAGGAAGACACGATGGGAAAGTTCAGAGCGAAGGGGACGTGTTACGCAAAATCAACTTGTGTGTCCCTTCTAGCCTCGTTATAGACGTTCTTCTCTCCGTTTTCTCCATGTGTCACGCTGGGGGTGTTCTGCATTTACGTCTACTGACTGAATATTCATCGGTTTCCATGGTGACGCGATGCACAGATTAGAAAACACTGCCAAATAAGTGTTAAAATTGTCTAAAAAGTCAAGAAAAAGTGCAAAATAGACTTAAAAAGCACACTTTCAGGAGCCTGTGATCAACACAGGAGTTCATGGTTCAGTTTAGGAGTTTGATTTGCAACAAAAAGTTGACAGGAAAGACTTGTTCAGCAGTAAAAATCAGCCGCTCTCCTGTTGTAGTTCCAGCTCACTCAGTTCTTTCCGGTGCGATTGTGTTGAGACAAAACTCAGATTAAAGTCTAACTTGAGGTCACAGAGGTTCGGACGGTTTGAGTTTGAGGTGGATTCACACCGGAGCCCTGCCCACGTGAGACCTGACGCAAAGCAGTGCACCCTGGGACACGTTTGTAAGTTCGTGGCGAGCGAAGGCGGGAGCGGGACTGCGCGATGCGGGAGCGGGCGGACGGGAGGGTAAACCGCACTCCCGCAAACTAAATGCGAGTGCGAAGTCAAATATACAAATGATTAACGTAGCCGATCATACATAATTCTACAATACAAATACTCGGGTTCGGTGAGTCACTCTCGGGGGTTCAGGGGTCAGACTCACATCCGACTCATATGATTCATGGTGTCACGTCCTGTTTGGCCGTTATTGGCTGCAGGAAATCTTGTCCGCGCAATCGTCTTGTGACTCGTGATGGTGTCGTGTCATTTCTTAATATTTTCCCTTCAGACGAACTATGTCGAGCAAAAAAAAAGAAAGTGGTCGGACAAATATGTGCGATATGGATTCACATATATATACCTCTATTTGAATTTGAAAAAAAAAATATATTTTTTTTTTCCAGTTAATAAGGGTTCAGTGAATGTGCAGATGAAACTAGCGGAGTTCAGCACCTCCAACAAGGTTAAGAACCACTGCTCTAATACAAATCCTTTTGAGCATTGTGCTTCTTTTGCTCTCTTTTGTTTTTGCTCACACTTTTCTGTTTTATTTTATTACGCTCAAATAAACACTGATGATGAATTTGTGCTGGATGTTTTATTTGGCGTTAATAAAAACACTTTAAGCAGCCTAAACTTGCAGATGTGCTCTAATCTCGTGCACATTTTAGACAATTCCTTTCCACTTCTCACAGTAGAAGAACAGAGCAGCTCTAGTACGTTCTTCTTTAAAGAGAGGTGCATTTACTGTCAAAAAAATCAAGAAATTTGATGAGGAAATTTAATAAATCAAGACTTTAAGTGAGGGAAAAAGCGAGCGTCTCCATTTTTGCAGGATTTGCGGGTGGGAGAGGGACAAAATATCGCAGATGTGGAAGCGGGAATGAAAATTACAATTATTTGCAGGTGCAGACGGGACTGAAAATTCTGTCCTGCGCAGACCTCTACTTCACACCCCAGCTGTAAAGAACGAATTGTTGGATAATCAGGACGTGCACTGTTAGCATGCTAGTTGTTGACAGTTCTATCACAATGGCAAAACTCTGCTGTAGTCTCTGAAAGTTGTAAAACCCTCTTATAAACCCATCGTGGTGAATAATTAGGACGCTCTGAATGCAAAAGAGAAGTGAGAAAAAACCGTGGGCCACTGCAAACTGTTTAGAATGAACTAGTTTTGTTTTTTACATTTTTAAGATGGTAAAAATCAGGTTCGGCACATTTACCTCAGAACTGTATTTTGGCTGATTCAAGCATGTTTGAGTAATGTTGTACTGTCCTGAATTTGAGGCAAGAAAGCTCAGAAAGTTTCAGTTTTCACCCATCACCTATCCCCGCCCACTTCTCTACACTAACTTGTGTTTATTTCTATAATTTAGACTCAGTTATATTTACATATAAAAAAGTTATTAAAAAAAGAAACAATTTATGCACAAGCAGAGGAGCAATGGAAGAAGAGGAGAGGGGCAGAGGAGCAATGGAGAAGGTCAGAGAAGGAAAGGAGAGGGTCAGAGGAGCAGAGGAGAGGGTCAGAAGGAAAGGAGAAGGTCAAAGGAGCAAAGGATGAAGAGGAGAGGGTCAGAGGAGCAGAGGAGAGGGTCAGAGAAGGAAAAGAGAGGGGCAGAGGAGCAGAGGAGGAGGTCAGAGGAGAAAAGGAAGAAGAGGGTCAGAGGAGCAATGGAGAAGGTCAGAGAAGGAAAGGAGAGGGGCAGAGGAGCAGAGGAGGAGGTCAGAGGAGAAAAGGAGAAGGTCAAAGGAGCAAAGGATGAAGAGGAGAGGGTCAGAGGAGCAAAACAAGGGTCAGAGGAGTAAAAAAAGGGTCAGAGGAGTAAAAAAAGGGTCAGAGGAGCAGAAGCTCCAAAGGAAAGTGTCTGACAGAGGAAATTATACTGTCATAAAAACACGCCACAAACAGTAAAAAGCTCTTTTTATGTCCCTGAAAACACTGTAAACACACCCTTCTCTTTCTTCTTCTCTTTCTTCTTCTCCTTATTCTGCGACTGTCCCTCGTACACGTCTCCATTTTATATTTTATCTTTCCCGTTAACGTGCGGCTTTGTGCGATCCCGACTCTTCTCCTCTCAAACGCACCTCGTCATCTCTCCCCTTTGTGTTCTCTGATCAATCCCAAGGAAATCTATATCGGATGAAAAGCAAAGCGCAAACTCCGAAGGCTATTTTTCCGTAAACGCCGCCGAGGATACACAAACAGACCCATCCACAACGCCACAATTAGCTTCCCGATGAGGTTAGCGTCTCGCAGAATGACCCGGCGATAATCTGCCTTATTTTGGCGAGCTTTTGTGGCGGCGCGAGGGGGAGTTGTGTTTACAGTAGTGAAATTACTCGTGTCAGGGAAGCGTCCACGTCTGAGGGGAGAGCGCTCCGGCGGCCATAGAATTGAGCGGCCCTAAACGCACCATAATACAGAAGGCGTGGTCCCCCCTATTAAAATGTGCGCTCCAATCAATACGCGGCGTAATGGGGGCTGTTAGGGCCAATTATAACGGCGCTATTATGAGAGTGGACATTGTTGAGCCGTAAACTGTTATTACGGGGCAAAAGTACCGTGTTTACATGGGGCAGGAGGAAGAGGAGGGAGGGAAAAGAGAGGAGAGGAGAGAAAGAACGGTGTTTACATGGGGCAGGAGGAAGAGGAGGAGGAGGAGGAGAGAAAGAACAGTGTTTACATGGGGCAGGAGGAAGAGGAGGAGGGAAAGAGAGAAGAGGAGAGAAAGAACGGTGTTTACATGGGGCAGGAGGAGGAGAGAGGAGGAGGAGAGAAGAGAAAGAACAGTGTTTACATGGGGCAGGAGGAAGAGGAGGAGGAGAGGAGAGAAAGAACGGTGTTTACATGGGGCAGGAGGAAGAGGAGGAGGAGAGGAGAGAAAGAACGGTGTTTACATGGGGCAGGAGGAAGAGGAGGAGGGAAAAGAGAGGAGAGGAGAGAAAGAACAGTGTTTACATGGGGCAGGAGGAAGAGGGGGAGGGAAAAGAGGAGAGGAGAGAAAGAACGGTGTTTACATGGGGCAGGAGGAAGAGGAGGAGGAGAGGACAGAGAACAGTATTTACATGGGGCAGGAGGAAGAGGAGGAGGAGAGGAGAGAAAGAACGGTGTTTACATGGGGGAGGAGGAAGAGGAGGAGGAGGAGAGAAGAGAAAGAACAGTGTTTACATGGGGCAGGAGGAAGAGGAGGGGGGAAAGAGAGAAGAGGAGAGAAAGAACGGTGTTTACATGGGGCAGGAGGAAGAGGAGGAGGAGGAGAGAAGAGAAAGAACGGTGTTTACATGGGGCAGGAGGAAGAGGAGGAGGGAAAAGAGAGGAGAGGAGAGAAAGAACGGTGTTTACATGGGGCAGGAGGAAGAGGAGGAGGAGGAGGAAAGAAAGAACAGTGTTTACATGGGGCAGGAGGAAGAGGAGGAGGAGAGGAGAGAAAGAACAGTGTTTACATGGGGCTGGAGGAGGAGAGATGGGGAGAGGAGAGAAAGAACAGTGTTTACATGGGGCAGGAGGAAGAGGAGGGGGGAAAGAGAGAAGAGGAGAGAAAGAACAGTGTTTACATGGGGCAGGAGGAAGAGGAGGAGGGAAAAGAGAGGAGAGGAGAGAAAGAACAGTGTTTACATGGGGCAGGAGGAAGAGAGAGGAGAGGAGAGAGATGAGACAGAAGGAGGAGAGGGGGAGAGAAAGTACTGTGATTAAATGGAGGAGGAAGAGTAGAGCGAGGGGGAAGAGACGAAGAGGAGAGAAAGAATAGGTTGAGATGGGGCAGGAGGAAGAGGAAGAGGGAAAAGAGAGGAAGGAGAGAAAGAACAGTGTTTACAAGGAGGAGGAGAGAGGAGGAGGAGAGAGATAGGGAGAGAAGTTTATATGGAGGGAGGAGGAAGAGGAGGAGGAGGAGAGAAGAGAAAGAATAGTGTAAAAGAGCAGGAGGAAGAGGAGATGGCAAGAGAGAAGAGGAGAGAAAGTACTGTGTATATATGGGAGAGGAAGGGGAGAAAGAGGGAGGAGAGGAGAAAGACAAGAATAGGTTGAGAGGGGGTTAGGGAGAGAGAGAGAAAGAGGGGAGAGAAAAAGTACTGCGTTTACATGGGAGGAGGAGAGAGAAAAGGAGAGGATAGAAGGAAAGAGGGGAGAGAGAGGAGAAGAGATAAAGTACGGTGTTTACATGGGGCAGGAGGAGGAGTAGAAGGAGGAAAGGAAAGAGGGGGAGAAGGAAAGATAGAAAGAGCGGGAGAGAGAACGTACAGTGTTTACACGGGAGAAGAGGAAAGAGGAAGAGGAGAGAAAGATAGAGGAGGAGTAGAGAGTGGGGGAGACGGGAGAGAGAAAGAGAGGGAAAGAGAAGATACTGTGGTTACATGAAGGGAGGATGAGAGAAAGGGAGGAGAGGAAAAAGACAAGAATAGGTAAAGAGGGAGAGAGGAGATGGCAAAAGAGGGGGAGATAGAAAGTACTGTGTATATATGGGAGAGGAAGGGGAGAGAGAGGGAGGAGAGGAGAAAGACAAGAATAGGTTAGGGAGAGAGAGAGAGAAAGAGGGGGAGAGAAAAAGTACTGCGTTTACATGGGAGGAGGAGAGAGAAAAGGAGAGGATAGAAGGAAAGAGGGGAGAGAGGAGAAGAGATAAAGTACGGTGTTTACACGGGAGGAGGAGAGGAAATAGAAAGAGGAGAGAAAGATAGAGGAGGAGTAGAGAGTGGGGGAGACGGGAGAGGGAAAGAGAGGGAAAGAGAAGGTACTGTGTTTACATGAAGGGAGGGTGAGAGAAAGGGAGAAGAGAAAGACAAGAATAGGTTAGGGAGGGAGAGAGAAAGAGGGAGAGAACGTACTGTGTTTATATGGGTGAAAGAAAGAAAGAAAGAAAGAAAGAAAGAAGAGGGTTAGAGAAAGGGAGAGGAGAGGGAGAAGATGAGAAAGACAAGAAGAGGTTGAGAGAGAAAGTTTATGTTCATATAGGAGGAGGAAAGAACAGGTTGAGGGGGAGAGAGAAAGAAGGAGAGAAAAAGGAGGAGGAGATGGAGAGAAAGGGCGAAAGAGAAAGAAGAGGTGGAGAGAGTGAGAGGAAGAGGGTGAAGATGAGAAAGACAAGAATAGATAGAGGAAAGAGGGAGAGAAGGAGAGAAAGAGAAAGAGGGGGAAGAGAGAGAGGGAAGAGGAGAAAAAAAGGGGTTGAGAGAAAGAGGGGGAGACAGAGGGAGAGAAGGAGAGAAAGAGAAAAGGGGGAAGAGAGGACATGGATAAGAAGAGAAAGAATAAGCTGAGAGGGAAAAAGAGAATGCAAAGGAGGGAGAGAGAAGGAATACGAGACGTGAGAGGATAAAGAAAGAGAGGGGGCAGTGAGAGGAGTGGAGAGAGAAAGAAGGAGAAATACAGGAGTGATAGAGAGAGCGATAAAAGACAGACATAAGGAAAGAGAAAGAGAAATCTGTGAGGAGAGGAGAAGAGAGGACAGAAGAGGCAGGCATAGAAGTGGAGTGAGAACATAAAAAAGAGAATGGGCAGTGAGACAGAATGGAGAAGAGAGAGGGATGGGGGGGTGGGTGGAGGGAGGAGGGAGGAGAGGAGATAGACAGAGCAGAGAAGTGTATTTTGAAGCCTCCATTTTGACAGTAATCACCTCCATTATTGACTTCACTCTGACTCGGCTTTTGTCTAAAGCACCGACCGAGTCTGAACAGAGAGAAGGAGAGTCACTGGAGAAGAGACGGAGGAGGAGAGGGGGATGAGGGAGGAGAGGGGGATGAAGAGAGGAGAGGGAGGAGAGGGGGATGAGGGAGGAGAGGGGGATGAGGGAGGAGAGGGAGGGGGAGGGGTGGAGGAGGAGAGGAGGATGAGGGGGTGAGGGAGGAGAGGGGGATGAGGGAGGAGAGGGGGATGAAGAGAGGAGAGGGAGGAGGAGGGGGTGGAGGAGGAGAGGGGGATGAGGGAGGAGAGGGGGATGAGGGGGATGAGGGAGGAGAGGGGGATGAATGAGGGAGGAGAGGGAGGAGAGGGGGATGAGGGAGGAGAGGGGGATGAAGAGAGGAGAGGAGATGGGGTGAAGAGAGGAGAGGAGATGGGGTGAAGAGAGGAGAGGAGATGGGGTGAAGAGAGGAGAGGAAATGGGGTGAAGAGAGGAGAGGAGAGGGGGATGAAGGGAGGAGAGGAGAAAGGGATGAAGGGAGAAGAGGAGAGGAGGATGAAGGGAGGAGAGGGGGATGAAAGGAGGAGAGGAGAGGAGGATGAAGGGAGGAGAGGGGGATGAAGACAGGAGAGGGAGATGAAGGGAGGAGAGGACTATGTTTAAATCAAACTTATCCAGTCATTTTCCTTCTCATTTATCATCTCCAAGTTGTTGAGTTTTAATCACTTATTTTCACGACATTTAAAAAAATGTACTTGTGTTTTCACCTCCAGTGGGACACGCCCACTGTCACTTTGTTTTTCTACTTTTATTTTTTATTTTCTAGTCGGTGAAATACACAGGATTTGGTAGTGTCATGAACTCATTTTGGTTCAAATGTAGAAGAAAACATCTGTTGTGATGATGTTTGTGGTGAAATCAGCTCCTACTGGACACCACCATTTTCCAACGTGGAAACCGGTGCATTTGTTTATTTTATTTTGTCCTTTTAGAAGAATATTGTGATTAAAAATATAATGATACACAAGTGTCATAGACTCTAACAGCAAACACAGGCACCATAGTTCTGCTTTAAAGTTTAAACCTTCATTCAACAAAATAACAGTCACATAATCACTATTGTGTAACGTATGGTGCCCTCACAGCAGGACTGTAGAGCTGTGCCCAAGCACAGATCGTCCCTAAAGAGTCACAGAAGTCAACGAAACTAAATATTTAGGCATTATTCTCGATAAAACCCTCACATTTCAAAGTCAAGTAAAAACATATGTACGAAAATTAAATCAAATTTGAACTGTTTTTGCTTTGTTAGAAAGGAATGACCTCATGAAGCAGCCCTGCTGTACGTCAGTGCAGTGATATGTTCACATATCTCACACTGCATCACATGGGCTCAAGTCTCTCTCTCCACTCTGAAGCCGCTTATTTCACTGTACAATCAATGAATCAATCGGAGTATTGGATAAGAAGCCTATGAGGGGGCATCACTGTGACATAAAGACGCATAAGCTTTTTACTTTTGAAAACTTTGTTAATTTTAGCACTGAAATTAGTTTTTAAATGTTTGAACCACGTGTCACCACTGTTCTCACGTCTCACTGTCAGGCTCAGGGCTCAGACCCTCACTCAGCCTCAGGCAGTGGAGACTGTGCAGCACCATCAGAACATCCACCCAGACTGTGGAACTGTCCCTGCTCACCTCAAACTCCAGACTGATATTAACATCTTCAGCAGAGGATTAAAACAGTGGTTGAAGTCAGGACAGAATTGTTCACACAGTCTTAATATATGAAATGTTTTATGTGTAGTAAATTAACAATTTGTCTTTTCACATTTTAAATTGTAACTTGAATTGTGCAGTCTTTTCTAAAAGCCCCTATGGACTGGTGTTTAAAATTAGCACATGTGCTAACACACTTAAGCAATACATCTGGTTTGTCCAATGTATATGTGATGTTCATATTAAATAAATAAATAAATAAATGTAAAAAGCGCGGTACGTCCACTGTGAGGGCAATTAAACTGTGCTCAGTCCAGGTGGGACTCCGGCCCGGGTGGAGGGGGGGGAGGCCTCTGCAGCGTTACAGCAGGACTCATATCTGTCTAACTATTTAATAGATAGTTCTGCCGCTGGACTTATTTTCTCCTACTGCAGATCATGTAAACAAACAGCGCCGTGTGGTGATGTCAACAATGGTGCAATGAAACTATCCAAATGTATGCAAATCTTGTTTGATTTTATTTTTTACTTTTATTATATTTTTTTTTACTATATTTTATTATATTTTATTTTTATGATTATTTATATTTTTATTATATGTTTTATATGTTATTTTTCATTATTTAATTTTTTTATATTTTAATTATTTTTAATGTTTTTTTTATTCTATTGATTTGATCGGCTTTACACATTTTAATGCATTCTATTTTCTCAATTTTTGAGATATTTATGATTCAAGTCCACATTTTCACATCATTTCTGATCCATCCAGTTCACAATTTTCATGTACTGTATTCAACATTTTGTTCTCGCACTGCTCTGGAGCTGCGGTTTCTCAGTTCGGTTGTCCCGCCTGGATCTATAACAGTTCTATGTTGTGCAGCTGTGAGTGCGAAGAACCCACAGAAATCGCGCTTGAGCTAAAACACGTTCTGGTCTTTGTTTACATTACGGTTGCTATAGGCGACAGTTATGGGATCCTCACATCTGCTGCTCTTTTCCAACCAGGAAGTGACGTCATGAACTTCTACAAAAATGTCGTAATGGAAAAAAACAAGGAACAAAAATATAAAATAACTTTAGTGATGTTTCTAGAGTCTAATCTGCCATGTGCACTTTAGGTTTTACTGCACAGACTCTCTCCTCCTCCTGCTTCTGTCCCTCTCTTCTTCTGCCTCTCTCCATCTGTTTTTCTCTTCTTCTGTCTGTCTCTTCTTGTCTTTATCCTCGTCTGTCTCTCTTCTTCTGTTTCTATCTTTTTCAGTCTCCCTTTTCCTCTCCCTCTTTTTTGTTTTTCCCTTTTTCCGTCTCTCTCTTCTGCCTCTCTCTTCTTCTGTTTCTCTTTTCTTCTCTCTCTCTCTACTGTCTTTCTCTCTGCTTCGTCTTTCTTTGGTCCCGTTTCCCTCTTCATTCTTTCTCTTCTGCATTCTCTTCTTTCGTCTCTCTCTTCTTCTGCATTCTTTTATTCTGCCTTTCTCTTCTTCTGTCTCTCGCTTCTTTTGTCTCTCCTTGTCTTTTCCTTCTGCTCTCTCTTCTTCTGTCTTTCTCTTCTTATGTCTCTCTTCTTCTGTTTTTCTCTTCTGTCTCTCTTTTCTTTCTCTTCTTTTGTCTCTCCTTGTCTCTCTCTTCTTTCTCTTTTGTCTCTCCTTGTCTCTCCTTGTCTCTCTCTTCTTTTGTCTCTCCTTGTCTCTCTCTTCTTTTGTCTCTCCTTGTCTCTCTCTTCTTTTGTCTCTCCTTGTCTCTCTCTTCTTTTGTCTCTCCTTGTCTCTCTCTTCTTTCTCTTCTTTTGTCTCTCCTTGTCTCTCTCTTCTTTCTCTTCTTTTGTCTCTCCTTGTCTCTCTCCTTTCTCTTCTTTTGTCTCTCTTCTTTCTCCTCTTTTGTCTCTCCTTGTCTCTCTCTTCTTTCTCTTCTTTTGTCTCTCCTTGTCTTTCTCTTCTTTTGTCTCTCTCTTCTTTCTCTTTTGTCTCTCCTTGTCGCTCTTCTTTCTCTTCTTTTGTCTCTCCTTGTCTCTCTCTTCTTTCTCTTCTTCTGCTTTCTATTCTTCTGTCTCTCTCTGCTTCTGTCTTTCTTTGCTTCTGCCTCTGTCTTCTCCTGTCTTTCTCTCCTTCTCTCTCTCTCTGTGTTTCTCTCTATCCACACCTCCGCCCGTCACTGCCGACGCCTAAATCCAGTTTCCAATTTCCTCCTCCACAAACGTTCGAAGTTTGGTCAGAGCCGGAGCCGTGGGGAGCGAGTGATAGAGATCGGAGATGATGGAGGAGAGGAGGGAGGGAGGAGAGGAGAGAGATGTGAAAATAGAGGAGAGATGGTAGGAGGAGGGAGAGAGGAATATGAAAACGGACGAGTGGAGGAGGGAGAGGGATGTGAAAATGAAGGGGGAGGAGACAGAGGAGGAGAGGGGGAGGGAGAGAGGGATATGAAAATGGAAGAGAAGGGGAAGAGGGGATGAGGACACTGCTGTGCTGAGGGAAGTGTCGGGGCAGGTCTGAACCAGCAGGGGGCAGAAACACTGAGGAGGTGTGGAGGAGAAGCCAGAAGAAGAGAAGTCTGAATCATTATAACATTTTATTTGATTATTTTTGTGATTAAGAAAAAAAAAAGTGTAGAATTTGTGTTTAAAATGTTGCAATGAATCAATTCAAATTTATGCATATCTTGTTTCATTTTATTTTATTTTTTAATTATATTTATATTATTATTTTTATATGTTATTATTATTGAATATATTTATTATATGCTTTATATGTTACTTTTCAATATTTTTATATATTATTATTATTATTATTGTGTTTAAAATGTTGCAATGAAACTATCCAAATGTATCCATATCTTGTTTGATTTAATTTATTATTTTTAAATTTTTTAATTATATTTATTTTTTCATTATATTTTTATTATATTTTATTATTTATTATTTTTATTATTATTTATTATATTTAAATTTGTTATATTTTTTAATTATTTTATTATTATTATTGTGTTTAAAGTGTTGCAATGAAACAATCCAATCCAATGCATATCTTGTTTGATTTTATTTTTTACTTTTTTATTATATTTTATTTTTACTATATTTTTATTATATTTTCTTAGGTTGTATTTTTTATTATTATTTTATATTTTTTTATATGTTATTTTTATTATGTTTTAATTTTTTTTATTATATTTTAATTTTTTTAATTTTATTTATTATTTTTATTGCATTATTTGATCAGCTTTACACATTTCAATTTCTATTTTCACAATTCTTGAGACATTTATGATTCAAGTCCACATTTTCACATCATTTCTGATCCATCCAGTTCACAATTTTCATATACTGTATTCAATATATTTTTCTCACTCTGCTTTGGAGCTGCGGTTTCCCAGATTGTGTAACTGTTGACACTTTTTTTTTGTCCAATCCGAACATAAGACAAAACTTAGATCTCGTCCCATCTCTGCTTATCATCTTCTATTGTTTTCATTAATCTGTGTAACACTTAAAAACGGTCGTGTTTATAAAATGTGTTTGATAAAGAGAACTGGAGCTGTCCATGGTACCACATCAACAGCTGGAGAGAAATACACATTTCTTAATGTACACAGTTGCCAGCGGGAAGAACGTAAGGAAACAAATTTGGGTTTTCCGTACTTTTGAGGACTGATTTACATTCAAATCCTGGAGAATGACCCTAACCTGACCAAAAATTGCTACCAAACCTGAGCCTAAATCCAAACCTAAACCATTTTAACAAGACGAGACATGAGACTGGAACTACAAGAACGAGACAATACAAGACTTTGACATTCTTTATGATAAATAAATCGTGTAATCCAGTCCCCACTTTTTTCTGATTTACTTGAATCCTTCTGCTGTCATCATACGACTGATTTTAGGGGACAACAGCTTCTCAAAAATGCAACTCACTACAACTTGACTCCCTTTTTGTCCAATCCAAATGTAAAAATGTGGGAAAAAATCTCACAAAATCTTTTTCCTCATGTGTGTAAACAATCTTTTGTCTCCTGATACCCCGAATTTAACCATATTTGAACTCTAAACCATCTTGTTTATCAAATAATAAAGGATTTAACTCCTTTTTTACTTAGATTTACCTTGATTTTTTTTGGTTCTCTCCTGATTTTTCTCCAAATAAGAAAAACAGTTCCCTCTATGTGTCTGTGTGTGTTTGTGTACAGATTTTAGGTCCCCACAATGTGATAAACACACCTACAACTCTGTGTAAAATATGTTTTAGAGAAGAAAAAAAAATAGTTAAAAAACATTATTAGCATCACTGCATAAAATAATCCATATTTTCCAAACAAAGACGGTTCCAAAATGCTGCACGGAGATCAGAAAATGAAGACAACAAAAAGGTAAAATAGCTCAAATTTGAAGTCCTAAACGAATAAAAACCAATAAAATCAAGTAAAAGCAAAACTATAACATGAGTAAACAGTAAAAAATAACATGAATTAGCGTCATTTTCAGAAGTCTAATACCTGTGAATAATTCTATGCTTCAAAATTATCCCAAAATTGCCAAACTCTGCACCAGGAATTTTGTGTTTTTTTCTTTTCGTTTTTTTTTCCCCCAGATTTGCAAGACAGAAAAAGGCTGAAATTGAGTCTGGGCTCTGGAGGTGTGCAGGAAGGTGAGAGTATAAACATGAGCGGAGAGATGGAGTGCGGAGGGCGAGCGCGGGGGGAGGGATGGAGGGATGGAGGGACGGAGGGTGCAGTGTGAAAGGGGTTAATAGCAAAGAGGAGGCCCAGAGCTGATAGAAATGCAGCGCGCGTCTCCCTCGCTCGCCTCCTGTGATGAGTTGGAGGCGAGATCTGGCTCCCGCTATAAAAGAGCTCATTGAAAGTAATTCAGAGTGACGGCTGCACAGGAACGACAGAGGAGGAGGAGGAGGAGGAGAGGAGGAGGGGAGGAAAGAGGTAGGAGAGAAAGAGAGAGGAGGGGAGAGGAGGGAGGAACGAGGGAGGCAGAGGAGAAGGAGGAGGAGGAGGGAGGGGGGAGGAATGAGGGAGGAGGGAGGGGAGGAACAAGGAAGGAGGAGGGAGGGAGTAGGGGAGGGTAATGAGGAACGAAGGAGGAGGGGAGGAATGAGGGGAGGAGGGAGGGGAGAAATGAGGGAGGAGGGAGGGGAGGAATGAGGGAGGAGGAGGGAGGGAGGAGCGGAGGAGGAGGAGGAACGAAGGAGGAGGGGAGGAATGAGGGGAGGAGGAGGAGGGGAGGACAGAGGTAGGAGAGAAAGAGGGAGGAGGAATGAGGGAGGGGGAGAGGGAGGAATGAGGGAGGAGAGAAAGAGGAGGGGAGGAACGAGGGGGAGGAGGAGGGGAGGAATGAGGGAGGAGGGAGGGGAGGAACGAGGGAGGAGGGGAGGGACAAGGAAGGAGGAATGAGGGAGGAGGGAGGGGAGGAATGAGGGAGGAGGGAGGGGAGGAACAAGGAAGGAGGGGGGAGGGAGGAGGAAGGAGGAGGGGAGGAGGATGAGGAACAAAGGAGGAGGGGAGGAATGAGGGGAGGAGGAGGAGGAGGAGAGGGAGGAGGGAAGGACAGAGGTAGGAGAGAAAGAGGGAGGAGGAATGAGGGAGGGGGAGAGGGAGGAATGAGGGAGGAGAGAAAGAGGAGGGGAGGAACGAGGGGGAGGAGGAGGGGAGGAATGAGGGAGGAGGGAGAGGAGGAACAAGGGGGAGGAGGAGAGGAGGAATGAGGGAGGGGAGGAACGAGGGAGGAGGGGAGGGACAAGGAAGGAGGAGGGAGGGAGGAGGGAAGGAGGATGAGGAACGAGGGAGAAGAGGAGGAGGGGAGGAATGAGGGAGGAGGAGGAGAGGAACAAGGGAGAGGAGGGGAGGAAAGAGGTAGGAGAGAAAGAGGGAGGAGGAATGAGGGAGGGGGAGGTGAGGGGAGGAGGAATGAGGCAGGAGGGGAGGAGGAACAAGGGAGGAGGGGAGGAGCGAGGAAGGAGGGAAGGAATGAGGGAGGAGTGAGGAAAGAGGGGAAGAACAAGGGAGGAGGTACAAGGGAGAAGATGAGGAACAAGGAAGGAGGGGAGGAGGAGGAATGAGGGAGGAGGGAAAGAATGAGGGAGGAGAGGAACGAGGGAGGAGGAGCAAGGAAAGAGAGGTTCCCTCTGTTTTTTTTTAGCTCTTTCTGCATCAGAACTTTTCATGAAACAGAGACGTGTGATTGGATCTATTGTGATGGTCCTGATCTTACTGTGAGACCTTTGACGATACGATACCACAGTCCTGCTCTGTCTCAGTGCAGTTAGCGCCTCCTTCAGGCTGATATGAGGAAGTGTCCAGAAGCAGCTTGGAGGAGAAAACAGTTGGGACCTTCATGTTGGGACAGAACGGGCTTCGTTTGTATGAAAAGTGCTCGATAAATAAAGTTTATTTGATTGACTGATCCGGGCGTGATCCAAGTATGATCCAAGTATGCTCCAAGTATGATCCGGGCGTGATCCAAGTATGATCCAAGTATGCTCCAAGTATGATCCGGGCGTGATCCAAGTATGATCCAAGTATGATCCGGGTGTGATCCGGGCGTGATCCAAGTATGATCCAAGTATGATCCGGGTATGATCCGGGCGTGATCCAAGTATGATCCAAGTATGATCCGGGTATGATCCGGGTATGATCCGGGTGTGATCCGGGTGTGATCCGGGTATGATCCGGGCGTGATCCAAGTATGATCCAAGTATGATCCAAGTATGATCCGGGTGTGATCCGGGCGTGATCCAAGTATGATCCAAGTACGATCCAAGTGTGATCCGGGTATGATCCGGGTATGATCCAGGCGTGATCCGGGCGTGATGGATCAGAGCTCGGGCTCTGGGGTTAAAGTTCCCCCTACACGTGTTTCTCACTCTGAGCGTCGCTCCACGTGACCCTGAGCTCATGGATCAAAACTAATATTAAAATCTATAACACATCATCCTCCTTCTCTCTCTCCTCCTCCTCTTCTGTGTACTCCCTCCTTCTCTCTCTCTCCTCCTCCTCTTCTGTGTCCTCCCTCCTTCTCTCTCTCCTCCTCCTCCTCTTCTGTGTCCTCCCTCCTTCTCTCTCATCCTCCTCCTCTTCTGTGTCCTCCCTCCTTCTCGCTCTCTCCTCCTCTTCTGTGTCCTCCCTCCTTCTCTCTCTCCTCCTCCTCTTCTGTGTCCTCCCTCCTTCTCTCTCCTCCTCTTCTGTGTCCTCCCTCCTTCTCTCTCCTCCTCCTCCTCTTCTGTGTCCTCCCTCCTTCTCTCCTTCCCCTTCCTCTCTCTCGCTTCAACAAGTCCATCTTTGCTCCCTCTCCTTTCCCTTCCTCATCTTTCTCCTCCTTTCCCATCACTCTCCTCACCCCTAACCCCGTCTTCTCTCTTTCCTCACTCCATCTCTCTCTCTCTCTCTCTCCATCCCTCCGTCCCTCGTGTGGCTCTTACTATATTAATGTGGACCCTGTGAGACTCTATTAAACAGAGCAAAGCTCAGAGGAACCAGCAGAAGAACATCCTTTACCCAGAAGGAGGACACAGGAGAGAGGGAGGAGAGGAGAGAGGGAGGAGAGAGAGAGGGAGGAGAGGAGAGAGGGACGAGAGGGGGAGGAGAGGAGAGAGGGAGGAGATGAGAGAGGGAGGAGAGAGGGAGGAGAGGAGAGAGGGAGGAGAGAGGGAGGAGAGGAGAGAGAGAGGAGAGAGGGAGGAGACAGGGAGGAGAGAGGGAGGAGAGGAGAGAGGGAGGAGAGGAGAGAGGGAGGAGAGAGGGAGGAGAGGAGAGAGGGAGGAGACAGGGAGGAGAGAGGGAGGAGACAGGGAGGAGAGAGGGAAGAGAGGAGAGAGGGAGGAGAGGAGAGGAGAGAGGGAGGAGGGAGGGAGGAGAGGAGAGAGGGAGGAGAGGTGAGAGGGAGGAGAGGAGGGAGGGAGGAGGGAGGGAGGAGAGAGGGAGGAGAGGAGAGAGGGAGGAGAGGAGAGAGGGAGGAGAGAGGGAGGAGAGGAGAGCGGGAGGAGACAGGGAGGTGAGGAGAGGGAGGAGAGAGGAGAGGAGAGAGGGAGGAGGAAGGAAGGAGAGGAGAGAGGGAGGAGAGGAGAGAGGGAGGAAGGAGAGGAGAGAGGGAGGAAAGAGGGAGGGGAGAGGGAAGAGAGAGGAGAGGTGGACAGAGGAGGGAGAGAGAGAAGGCAGAAGGGAAAGAGAGAGAGGTGGAGAGAGAGGGCAGAAGAGAGAGAGCGAGAAGGTTGATAGAGGAGAAAGAAAGAGGGCGAGAGAGGGAGAAGGGGGTGAAGAGGGAGGAGGGTAAAAAGTTGAACAACAGGTTGACGGTCGAGTTTTCCGTTTGAAAATGTTCCAACTTTTTAACTTCACGTTCACCGAAAAATTTAAATTCTTCAAAAATCCAAATCAGATTCAGGACATGATTCTTGATTCGAGATTTTACCAGATTTCAGATTCCGTCTCTGACCCCATGAGGCGTCTCCATGAATCATAAATCAGGCCGCGGTGCGTTCACTGGTCAATGGAAAAACACGGAGCATTCAGTCCAGCCTCATTTCTCGGGCCACTTTGGAACTGTCCAGCGCCTGATGAGATATCGAACTGTGAGTCTGTGTGTGAGGGTTTATAAAAGACCGACACACACCTGAACGCACCACACACACATATACACAGACCTGTACCTGAACGCACCACACACACATATATACACACACAGACCTGTACCTGAATGCAACACACACACAAACACACACAGACCTGTACCTGAACGCAACACACACAAACACACAGACCTGTACCTGAACGCACCACACACACACACATGCAGACCTGTACCTGAATGCACCACACACACACAGACCTGTACCTGAACGCAACACACACACACAAACACACACACAGACCTGTACCTGAACGCACCACACACACACACACACACACACACACACACAGACCTGTACGCAACACACACACACAAACACGGACCTGTACCTGAACGCACCACACACACACACACGGACCTGTACCTGAACGCACCACACACACACACACGCGGACCTGTACCTGAACGCACCACACACACACACACACACACACCTGTACCTGAACGCACCACACACACGGACCTGTACCTGAACGCACCACACACACACAAACACACACAGACCTGTACCTGAACGCACCACACACACACATATACACAGACCTGTACCTGAACGCACCACACACACACACACACAGACCTGTACGCAACACACACACACACACACACACACACACAGACCTGTACCTGAACGCACCACACCCACACACACAGACCTGTACCTGAACGCAACACACACACACACGGACCTGTACCTGAACCTGAACACAACACACACACACACGGACCTGTACCTGAACGCACCACACACACACAAACCTGTACCTGAACGCAACACACACACAAACAGACCTGTACCTGAACGCAACACACACACAAACACACACAGACCTGTACCTGAACGCAACACACACAGACCTGTACCTGAACGCAACACACACACACATACAGATACAAAAATATAATTTCTCCCATTTACTTTTTTCCTCCTGGTTTAGTCCTGGTTTAATTCCGAGTTAGTCCTGGTTTAATACTGTCCCACTGTAGCTTTTAACTGTATGTTTTAATAGTATTTATTTACGTTGTTGTAAGGCGACCTTACCACAACATAAGTGACCCCAAACTTAAATACTCAAAGAGCCGTTTGGAGCGTCTCCCACGCAAAAGAAAACACCTGGAGCCACAAAAGCCTTTGACTCTAAAATGAGGAGAACTGCAGATCATGACGATAGAGTGTTACATTTATGAAATTAATTAAAACGCTACAGAGAATATTTGTCCATTCATATATACGTCACATAATCTCTGAAAAGATTAACATGAACCATCTCCAACGCAACAGAAGAACACTCACATTCCACTTTAGTCCAACAGAACCTGAACACATCAGCACTGAGCTGCTATTTTCAGCGTAGTTTATGCAAATTAGCCATGCTGCTTTAAGGTTTGTTTCTCTAAAACGTAAACAAATGTGCACCAACGCTGCATTAAACACATCATTACTAAATGTCTATTTGAGTCCACGTAGGAAATAAAAACCCAAGATTAAATGATCCACCCGCAGTGAACCAAAAGTGTGTCTGCTTATGTGAACAGTGAGAGAGTTCTGCTTCTATCAGGGCCTGGAGTTTACGTTTGGACTCTCGACACATGCAGCCCATTAATAAAATAATCCTAAATACCTGTAAGAACATTTATTTTACTGCTACAACTGGTCATGTTTTTTTTTTTCCCCAACTTGAGGAGTGTGTGAACAATGACAGAGTTTGTTTGAACAGATCCATGAGCAGCTCACAGTCCACGGGCAGGACGGAGGCGCCCGTAGATTTCTCACAGGATGAATCTGTACAGTGGCAGTTTCACAGAGCTCTTTGGTAAAGCTTTTTTGGATTTTCTATAAAAAAAACGCACCTGCACAACCCCAATTTGTGTCAAAAGTCGTAGCAAGTTGTGTCCTTTTTTTAGCCCCGAAGGTCACAGCCCTCCAGAAAAACAAAACAAAAAACAAACAGGTCTTGATGAAACTTTGGTTAAATATTTGTGCTCTAGACTAAAGACGTTTAATATAATGAATATTCTTCACATGTCGATTCTAGTTTCCCTCCTCTCCTCCATCTCTTCCTCCCTCTCTCCCTCCCTCTCTTACGTCTTTGAAAAATCAGCAAATAAAAAGTAACATTAACCCTTTGTCGACCTCTGTGGCGTAATACCCCTCCTCTCCTCCTCTCTTACCCCGTCCCCCTCTCCTGCCCCCTAAGCACCGCCCCGGGACCATTTACCCATAATTAATATATTAAATGCATGAAAAACAGTTACACGGGGGAATCCTGGAGGAGAGCGGCTCGTCCACGCCGCCGTAAAAAGTCCTCGTGATTTTACGACTCCAGCCAAGGAGCCACATATTTAGAGATAATTCAGTCCTGAGCGAAGGAAGAGAGGAGGAGGGAGGGATGGAGGGAAGGAGAGAAGGAGGGAGAGAAGGAGCCACATATTTAGAGATAATTCAGTCCTGAGCGAAGGAAAAGAGGAGGAGGGCTGGAGGGATGGAGGGAAGGAGAGAAGGAGGGAGAGAGAAGGAGCCACATATTTAGAGATAATTCAGTCCTGAGCGAAGGAAGAGAGGAGGAGGGAGGGAGGGATGGAGGGAAGGAGAGAAGGAGGGAGAGAGAAGGAGCCACATATTTAGAGATAATTCAGTCCTGAGCGAAGGAAGAGAGGAGGAGGGATGGAGGGAACGAAGGAGAGGAGGAGGGAGAGAGAAGGAGCCACATATTTAGAGATAATTCAGTCCTGAGCGGAAGAAGAGAGGAGGAGGGATGGAGGAAGAGAGAGGAGGGAGAGAAGGAGGGAGAGAGAGAGAGGAGGGAGAAGGAGCCACATATTTAGAGATAATTCAGTCCTGAGCAGAAGAAGAGAGGGGGAGAGATGGAGGGAGGGAGGGAGAAACAAAGGGAGGGATGGGGAGAGGAGAGAGAGAAGAAAGAGAGAGGAGGCAGAGAATGGTGGAGGAGAGAGAAGGAGCCACATATTTAGAGATAATTCAGTCCTCAGCGAAAGAAGAGAGAGGGAGGGAGGGAGGGAGGGAGGGAAGGTGAGAGGAGAGAAAGAGAAGAAAGAGAGGAAGAAGAAAGGGGTAGAGAAGAGAGTAGGAAGAAGGGGTGGAGAGAAGAAAGCGGATGGAGAAGGAGGGAGGAGAGAGGAGAGAGAAGAGAGAGAGAAGGGGTGACACATTTAGGGATAATTTCAGTCCTCAGTGAAAGGAGAGAGAGGGAGGGATGAAGAAACAAAGGGAGGGATGGGGAGAGGAGAGAGAGAAGAAAGAGAGAGGACAGAGAGAGAAGAAAGAGAGAGGACAGAGAGAGAAGAAAGAGAGAGGAGGCAGAGAATGGTGGAGGAGAGAGAAGGAGCCACATATTTAGAGATAATTCAGTCCTCAGCGAAAAAAGAGAGAGGGAGAGATGGAGAGATGGAGAGGGAAGAGGAGATCAAGAGAGGAAGAAGAGAAGGGGGAGAAAAGAGAAGAAAAATAGGAGAAAGAAGGGGGTGGAGAGAAGAAAGAGGGGACAGAGAAGGAGGGAGGAGAGTGAAGAGAGAGAAGGAGCCACATATTTAGAGATAATTCAGTCCTCAGTGAAAGAAGAGAGGGGGAGGGATGGAGTGAGAGGAGGAGGGATGAGGAGAGAAGAAAGAGTGAAGAGGAAGGAGGGAGAAAAGGAGAGAGGACAGAAAAAAGGTGGGAAGGAGAGAAAGGACGGAGAGAATGCGAGAGAAAAGGGAGGGAGGGACATATTCAGAGATAATTCAGTCCTCAGTGAGCGACACGTTTGCCGTTTAGTTTATGAGGTTTGAGAGAAGGATGAAGAGAAGAGGAAGAAGAGAGAGAGGAGGGAGAGAAGAATAGAAAGAAGGAGGGAATAAAGGAGACAGACAGAGGGAGACGGAGAAGAAAAGAGAGGAGGGAGAGGAGGCGGCGGTGAAGGGCGAGCAGAGGTCATGTGATCAAACAGGAAGAGATAAACACATCAGAGGAAACTGTCAATCAAAATCAGACTGAAGTTTACAGATTAAACACAGACTTAAATAAACAACTCTCATTTTTAACTTCCCGGTCGCGTTTCTGCTGTCGTCATTTTATTATTTTATTATTTTATTACAATGGCATCGCCTGATAAACAACTTTTAAATATGGGTCAGTGACGTATAAGGATTTTCAACAGGCAAAAAAAAAATTTTTCTATTGAGATTTTTCAAATATTTCCAGTTTCAGGAGCATAAATCTGTGTTTAACATTTATATGAAGCATTTTTAGTGTAAAATCTCATGTGGTGCGACCGAGAATAACCTTAAAATAGTTTTATTTTCTAAAACATGGTTTGGGGATTAATCTAAGTTGTGAGTAATATGAAGTGTATAGAAACAAACTGTTGCGTTTCTTTAGATTTTTAATGCATATTGATATTTTCTTTTGCTCCAATATGACAGTCGCCTGCTTGTGTTTAATGAACAAACTACTGCCCTGGAAAATGAAGAAAAATGAAGAAAAATGAAGAAAAATGAAGAAAAATGAAGAAAAATGAAGAAAAATGAAGAAAAATGAAGAAAAATGAAGAAAAATGAAGAAAAATGAAGAAAAATGAAGAAAAATTAAGAAAAACGCCTAAAGAACCATTCACCCAAGTCGACTTTGTCTGTTATTCAAACTCCTGCTGTTATTAGTCGCACCACATGACATTTTAACACTTTAAGTACAAAAAAACATGCAGAATAACTCTGAAAAAATGATCTGGTTCCGTGGAGGTCAGAGGTAAATTCCAGATTGGCAATTCCAGATTTTAAATTATCCAAACGATTCTAGTGAAGGTGTGTGGAGTTTAAAAACACAGTGGAGCACTTCTTCCTGTATTACCACACGACATCACAAGGTGGAACAGAGTGTTTTGGTGTATTTGGGGGAAGAACTCGGCTCAAACGCGCAGAGTTTGTGTGTTAAACGTGTGTAAATGAAACAAAACGCGACTCCGGCTCCGTTTGTGATGAGGAACCAACATTATAAACCTCAATTCTGCTTCACGTAAGATCTTTAAATGGTCCAAAGTTACTCGATTAAATGAAATCAAATAGAAGTTGTAATTAAATATGATTAAAACCTTCCGTTCCGTCAGATGCCCCGCCCCGTGTGTCCTCTGTGTGAGTCCCGACTAATGTAAATCCTGTTCTTATGATACTGAGTAAACAGTGAAATATGTATGAGGTGTAGACAGAGCAGAGCAATAAGAGAGAGCACACAGGAAGTGTTTGTCCACGTGCGCGCTCGTGGAGAGGGTGCGCACGTGAGGCTGTTTGTGTCCACGTGCACGCTCATGGAGAGTGTGTGCACGTGAGGCTGTGTTTGTCCACGTGCACGCGCCTGTTTCTAGATTAGTTTTACAATAAAAAACACAATATACGACACGTGTGAATCGTAGCGTGATTCTGAAATGCATAAATTAAAGCTGCACTGTGTTATTTTTCTCATGAAGGATCTGCCATCTGCTTGTCTCCACGGAGGTGTTCACTCTTCGCCTGGAATGTTTCGCAGTGTGGCTTTAAACGTACCTTTCTCCATGGAGACAAAGAGGTGATACAGAGGTGAACTGAGGGAATGTCAAACAGAATGTGTTAAATGCAGTTGTGTAAAAAGACAGTCCAGGCAAAAGTCCAGCAGGTGTTGGACTCGTCTCCACACGTCACATCCTGATCTCTGCATCCAATTATGAAATATTTGTGTCAGCGAAGCAGCTGTTAGCATGCTAGTTGTTGGCGGTGTTACTGTGGCCACAAAATCCTGCTCTGGTCTTTGAAAGTTATGAAAAGCTCTTATAAACTCATCCTGGTGAATAATTCGGACGTTCTGACTGCGTAAGAAAAGTGAGGAAGAAGTTTGGACGACGGCAAATGGTTTAAAATGTTGTAGTTTTGTTTTTCATTTGTTGATTTCAAACTTAAATCTTCACTTTTCTGTTTGAGTCTTTATAGTTTTTAGAGCAGAAGAGACCGGCCTCTGGTTAAACATGAGTCGTGTTTACACGAGGAATGAGCCGAGACGCTGCCACGTGCACGCTCCTGAGCGCACGATCACGTGCACGCTCCTGAGAACAAACAGCCCACGTGCACACTCCTGAGAACAAACAGCCCACGTGCACACTCCCCACGTGCATGAACAGACTCTGTGTTCTCTCATATGAACAAACACATCACTCCTAAAAGATGAAAGTGCACAGGGACAAACAGGCCTCGTGCACACTCACAAGAGCACGTGCACGCTCACAAGAGCACGTGCACACTCACAAGAACACGTGCACGCTCACAAGAGCACGTGCACGCTCACAAGAACACGTGCACGCTCACAAGAGCACGTGCACGCTCACAAGAGCACGTGCACGCTCACAAGAACACGTGCACGCTCACAAGAACACGTGCACGCTCACAAGAGCACGTGCACACTCACAAGAGCACGTGCACACTCACAAGAGCACGTGCACACTCACAAGAGCACGTGCACGCTCACAAGAGCACGTGCACGCTCACAAGAGCACGTGCACGCTCACAAACCCTGTGCACACTCACAAGAACACGTGCACGCTCACAAGAGCACGTGCACGCTCACAAGAGCACGTGCACGCTCACAAGAGCACGTGCACGCTCACAAGAGCACGTGCACGCTCACAAGAGCACGTGCACGCTCACAAGAACACGTGCACGCTCACAAGAGCACGTGCACGCTCACAAGAACACGTGCACGCTCACAAGAACACGTGCACGCTCACAAGAACACGTGCACGCTCACAAGAACACGTGCACGCTCACAAGAACACGTGCACGCTCACAAGAGCACGTGCACACTCACAAGAGCACGTGCACGCTCACAAGAGCACGTGCACGCTCACAAGAGCACGTGCACGCTCACAAGGCATGAACAAACAGCTTTGTGCTCACTCAAGTGCATTTGAAATAACCCTTTAGGAAAAAGACCGATTGTGCCAGATTTACTTTTCAGAGCTTTTTATCGTGTTATAGTTCTTTAAATCTCATTAACCACGGATATAGATATTAATGCCATATTGTGGAACTTTCTATAGGCAACGAATTATCACCTCTATGGACAGACTGCAGATCCTTCACCAGAAATGTTACACAGTGCACCATTAACATTATTATGTTTTATTAAAGAGTCCAGTACCTGCACCTGCTCCAATGTGCCATGAAGCAGAGGTGTTTCTCTTACCGAAAAGTGTTAACATGAAAACGACCTCTTCATGACATCACGAGGTGCAACAGAGCGTTCTGAGCTTTGGAGATGAAAGGTTACTTAAGCATGTGTGAATGAAACAAAAACTCAACTCCAGGTATGTTTTTTGATGAAGTAACATTATGCACATGCCTTAAAACTCACCAGAGTCATTTTTCTGTCATATCGGAGCTTTAACCTTTACTACATTTGAGACTTGTCTCTCTCGTCACTGACACAACACGTCGGTCACACTGTTTGACATTTAAAACACAATTAGCCGGTCAATGTCAGGAGTTAGATTACCATATTCACTTCATGTTCTGCTCCGTTATGTCCAGCGCGTCAGATTACATGACACTAAATACATCTTATGACATCACAGCAATAAAGACAGTTATAGTCTGTATTTGAATCACATTTTCATATCAGTGTTTGACCTATTCATGAAGCGCTGCCCCTGAATGTGATCACCACCAACAAGAACTTTATAGCCCCATTCATAAAGACGCACTATGTAACTTTTCTAACGCAGTATGGACCAAAAAATATACATCTCGATACCTTTACAGGAAAAATAACCCCGCAAAACTACTGCAAAATCAAATATGTCAAATTCCATAAAGTCTTTTTTTTATTGAAGTGCAAAGAGGAAGAAGAAATAACACATATTGCCTCCTTTTCATTCAAAAATGAAACAACTCGAGGCAGGCAGTCCATATAGGAACAAAGTGCTTCTGCGGCATTTAAGGTAAAAAAAAAAGAAGAAAAAAAACCTGACTGCATAAATATTTATCCATTTAACCCCTAATCCGCAGTATCTCGGTTACAGCAACAGTCGAGTGCGCCCGGGTCCAAAAGATAAACACTTTTCAGTCTTTTCATCACAACAGAAGCCAAAATAAATAAAGTGACCAACATAAACAAAGCAAATGTTAAATAAAATGCTGCGCCAAACCTGCACACGTACGACCTGCACACGTACGACCTGCACACGTACAATCTGCACACGTACGACCTGCACACGTACGACCTGCACACGTACGACCTGCACACGTACGACCTGCACACGTACAATCTGCACACGTACGACCTGCACACGTACGACCTGCACACGTACGACCTGCACACGTACGACCTGCACACGTACGACCTGCACACGTACGACCTGCACACGTACGACCTGCACACGTACGACCTGCACACGTACGACCTGCACATGTATGACCTGCACACGTACGACCTGCACACGTACGACCTGCACATGTATGACCTGCACACATATGATCTCTGAAAACATGAACCATCTCCAACACGACATACGCACAGAACAGACTCACCATCAGCAGCACATCCCTCTGTCACAGGAAGAACACTCATATTCCACCGAGCCGTGCCCTTTAGTCTGACAGAAGCTGAACACATCAGCGCACAAGGAAAGTGCTGCTTTTTCAGCTCTTATAGTTTATGTAAATTAGCCATGTGGTTTTAAGTTTTGTGCCAAAGCTGCATTAAACACATTCTAATGTCAAACAGGCTGATGTGGCTCTACAGTGATTATGGTTTATATGTTGTAAAGTTGGGTTTATTTATGCAGATTAGTAATAGTAATAATGATAATTTAAATATAAAAATGTTAATGATTAATCAAAAAAGTCAACTGTTAATTCTGCTGACGAATTAATTACATTTAATTGAATGCCCATCCCTACTTTAAACCCATCTTACATTTATGCCAGTACAGATGTTTGTCCTGCTCATAAAAGTCCCTTGAAAGACATTCATTGTTACTCTGACTGGGGTCAAACTATCTGTGTGTTGAATAGAATGTTTTTTATGTAAATATCTAACTGTATTTTTCTTTCTTTCTTTTTTTCCTTTCACTTTGGGACCTTCCATTCGTTGTTGGGGGTACGAGCTCCTGGGCCGGCAACCATTTTGTGTACTGTGGTCCAAAGCAAGAAAAATGTTCCGACGAAAGCTTTTTTGCTGAAACGTTATTTAAAAATAAAAGAGGCTTTTGGACATCGGCCATCTGAGTGCGCTCTGCATTTTTCACACTTTTATTTTTGCTGTTCCTTGCATTTTCACCTCGACAAGAACTTTGGTGTGTGTTTTCTGTTTCATTTGACTGTGACTGGGCTTGCCTCTACACAGATCTGACCTGTAAATTAGCTTATTGGCATTGCTTGTTTTTTCTCTATGTAAATGTAAAAAGACATGTCTGATGCGTGGGACTTTCCAGGCAAAGAAACATCTTCACAGAATAACGTTGGGCAATATCCTAATTTGGATCCCGTTAAATCTTCTCAGCATTTTACCGGGGTATACGGTATTATCGTAATTAAGAATTATTTTGCACCTAAATCATTCAGAAACAGAAGAGCAGCTTTATATTTGAAGATGAGGCACAAGTTCTGATCAAACCAAACTTCACCAGTGCGTATCTCCCTCCATTTAATGATCTGGAACACGCCAAGACAAGAAAAGCGCAGAAGAGGCAGATTCTGGAATAAAAAGTAAAAGGCGACAGTCCACGGCGTGTGATATTTCCCCCTGCAGCATGTTGTATCTGACAGACCCGCGCTCTCGGCACTCGGAGAAGTTCCCGTCTCCTCCGTGAAAGTCTGACTTCGCCCTCGAGCGGGAACTTTCTCCTCTTCAGCGCCTCGTCCCCTCTCGACTCTCGGCGTTCAATAAAACGTCTCCATCACAAACTTTTCGGCTCAACGTAGCAACTGCGTCACAGAAAAGTACACTAAATGGACAGTTAGTGAGCAATGTACAAATGATGTAATATGTAATATTGTAACGGGCGAGAGACCAGAAGACTAGAATTTGGCTCAAGGAGGGCGTGGCAGGAGACTGAAATTGATTTGTTTTGGCACCATATATTGTGGAAATAATTAGTGATAGACATATAACACTAAACAAACAGTATAAACAAAAAGGCAACGTGAATGGTCAAATATACACAGAAGCGCTTCAAAGTTCAGGATTAGAAAAAGTTCAGAAGAACAAGAGAACAATTCATAATTATTAATGCATTGACATATTAAGAGTCCAGCAATAATTAATTGCAGTATCAAGAGTCCAATAATTAATTGCAGTATTGAGAGTCCAGCAATGATTGATTGCACCCCAGAAAAAAAACAAAAGACCCAACCCGCCCACAGTTCATCGGAATCCAGAGGAAGGTAAGTGCACTGGGAGTTGTGCGAGTTGAATTGAGTGGAACAGTTCAGTGGGCGATGGTGTGAGCGTAAGTGGGGGGAGAGTTTTAACTGGGCTAAGAGCCCCCTACCGGCCTGGTGGAAGGATGCAGCTCTTGGACACTCTCTGTGACTCTGTAGGTTTAGGTTCCTGGGTTTTAGCTCACCATCCTGGACTTGGCCTGGATAACAGGACCAAAGTCTTAATATATCAAATGTTAACATTACCCCCATAACAGCTAAGATAATGTCATATCTCATCATTTTCAGTGTGCACACAATTCATAAAATATAGCACTAATTGCACTATACTTAAATTCAATACAACAATTCATCAATAGAAAATATCACAATTTAAACCAGTATTCACAATTCATACCTGCTACATGCTAGCTTGTGAGCTGTGCTAGTTAGCTTATTCGTTGTCATCAAAATACATTTCAAGTCAAAAGTGCCTCAAAAGTGCTTCAGGTATCAATACATTCATTGAGAAACATCAGTTAGCATAAAGCACTTAAAAAGGCATAAAACAACTAATGACACAAATGTAGTTCCATAGAAACACATGCACAAACATTTGGCTCTTACTCTGAGTTTATATCATTGTTTATTTTTTACTGAAACAGGCAGAAAGTTTGTTGTAAAGGTGTGCTAACCGCGCCCATGTTAATGAATGGCGGCGGCTAAGCTACATTAGCATAACAATGAACTTTGACTCACCTGATTCCGCCAATGACACATGCTACGTCAACAATCACGTTCTGTTTCTGGACCGGAAGAGGCTCCTCCTAACATAACATACACTACAATAAACATCCAGTGGAATTAAACAGTTAAATGACGAAAATAGTTGAAAACAGACCTGCGCCTCGTCCCTCAATTTGCTTCCCCACCACATCCTACTGAATCACAGCATCATAATAAATGTACGCGATTGGCCGCACCATGTCACGTGATGCCGTGACGTCACGAAATGAAGGACCGTGATTGGCCGACTAAACGACGTCACCGCCGCGGGAAACAAGGTGACCAGTAATGCAAAAAAAACACAAAGGGCAAGGCAGGCAAAACAAAGGCAGCATTTTCCACCTGGGTTACACCATCACACACGAAGCGTCAGTCAGGTTTTTTTCTTCTTCCTCGCTGCGTGTGGATGCAAATCTCCGAGCGTAATGACGTTTGAAGAGGAGAGAGAGCGGAGGGGAGAAAGCCGGCGCTGTGCCCCTTGTCCGAAGCGACTGTGGTGGGATCTCTGACCTGACGCAGGGTCGTAGCTCTGGCAACATTTCCTGTCTCTTCCCTGAAGCCAAAATGCTCCTAATATATTTGGTCCTTAGGCGCTGCAGATTTTTTTAACAACGGTAATGAAACTGATACCAGTGCTGCTTTTTGATACCTCGGTATACCGTATTACCGTATTACCGTATTACCGTATTACCGCATTACCGCATTACCGCCCAACCCTACCATGGAGACAAGCACGTGGCAGACTCTTCACCTGAAAAGTTACACAGTGCATCTTCACCTTATTATTATTATGTTTTATTGAAATGTACATCACCTGCTAGTGTCCATGGAGATGTTATTGCTTTGCTTGGAATGTTCCACAATATGCCATTCATTTAATCTACCTTACGTGCAAGTGTTTCTCTTACTAGAGAGGTCACCTCTGCACAGATCTGACCTGTAACTTGGTCTAACTGAACTACCTACTTGTCTCTATGGAGATAAATAAGTATAAAGACGGGGATATTATGCAAAATTTATTATTTTTGGCGCTTTCTACCATGTTATAAAATTGTTTCCTCATCAACTCCTCTACTCCTGAAGTAGTTTTAAATGTCATCCATGCATGTTTGAGTTATTTAGTGATCTCTCCTGGGCCATAGTCAAACCTTCTTTACGGTTAGCTTAAGATTCTGTACGAGGCTCCGCCCACAAACTACATCACCCATGCTCCAACACGATAATTCTACAAAAAATGCAGTAGTAGATGTGCAGTAGTTTCATTAGTGCATGCTGATGTGTCGCGATAGAGCTCTGAAGGGGGAGTGACTTAGTGTAGAGAGCAAAGCGTCAAAAACACAGCCATAGCAGTAAAAACATCTTTAATGTGATACTGGGAATATTAAGAAATGACACCTCCATAAAGACGAGGAGATTAACACTTTTCCACTTTTACGTCAAATTCAAACTTGTTTTTCCTGATTTTATAAAATTGTCGTATTTATAATCAGACAGAAACGGCATCGGGAGCGATTTAAAACCCCAATACAGAAAAGAGAAGGAGAGAGAAAGAGAGAGCGGTGAGGAAGAGGAGAAAAACAAGTGTACGAAGGTCAAGAGCGAGTGGAGAGCGGCGGTTATTCAAACATGTTAAATTAGATAATAACTTAGCACAGGCTGAGTGAGGGTGAGAAGAAAGGAGGAGAGAGGGAGGAGAGGAGGAGGAGAGAGGGAGAGAGAGGAGAGGAGAGAGGGAGAGAGAGGAGAGGAGGAGAAGAGAAAAGGTCAGAAGGGAGCGGTGAGGGACAAGAGGGGGAGAGAGGAATGAAGGGGAATGAAGGAGAGAGAGGAACAGAGATGAAGGGAAAGAGAAACTGAGAAAGAGGTGAGGAAGAGAGAGGAGGAAAGAGGGAGAAAAGGAGGAGAGACAGGGAAGAGGAGAAGGAGAGAGGAGAGGGAACAAGAGGAGAGAGAGGGAGATTGGAAGGAGGATAGAGAGGGAAGGGAGGAGGAAAAGAGAGGAGAGAGGAGGGTGGAGGAGGAATGTGATGAGAGAATAAGCAGAGAGAGGTGAAAGAGAAGAGGGTGAGAGAGGATGGAGAGAGTAAAGGTTTGGCGGAGGAGGGAAGAGGGAGTGGAGAAGAGAAAAAAAGAGACTGAAAAAGAGGAGAGTGACTGAAGGAAGAGGGGGTGAGAGAGAGAGAGAGAGAGGAAAGAGAAAGGAGAGGGAGGAGATAAAGAGAGGGAGAAAGGGAAAAAAGGAGAAGAGAAGGGTGAAGAGAGACATTCTCAAAAAAGAATCTCTGAAATAAAGAGAAAACGGTCAGTTGCCAAAATTGTTTGTATGATTCTCCCTCTTTCACCGCCTCTCTCTCTCTGCCCCCGATCCTTTCTTTCGGCTCTCTCTCCCATCCCTCTCTCCCTCATCACACCCTCTTTTTCCATCCTTGCTTCTCTTCTCTCTCTACTTGTCTCTCCTCTTTCTTTCTTTCTTTCTTTCTTTCTCTCCATCTCTTCCTCTCTCCATCCAGCTCTCTCTCTCTCCCTTCCCATCTGCCCATTCTTCTCTCCCATCTGCCCATTCTTCTCTCTCTCTCTTCCCTCTCCCTCACCTCTCTTTCCCTCCTTCTCTCTCTTTTCCCCCCTCCCTCCTTATCCCTCCTCTCTTCTTGTCACTCTCTTTATCCTGTCTCTTTCTCTCTCCTACTTGTCCTTCTCCTCTCTCCCTCCTTTTCTCTCTGTCTCTGCCACCACCCCTCCCCCTCTTTCTGTCTCTGTCTTCTTTGTCTTTCTTCTGTCTCCTCTCTAGCTCTTCCTCTCTCCATCCCTTGCTCTTGTCTCTCTCTTCCCTCTCCTTCCCCTCTCTTTCCATCCTTGTCTCTCTCATCTTGGCCCTCCGCTCTCTCCCTCTTTCTCTCTCTCTCCCTCCCTCCCTCCCTCCTTCTCTCTCTCTTTTCCCCTCTCTCTGTCCTCATCCCACCTCTCGTTTTGTCTCTCTTTTTCCTGCCTCTTTCTCTCTCCTCCTTCTCCTTCCCCTTTCTCCCTCTCCTTGTCTCTCCTCTCTTTCTCTCTGTCTCCCCCACCACCCTCCTGCTCTCTCTCTCTCTCATAGATGGATGGATGGATGAAAGGATGATTTTAACTGTATTTAAACATGAGCAGAACATGCAAACCCCTCTGCTCTCTCTCATAGATGGATGGATGAAAGGATGATTTTATCTGTATTTAAACATGAGCAGAACATGCAAACCCCTCTGCTCTCTCTCATAGATGGATGGATGAAAGGATGATTTTATCTGTATTTAAACATGAGCAGAACATGCAGACCCCCCTGTTCTCTCTTTCTCTCTCTCTCATAGATGGATGGATGAAAGGATGATTTTACCTGTATTTAAACATGAGCAGAACATGCAAACCCCTCTGTTCTCTTTCTCTCCCTCTTTCTCTCATAGATGGATGGATGAAAGGATGATTTCACCTGTATTTAAACATGAGCAGAACATGCAGACCTCTCTGTTCTCTCTTTCTCGCTCTCTCTCATAGATGGATGGATGAAAGGATGATTTCACCTGTATTTAAACATGAGCAGAACATGCAAACCCCTCTGTTCTCTCTTTCTCTCTCTCTCATAGATGGATGGATGAAAGGATGATTTCACCTGCATTTAAACATGAGCAGAACATGCAAACCCCTCTGTTCTGTTCTCTCTCTCTCTCATAGATGGATGGATGAAAGGATGATTTCACCTGTATTTAAACATGAGCAGAACATGCAAACCCCTCTGTTCTCCCTTTCTCCCTCTCTCAGGTAAACCTAAAGCAGCAGAACGGTGCAGTCGCATTAGGTCCGGCCCTGCTCCCGTCACCGGGGCCGCCCACCTCCTCTGGGGCCGCTGTACATCAGATGCTATGGTCCATTACTGCCCCGCGCTCGTCCAGTGCATGAGTGAGACGGGAGGGGCTCCTGGGGGCTTCTGTGCTAAATGACCCAAACATATTCACTATTCACACTCCCCACGCCGGGGCTATCAGAGCGGGGGCGGGTGTAAGGGGAGGGGGGGGGGCAATCCTGGATCCTCATGCACAGCTAAAGGCCACAGCTCCACTCCGCTGCCCCCTCCTCCGCTCGCCCTGTGACGGGGGGCAGTACCGCGGATCTATGGGTAATACTCGTTCACGCCGGGTCCGCTGCGAGAAACGTGCGTCGGCCGAACGGCAATTTCACGCAGTCCAGTTCACACTGAGCTCGTGCGTCGGGGAAATACTTTTTAAACACATCCAGGGCATTTGCACTTGTATAAAACTGCATTTTTATCTACATGTCGATGGGTACGTTCAGACTGCAGCCTGAAGTGGCACAAATCCGTCTTGATTCCCTGTGTTTATCTTCTGAGTGTCTCTAATCGGCTGCTGCAAAATCATTCATACGGCGGCGTTCGTCAGAAATAAACTCTTGTGTATTTTTTTCCGCAGACGGTTCGGACGTGTGACGCATTCACTTTTCACAGTTTCTAATTGTTACGAGATACACACGGGTCACGTTACGGTGCAAATGAGGTTTTAAAGAAATTATACTTTTCAGAGTACTTTTCCAGCAGCGTAGTTTTAATCCTAGTTTAGTAATATTTTATAGAAGTAAAAATAGTTGTGGACACTCTTCCACTGTGAGTAAGTCTACGAGTGACAGCGTCATGGTAAGTTTGTCTCATTTTTGAGTCAGTATCTGTACATTAAAGGGGAACTCTGGCACATTTGAAGCGAAAGTCTGTTTCTAGAGGAGGTCGAATTCTGTCAGAAGCCAAAAAAAACAGCACAGATCAGTGTTTCCTCAGTGGAGATCTCACTGTGGCACTGAGTCTGTCAAGGCAACAAACTAGTGTAGTGATGGGGGCAAGTTCTGAACTTCCACGTAAAATGACGATTTGCTTCACACAGAAGAATCTTAACACCACTTTAACCCATCTTACGACAGCCACGAGTCTAACAAACCAAACGCTCTGCCTGGTTCACTCATTAGTGTCTGGAAACGTTAGAAAACAACTTTATAAGCACCTCACACTTCCCTCTGCTGATTTCCCACTGCACAGGCCAAAGACCAAAAGACTCGATCACCGATGTCGTTTCTAATCCCATTTATTTACGAGTGAATTATAGTTTTTGAAAAACGCTAAAAAAATACAGTCCCGAACAATTTTCTTTCAAAAACTTTCAGTTTCTCTTCTTCTTCACCGTCAGTAGTCGATCTTCACTTGTTGTTTCTGGCGCTCGAGCCTCTCGCCGCCGCTGGAGTCGACGATCGAGTCTTTTGGGCTTTGGCCTGTGCAGTGGGAAATCAACAGAGGGAAGTGTGAGGCTGATTATAAAGTTGTTTTCTAACGTTTCCAGACACTAATGAGTGAACCAGGCAGAGCGTTTTGTTTGTTAGACTCGTGGCTGTTGTCAGATGGGTTAAAGTGGTGTTAAGCTTCTTCAGTGTGAAGCAAATTGACGTTTTACGTGGAAGTTCAGAACTTGCCCCCATCACTACACTAGTTTGTTGCCTTGACAGACTCACTGTCACAGTGAGATCTCCACCGAGGAAACACTGATCTGTGCCGTTTTTTGGCTTCTGACAGAATTTGACCTCCTCTAGAAACGGACTTTAGCTTCAAACCTGCCGGAGTTCAACTTTAAGGTTAGGGTTTGGGTTACCGTAGTGACCGTGGTTGAGGTGAGGATCTGTGTCCAGGATTTTAATGGAAGTCGATATAATGTCCCCACAAAGCACCGAAACCCTGCACATCTGAGCGTGCACGTCTGTGCGGGCGTGCACGTGTCTGTAGGGGTCGTGCATGTGTCTGTAGGGGCGTGCACGTGTCTGTAGGGGCGTGCACGTGTCTGTAGGGGCATGCACGTGTCTGTAGGGGCGTGCACGTGTAGGGGTGTGCACGTGTAGGGGCATGCACGTGTAGGGGCGTGCACGTGTCTGTAGGGGCGTGCACGTGTAGGGGCGTGCGCGTGTCTGTAGGGGCGTGCACGTGTCTGTAGGGGCGTGCGTGTGTCTGTAGGGGCGTGCGCGTGTCTGTAGGGGCGTGCACGTGTAGGGGCGTGCGTGTGTCTGTAGGGGTGTGCACGTGTCTGTAGGGGCGTGCACGTGTCTGTAGGGGCATGCACGTGTCTGTAGGGGCGTGCGCGTGTCTGTAGGGGCGTGCACGTGTCTGTGGGGGCGTGCACGTGTCTGTAGGGGGCGTGCACGTGTCTGTAGGGCGTGCGCGCGTCTGTAGGGGTGTGCACGTGTAGGGGCGTGCACGTGTAGGGGCGTGCACGTGGGGACAGCCCGGGGCCCTGCAGCCGCTGTACCAGATGTCAGAGTAAGTGAGGAGGGACCAGGAGAGAAAGAGAAAGGAAGAGAGGAGAGAGATGGGGGAGGCAACAGAAAGAAAGAGGGATGAGGAGAAAGGGAGAGAGAGGGGAGACTAGGTGAAAGAGGGAGAGAAAAAAGGAGGGAGGAAAGGGGAGAGAGGAGGGACAGAGGGAGAGGAGCGTCTCATTTACGCCTGAGCGGTGGCTGCAGATATTTACATTTAAATTGATGTTTCAGATACTTAATTAAAGACGAGTGTACAGGGCTGTGCTGGGCACTCTGGACTCTTCCTCCCCCTCTCCCCCTTTCTCTCTCTTTCCTCTTCCCTTTCTCCCTCCACCTGCCTCTCTATCGTCCCCTCTCTTACTCGATATCTTGCTCTCTCTCCTCTTCTACCTCCTCTTTCCCTCTCTCGCTTCATCTTCCTCCCTTTCTCTTTTACCTAATCTCTGCCTTTCTATTTTTTGCTTCCCCCTCTCTTTCTAACTCTTTTCATCTTTCTCTCTTTCGCTTTGACCTCCTTTCTCCTCCTCTCTCTTCCTCCTCCTCTTTCTCTCACTTTTCTCCTTTTCCCACTGTCTCTCTCTTCATCTTTCCTCTCTTTCTCTTTTACCTCCTCTACCTTTCTCTCCTCTTCTCCCCTCTCTTTCTCCCTCTCCTCCTCCCTCTTTCTCTTCTCTTTCTCCTTTCTCTTGCTTTGACCTGCTCCTCCCTCTCCTTCTCTCTCCTCTTTCTTCTCTTCTATCTTTTCTCTCTCACTTTCCTTTTTTTCCCTCTGCTTCTGCATCATCATGCTGTCTCTCTCCTCATCTTCCTCCCTTTTTCTTTGACCTCCTCTCTCCCCCTCCTTTCTCTTTCTCTCTTACTGTTCTCCTTTTCTGTCTCTTCATCTTTCTCTCTTTCTCTTTGACCTCCTCCTCTCCCTCTCTCTCTCCCTCTTTCTCTGCGTTCCTTTCTTCCGTCCTGTCAACACTATTTCACCCCGAGACACTGTAGTCACAACGCATGCTGTTTTCTTTCTCTCTTTTTTTCTGTTTTTTTCTTCCTCTCCGTGGTAATTGTGAAGCTGCATTGCTGAATACACAATGCCCCCTGGTGGTTTCGACACGGGGCCGAACAGGAGGCGGACGAGGGCCCCGTTTGGGATGGAGAGAGCGACGAGGACGATGTTTGGGATGAGAAAAACGTTCCTGCTGTCGGATTTTAATCACAACGTCACTTCCGGGTCCAAATGACGAATTCGTGGCTGATTTCTGCCTTTGTTTTCGTTCCTTATTCAACAAAAAAAACAATAATTACCTTTCAAATTGTATTAAAATGTAACGAATGAAGTAATAATTAGTTTTGACCTGATACTAACATTTCAAAGTTGATTTAAATACTGAGGACTCAATTTGTGGAAATAGTAATAAACAGGCCCAGTTAGTAATGCTGTAATATTAGATTAGATTAGATTAAAGCACCAAACACCTCATATTATTTATCATTAATATTTATATATGATTTGTTTAAGATATATTTTACTTTTTTATATTTGATGCACAATAAGATTTTGGACAGGAGGTCCTGATTGTAAAGTTTGCCCTTGCGTGAATAGCCTGGAGGTCACAGATGTGTCTCTTGTGTTTCAGGTCGGAAATTTTAATTAAATTTAAGTGAATATTTCTTTCTGATGAATAGAATTTTGTCATTTATAAGTGTCCTGTGTTGTACAACCTAAATGTAAAGTGTAGTGTCGTAGTACCTGAGACTGAGACTGGTCTTGGCCTCGAGATCGGCCTCGAGGCCGGTTTTTTACAGTCCTGATCTGATCTTGGATTCAAGCGCATTTGGACGGTCTCGTCTCAGTCTTGATGGTGCTTGGACTTGGTCTTGTCTCGGTCTTGATGGTGCTTGGACTTGGTCTTGTCTCGGTCTTGATGGTGCTTGGACTTGGTCTTGTCTCGGTCTTGATGGTGCTTGGTCTCGGTCTTGTCTCGGTCTTGATGGTTCTTGGTCTCGGTCTTGTCTCAGTCTTGATGGTGCTTGGTCTTGTCTCGGTCTTGACGGTGCTTGGTCTTGGTCTCGTCTCGGTCTTGATGGTTCTTGGTCTCGGTCTTGTCTCGGTCTTGATGGTTCTTGGTCTTGGTCTTGTCTCGGTCTTGATGGTGCTTGGTCTTGTCTCGGTCTTGACGGTGCTTGGTCTTGGTCTCGTCTCGGTCTTGATGGTTCTTGGTCTCGGTCTTGATGATGCTTGGTCTTGTCTCGGTCTTGACGGTGCTTGGTCTTGGTCTTGTCTTGGTCTTGATGGTTCTTGGTCTTGGTCTTGTCTCGGTCTTCATGGTTCTTGGTCTTGGTCTTGTCTCGGTCTTGATGGTGCTTGGTCTCGCTCTTGTCTCGGTCTTGACGGTGCTTGGTCTCGGTCTTGTCTCGGTCTTGATGGTGCTTGGTCTTGTCTCGGTCTTGACGGTGCTTGGTCTTGGTCTCGTCTCGGTCTTGATGGTTCTTGGTCTCGGTCTTGTCTCGGTCTTGATGGTTCTTGGTCTTGGTCTTGTCTCGGTCTTGATGGTTCTTGGTCTTGGTCTTGTCTCGGTCTTGATGGTTCTTGGTCTTGGTCTTGTCTCGGTCTTGATGGTGCTTGGTCTTGTCTCGGTCTTGACGGTGCTTGGTCTTGGTCTCGTCTCGGTCTTGATGGTTCTTGGTCTCGGTCTTGTCTCGGTCTTGATGGTTCTTGGTCTTGGTCTTGTCTCGGTCTTGATGGTTCTTGGTCTTGGTCTTGTCTCGGTCTTGATGGTTCTTGGTCTTGGTCTTGTCTCGGTCTTGATGGTGCTTGGTCTTGGTCTTGTCTCGGTCTTGATGGTGCTTGGTCTTGGTCTTGTCTCGGTCTTGATGGTGCTTGGTCTCGGTCTTGTCTCGGTCTTGATGGTTCTTGGTCTCGGTCTTGTCTCAGTCTTGATGGTTCTTGGTCTTGTCTCGGTCTTGATGGTTCTTGGTCTCGGTCTTGTCTCGGTCTTGATGGTGCTTGGTCTTGTCTCGGTCTTGACGGTGCTTGGTCTTGGTCTCGTCTCGGTCTTGATGGTTCTTGGTCTCGGTCTTGTCTCGGTCTTGATGGTTCTTGGTCTTGGTCTTGTCTCGGTCTTGATGGTTCTTGGTCTTGGTCTTGTCTCGGTCTTGATGGTTCTTGGTCTTGGTCTTGTCTCGGTCTTGATGGTGCTTGGTCTTGTCTCGGTCTTGACGGTGCTTGGTCTTGGTCTCGTCTCGGTCTTGATGGTTCTTGGTCTTGGTCTTGTCTCGGTCTTGATGGTTCTTGGTCTTGGTCTTGTCTCGGTCTTGATGGTTCTTGGTCTTGGTCTTGTCTCGGTCTTGATGGTTCTTGGTCTTGGTCTTGTCTCGGTCTTGATGGTGCTTGGTCTTGGTCTCGTCTCGGTCTTGATGGTTCTTGGTCTCGGTCTTGTCTCGGTCTTGATGGTGCTTGGTCTCGGTCTTGTCTCGGTCTTGATGGTTCTTGGTCTCGGTCTTGTCTCGGTCTTGATGGTTCTTGGTCTCGGTCTTGTCTCGGTCTTGATGGTTCTTGGTCTCGGTCTTGTTTCGATCTCAAGGTCTGACACTTGATCATATTTCATTACAGTCGGTAAATGTGCAGAGACAAAATATCACTGCAAAATCACTAAGATAATGTAACTGTGAATGTTCTGAACTTGAAAAACTCTCTTCACTTTGAAGTTGTTTTCTGTAAAGTGGAAGTGGGATTAAAGAAGGGCTTCTCAAACTGTGGGTGAGGCTCCAAAAAAAGACTGTTTAATTTCAGTACAGTTTTTTTTTTTGGCCTATTTTAAGCCTAAATGAGCATTAACCAGATCAAATGGCGATAGATTTATAAAAAAACATTGATATATTTGTGCCAAAATTACTGTAAAATACAAATAAATGCAGAAAATGTCAAAGACGGTCCTGATTTGGTCTCGATGGGCCGTGGTCTCGGTCTCGGTCCTCAGAAGTCCTGGTTCTGTTCTGGTCTTGGGGCCCTGTGGTCTCGGACTGGTCTTGGCCTAGATAAGTGTGGTCTGGACTACAACACTCGTAAAGTGAATCTCGGGGTCATAGACGTGTCTCTGGTGTTTCAGTGCATACAACAATAAATGTAAATAAACATACATTTTCTGAAGCGTCTTTATCCGACCACAAGTGCCACAAATATTCAATACCGAGAATAAAAACTCGTTCTTTAGACATTAGAATGTGATTTTCAACAGTAAATCATCTATTCCTGTCCTGTGAATGGGACTGTACTCGCTCAAATGAGGCTCTAGTTTCGTTCCTAGTTTATTATCGACATGTATTCGATATATTTGACACCCCGAGTAAACCGTGGCATTTCCCGTGTGTGTATTTCTCACAGGAAGGACTGCGGCTGCTGTTCACTGTATTCGCTGCATAATTCTGTCCGTCGCTCACTTGACTCCATCACAGATCAATAGTTCAAACACGTCCAGGTTCACACAGACTCAGTGTTGACTCAGACCTGACGCCTCCACTGAACAATGGAGTCACTCACACCTCAGTCTGTGATTATAGAGTTACTACTACTACTACTACTACTACTACTACTACTACTACTACTACTGCTACTACTGCTACTGCTACTGCTACTGCTACTACTACTACTACTACTACTACTACTACTACTACTGCTACTACTACTACTACTGCTACTACTACTACTACTACTGCTACTACTACTACTACTACTACTACTACTGCTACTACTGCTACTGCTACTGCTACTACTACTACTACTACTACTACTACTACTACTACTACTACTGCTACTACTACTACTACTGCTACTACTACTACTACTACTACTACTACTACTACTAGTACTACTACTACTGCTGCTACTTTTACTACTGCTACTACTACTACTACTACTACTACTACTACTACTATTACTACTACTATTACTATTACTACTACTACTACTATTACTACTACTAGTAGTAGTCCTCCCTGCATCTCACTGTCCCTCCTGCCCGTCTCGTCACTATGGGGAGCAGAGCCTTCAGCCGCTCTGCTCCCCAGCTCTGGAACTCCCTCCCCCATGACCTCCGCAACACACACTCACTCTCACACTTCAAATCTAAACTCAAAACTCATCTGTTTAGAAAGGCCTTCTCACTCTCACTCTGACCACTCTGACCATAACTGCACTGTCTTTTCATCTGGATTTGATTTTTAAATGTATTTTTAATCTTTTTACACTGTTTTATTTGTATTGTATCATTTTTATGTTCCTTGATGTACGGTGACCTTGAGAGCCTTGAAAGGCGCCTAACAAATAAAATGTATTATTATTATTACTACTATTACTACTACTACTACTACTACTACTACTATTACTACTACTACTACTACTATTACTACTACTGCTACTACTACTATTACTACTTATACTGCTACTACTGCTACTACTACTACTACTATTACTACTACTACTGCTACTTTTACTACTACTGCTACTACTACAACTGCTACTACTACTACTACTATTACTACTTATACTGCTACTGCTACTACTACTTATTCTGCTACTACTGCTACTTTTACTGCTACTACTGCTACTACTACTATTACTACTACTACTTATACTGCTACTACTGCTACTTTTACTACTACTGCTACTACTACTACTACTACTACTACTAGTACTGCTACTATTGCTACTACTGCTACTACTACTACTACTTATACTGCTACTACTACTACTGCTACTTTTAATACAACTACTGCTACTACTACTGCTGCTACTGTTACTGCTACTACTACTTATACTACTACTACTTTTACTACTGCTAGTTTTACTGCTACTACTACTGCTATTACTACTACTACTACTACTAATCCCACTTTTCCCCCTCTGCCCCTCTTCCTCCTCTCTCCCATCATGCCCCTCTGCCTCCTCTCTCCCATCATGCCCCTCTTCCTCCTCTCTCCCATCATGCCCCTCTTCCTCCTCTCTCCTATCATGCCCCTCTTCCTCCTCTCTCCCATCATGCCCCTCTTCCTCCTCTCTCCCATCATGCCCCTCTTCCTCCTCTCTCCCATCATGCCCCTCTGCCTCCTCTCTCCCATCATGCCCCTCTGCCTCCTCTCTCCCATCATGCCCCTCTTCCTCCTCTCTCCCATCATGCCCCTCTTCCTCCTCTCTCCCATCATGCCCCTCTGCCTCCTCTCTCCCATCATGCCCCTCTGCCTCCTCTCTCCCATCATGCCCCTCTTCCTCCTCTCTCCCATCATGCCCCTCTGCCTCCTCTCTCCCATCATGCCCCTCTGCCTCCTCTCTCCCATCATGCCCCTCTTCCTCCTCTCTCCCATCATGCCCCTCTTCCTCCTCTCTCCCATCATGCCCCTCTGCCTCCTCTCTCCCATCATGCCCCTCTGCCTCCTCTCTCCCATCATGCCCCTCTTCCTCCTCTCTCCCATCATGCCCCTCTTCCTCCTCTCTCCCATCATGCCCCTCTTCCTCCTCTCTCCCATCATGCCCCTCTTCCTCCTCTCTCCCATCATGCCCCTCTTCCTCCTCTCTCCCATCATGCCCCTCTGCCTCCTCTCTCCCATCATGCCCCTCTTCCTCCTCTCTCCCATCATGCCCCTCTTCCTCCTCTCTCCCATCATGCCCCTCTTCCTCCTCTCTCCCATCATGCCCCTCTTCCTCCTCTCTCCCATCATGCCCCTCTGCCTCCTCTCTCCCATCATGCCCCTCTGCCTCCTCTCTCCCATCATGCCCCTCTGCCTCCTCTCTCCCATCATGCCCCTCTGCCTCCTCTCTCCCATCATGCCCCTCTGCCTCCTCGTGGCTCTCGGCTCCGGTCGGACTCTTAATGGCCGCTAAAAGAGTCTTATTAACATCACCTGCTAATGAAGTGCAGCGGCTCGTTAGCGCCGCTTCTTTTCGTGTAATTAGTGCAGCGATAACGAGGACCGGACCGGACCGAGATGGAGCAGCGATGCAGAGACGAGGCTTCAGAGAGGACGGCTTTAACCAGGCTGTTACATCAGCGTTTGTACCTAAAGCTGCATTGTGTCACTTTTCTCGTGGAGGGTCCATCAGATGCTCTTCTCATTTTGAGCCTGAATTTAAAGCGTCAGAGTAGAGTCTGTCTCACATGTTCAGACTGTTCCAGGTTTTAGCTGCATGAATCTGAAACTCTGACTCCCCGAGGTTAGTCCTGACTCTGGGACCAGTAGGAGGCCGGGACTAAACCAGGACTAAACCAGGACTACACCAGGACTACAGCAGGAGGCCGGTCCCTGAACTCCTCAGAGTGCAAGATGTATTTATTTCAGTGCTGTTAAAAATACTGCGCTATTAATGCGTTAACTCAAAACTATTTTAACTGCGATCATTTTTTTATCGCGAGATTAATACACTTTGTGACCCAGTGGACTAACTTTAGAAAAACTACAGGATCTGGCTGTAAACAGGAAGGAAAACAATTACAAATAAGAAACTGAGGAATCGCAGTTGGAGAAGGTGGGCCAAAGCACAGCACACCTGCACACACACCGATGCCACCCGCACGAGGAAAACACAAAATAAAGTCAAACACACAGCAAATCTGCGACAAGGACCGAGGACAGCGACACAAACACACAGAGGAGCTCCTCAGCAGGACCCACACCCGCCCCACCACACAATATACACCACATGCTGCTGGACCCACCCTCTCTGACAAAACCACCAGCTCCACCACGCAACCTGCAAACAGCACCGTGCGACGACGTCCTGGCCGCAGCCCGACAGGTGTGAAAATGGTCCACAGAGCCCCAGGCAACCGAGCACGGCCCAGAAGTCCCAGCGCGAGTGCTCCCCTGGTACAGCAGGTGTTGGGGCGACAAACCCAGTCACACTAACTGGAGACCACTGGGCGTCCCTCAGTCATGAGAACTACCTCAGGTCACAGCACATTATTTCACTCATTATTTGACTGAAGACAGAAGAGTCACTTCACTCACACTGTTGCAGAGCACAAAGTCTCACTGACGATTGTTCTGGTTTGCAAAACAAAAACAAAAACAAAAGAGTATTAAAATGATCCAAGGGAGAAAAAATGTGTGATTAATTTGTGATTAATCACAAGTTGACTATGACATTCATGAAATTAATCATGATTAAATATTTTTATCGATTGACAGCTGTATTTATTTATTTGAATTAGGACAATGCAGATTAATCAACAGGTCAACAAACAGCATCAGTGTAAATATGCCAGAATTAGCACAATAGCTACTTTTACATCCGCTGTCCTAAGGCAGGTCAGAAGAAAGAATATTCAAAACCACACAGAAGGGAAAATACAAGTGCACAGACATAACACCAAATGAACCACAAATTAACAGAAGACCATTCTCATAGTTCAAAAGGCCCCAAGAAAAATCTACCTGATGGTTCATGTGGCACTAACATGTTACAGATGGACTTTGGTGCTACATGGAGAGACTTGTGCACAAGCAGAGCCGCTTTAACGTCTCTGAGCCACAGGGGGCAGTGCAGAGACCCGAGGCCAGGACTTAGTTGAGTTTAGTTTAGTTTAGTCTTTATTTGAAGGGACAAAGCACAGAGACATTAAGCACAAAGACAGAGATGTTCCATCCGCAGGCTCTGGTTACATGGAAAAAATTTACAACACTCTTTGTTTGTCGTTACGCCGCCGAAACAAACACGAACGAAACTTTTTCCGCGGTCGTTCCGATGATAATGAAGCAGCAGCTGGAGAATTCTGTCCTCACGCTTTACGTCTGTGAGCTGAGGAGGAGAAGGGAAGAGTGTGGGAGAAGGAGGAAGAAGACAAACTGAGTCTGAGGCTGCCACACCTCAGCCCACTCCCACATCCCGCTCACAAATCCAAAGAGACGTGGAGGAAAGTCCCGAGAGACGACTGGAGGAGCCGGATCGAAGGACGACACAACGAGCACCAACCACCGGGATTATTTTGAAGAAGAATAAATGTTTACATGATCAAGGAATACATTAATTTGGCTTTAAAATCGGAATAAACCACCCACTTCGGAATTAAGCTTCATTTTCATCAGGAATTAAGTGTTTACATGGTCCTTTTAAAGCAGAATACTTTTTTTTATTCAGAATGAAATCATTTTTCTTCGGAATTAAAGCTGTGCCCGTCTCCGGAGCAGGAGGCTGGGGCCCGACACCCGAGATCCTCCCTTTAAATGACCGGAGCCGGACACTGTGGTTATCCTGACGGGTGTCGACCGCCGCCAACTCTCACATCAAATCGCACCTCAAACGCGCCAACGCCAACATCAAATTAAGTGTCTATCCATCTGTCATCTCTAAACTACCGGCTTCGGCTCGGAGCACGGAGCGAGGGCCGCACCAATAATATTCAAATGCTTTAATGTTGTGGAAATTTCACTTCAAATTGCAGAGCAGAGATTGAAAAGGTCCAGTGGTAAACATATTGTCTTAGTGTGAACGGTTCAGCCTGGAGCGAATGCAAATGAGCCTCCACCATCACCGCCGCTGTAATACATATGTTAATGTACTTTATATGAATAACCGAGCGTGATTTCGCCGTTTAACTTTGCATATTTTTTTTCCACACATTCTCCAGTCCGATTACATTCATTACAGGCTCTTATTTGACCTTTTCAGTGCAATAAATAAACGCTTAAGACATGAAAACGATGGCCGTGTGATTGGGAGCGTGGACACGTGGTGATTATGTGAAAGGGAAACTCGACGGGCTTAAATTGAATCTGTGGAAGACGACGGTTTGAGCGACTCGACGGACGAACGAGCAAAGTCACATTTCAGTGTGGGGGCGAAAAAATAACATTTGTACAAAGAAATCTGTTATTTTGAGAAATGTGAATTTGATTTTGAGTTCTGGTCTGTAGTCCTGGTTTAGTCCTGGTCTGGTCCAGGTCTAGGCCTAGTCTGGTTCTGGTGTAGTCCTGTTCTTGTCCTGGCTTAGTCTTAGTTTTAAATCCTTGTGTAGTCCTGGTTTATTCCTTGTCTAGTCCTGATTCAGTCCTGATTTAGTCCTGGTTCAGTCCTGGTTTAGTGCTGCTCTAGTACAGGTCTAGTCTTGGTATCGTCCTGGTTCAGTCCTGGTTCAGTCCTGGTTTAGTGCTGCTCTAGTACAGGTCTAGTCTTGGTATCATCCTGGTTCAGTCCTGGTTCAGTCCTGGTTCAGTCCAGGTCTAGCCGTGGTCTTGTCCTAGTTCAGTCCTGTGCAGTCCTGATCTATAGTCCTGTTATAGTCCTGGTTTAGCCATGGTCTAGTCTTGGTGTAGTCCTGGTCTATAGTCCTGGTCTAGGCCTGGTTCACGCCTGGTTCAGTCCGGGTTCAGTCCAGGTTCAGTCCTAGTTCTGTCCTGGTTTAGTCCTGTTCAGTCCTGGTTTAGTCCTGGTTCAGTCCCCGTCTATAGTCCTGGTCTAGTCTTGGTCTAATCCCAGTCTAGCCCCGGCCTAGTCCTGGTCTATAGTCCTGGTCTAGTCCTTTTTCTGTCCTGGTCTAGTTCTGGTTCAGTCCTGGTCTACTCCTGGTTGATTCCTGGTCTAGTCCTGGTCTAGTCCTGGTCTAGCCCCATTCTAGTCCTGGTCTAGCCCCGCTCTAGTCCCGCTCTAGTCCTGGTCTATCCCCATTTCCCGGTGCGAGGACCCGGAGCCGGGAGCATTGATTTAGTCCTGTTTGAGTCTTGGTCTAGAGTCCTGGTTTAGCCCTGGTCTAGTCCTGGTCTATAGTCCTGGTCTCGTCCCACTCTAGTCCCGGTCTAGCCCCATTTCCCGGCGCGAGGACCCGGAGCCGGGAGCGCAGGATAAGATGGATTTGACGGCTAATGCAAAAATAACAGACAATCATAAATCAGGGAAGCGGCGTCGGGGCCCATGAGGAGAGCTAATCAATACGGCGCCATTGTGAGGACTGGCACTGCATTTATTACACCGGGGACGCACGGGGGGAGGCATTAGTCATATTAGCCCCGCTCGGGATCATGGGAACGAGGGGCGGGGGGTGCTTAGTCATGGCTAATGCTAATGCTAACGGTTACAGGTTAAAAACAGTAAAGAGCAAATATTATGCATCGTTTGTATTGATACGAGTGTTTAAACTGGCTCTGCTTTTGCTTTGGAATTTCAGGATTTCAAACTAAAATAATAAAAACAGACTCAGGAAAACAGAATTAGCTTCAGCGCTCTTCACTCTCTGATGTGGTACAGTTGTAAACAAAGCGCCGTGCAGCTGTCGACACCTCCGATGGATCGCTGCAGATCACACTAGAAAGGACTGATTTTGTTTTTTTGTTTTCATTTGTGGTTTAGTCCTGGTTCAGTTCTGGTCTATAGTCCTGGTTTAGTCGTGGTTTAACCTTGGTTCAGTCCTCATTTTGTCTTGATTTAGTCTGAGTTTTTGTCCTGGTCTAGCCTTGGTTTAATGCTTGGTTTAATCCTGGTTTAACCTTGGTGCAGTCCTGGTCTAGTTCTGGTCTTGTCCTGGTGTAGCTTTGGTTTTGTCCTGGTCTAGCCATGGTTTAGTCCTGGTTTAGCATTGGTTTGGTCCTGGTTTAGTCCTGGTTTAGTCCTGGTTTAGCATTGGTTTGGTCCTGGTTTAGTCCTGGTTTGGTCCTGGTTTAGTCCTGGTTTAGCCTTGGTTTGGTCCTGGTTAGTCCTGGTTTAGTCCTGGTTTGGTCCTGGTTTAGTCCTGGTTTAGCCTTAGTTTAGTCCTGGGTTAGCCTTGGTTTAGTATTGGTTTAGTTGTGGTTCAACCCTGGTCTAGTCGAGGTTTAGTCCTGTTTTAGTCCTGGTTTAGCCTTGGTTTAGTTGTGGTTCAGGCCTTGTTCCATCCTGATTTTGTCCGAGTTTAGTCCTGGTCTAGTCCTGTTTAATTCCTGGTTCTGTCCTGGTTCAGTCCTGGTCTATAGTTCTGGTTTAGTTCTGGTCTTGTCCTGGTTCAGTCCTGGTTCAGTGTTGGTCTAGTCCTGGATCAATCAATACTGTTGCTAAAATTTCAAGCATACATTTTCAGTATGTTTCAAAGTCAGAATAAAAATTTCACCTTTTAAATATTCAGCTCAAATTTTTTTTAAAGACCCCAAATTCCACTGTCAAAATTCCACTGAGTTAAAATCCACTGTGAAAAATTGTCATAACAAAGAGCCAAGACGCCAAGGCAGAAGCAATCGATCCTGAGTGGGCGAGGAGGACAGAGGCTGTTTCCTATTGGCCGATCTCATCTGTGGGCGGGGTCTGAGGTTTGAATGACGCTAATTCTGACCAATCAGATCGCTTCACTATACCATTTCCTGTTTATGTTAGATCGGATCACTCTGGATCGATTGCTTTTGCCTTGGCATTTTGTCTCTTTGCTGCAAGTTTTTTCACTGTGAATTTTATACTCTGATTTTTTTATTTTTTTTTTATTTGTGGGCTTGAAAATATTTGCGCTGAATATTTAAAAGGTTAATTTTTTATACTGAATTTTAAACACTTTGAAAATGTATACTTTCAGCAACTAGAATAAAAAATAAAAATAATTCAAACATCTTTTTTCAGAGTTAAAAAAATTCATTTAACATTCAAAATCAAATAAGGTTTTACTTTGTCCAACTTATAACTGTTTCAGTATTGACGCTTCAAACACCAATACTAAAGTTTCAGTATCATTTAGTGTCGGGTTTATACTTTTTTACGCTCCGTCGTTCCTCTGCTGGAGATGGACTTTACAGAGGAGATAGAGAGTGTGTGGGAGCTGATTGGACCTGTCCTGTTCACTCGGAGGGAACATTGGCTCAGCCCGGGGCCCCTGAGGGACCCTCCGCCTGGACCCATCACAGACACGGGGTCCGGAGTCCATCCAGAGACGCCGAGGCCCATTTCCCCCCGGAGCAGCCCAGGACGGAGTGCCGTGAGCGGGAAGAGAGAGCAGCGAGGAGGGGGAACACGCCTGGAACAATCTGCACGAGAGAGAGCGACGGTTCTGCTTCAGGTTTACACGAAGACTCACAGAATTACTAAAGCGGCACTGCGTAACTTTTCTGGTACAGGGTTTGTCATCAGCTGTCTCCATGGAGATGTTATAGCTTTGTCTAGGAATGTTCCACAGTCAAAGAGCTGCGGACAATTATGAATTTAACTTTCCGGAGATGGTGTCGCCTGCATGATTCTGTGGAAATAAAGCATTAAAACTACACTGCGGAACATTCTCCATGGAGACAGATGCGGTTTACAACATTCTGTGGAATATTATAGTCAAAAGAGCAACATTTCCATGGAGACAACCAGCATGAGGCCCTCCTACAGGCCAGATAAGAGTCAGGTTTGTGGAGATGCAAGCCCGCTCAGAGTCAGATGCTTTTCTATATGCTCTGTTCCACCTTGTGATGTCATAAGTTGTTTTTTTGTTTGTTTGTTTTTGTTTTTTAAGAGATTTGCAACTCCAGGTCTGAAAGTCTGGACCTGGTTCAGCCCTGGTCTAGTCCTGGTTCATTTGTGGTTTTGTCCTGGTTCAATCCTGGTCGATTTTTGGTTCAGTCTGGGTTTAGTCCTGGTTTAGTCTTGGTTCAGTCCTGGTCTTGTCCTGGTCTAGTCCGGGTCTAGTGCTGGTTCAGTCCTGGTCTAATCCTGGTCTATAGTCCTGGTTCAGTCCTGGTTTAGTCCTGGTTTAGTCCTGGTTTAGCCCTGGTTTATTCTTTGTTTAGCCCTGGTTTAGCTATGGTTTAGTCCTGGTTTAGTCCTGGTTTAGTCCTGGTTTAGCCCTGGTTTAGCCCTGGTTTATCTTTGGTTTAGTCCTGGTTTAGTCCTGGTTTAGCCCTGGTTTAGTCCTGGTTTAGCCCTGGTTTAGTCCTGGTTTAGTCCTGGTTTAGTCCTGGTTTAGTCCTGGTTTAGCCCTGGTTTAGCCCTTGTTTATCTTTGGTTTAGTCCTGGTTTAGTCCTGGTTTAGTCCTGGTTTAGCCCTGCTTTAGCTTTGGTTTAGTCCTGGTTTAGTCCTGGTTTAGTCCTGGTTTAGCCCTGGTTTAGCTTTGGTTTAGTCCTGGTTTAGTCCTGGTTTAGTCCTGGTTTAGTCCTGGTTTATCTTTGGTTTAGTCCTGGTTTAGTCCTGGTTTAGTCCTGGTTTAGTCCTGGTTTAGCCCTGGTTTAGCTTTGGTTTAGTCCTGGTTTAGTCCTGGTTTAGTCCTGGTTTAGCCCTGGTTTAGCCCTGGTTTAGTCCTGGTTTAGTCCTGGTTTAGTCCTGGTTTAGTCCTGGTTTAGTCCCGGTCTGGTTCTGGTTTTGCTTTTAATGAAACAAAACAAAACTCCGGCTCTGTTTGTGTCGAGGAAACTCCATCCGAACACGGATCAGAAAATCCCGTCGTCTGAAATCCTGCTCTTCTGTAACTCTGTCCATCATTTCCCGTCTGCAGTTTGAACCTTTGACGCCCCCTCTCTTCTCCTCCTCCTCTCCCTCCATCCCCTCCGCCCCCTCCCTCCATCTCAGTCCGTCTCTATCTCCTCCGCCTGGGCCTCTCCGTCTGAATTGCTCCTTCAACTTCATATCTTCCGCCGCTCTATCTCTCCGCTCCCTCCTCCCTCGCTCGTCTCTCTATCTCTCCGCTCTCCTCATATCGCTTCTGCACTTCCCGTCCGATGAAATGCGTTTTTTTTCTCCTCTTCTATCATCCCCCCTTCCCCCTCTCCCCTCTTCTCATCTCTCCCTCTCGCTCTCTCCTCCACGCTTTCAGCTCTCTCTCTCTTTCTTTCTTTACTTCTATTTCCTCACTCCTTTTCCCCTTTTTTCTCTCTCTTTATCCCTTGACTTTCTCTTTTCCTTTTCGCTCTCTTCCCCCTTCTTTTCTCTCCATCCACATCCCTCTCTTTTTTTCACTTTCTCTTGTCTCTTCTCTCCCTTTGTTCCTCATGTTCTCCCCTCTCTGTCTCTTTTTCTCTCTCTATCCCTTGATCTTCTCTCTTTCTTTTTGCTTTCTTCCTCCCCCTTCTCTCTCTCTCTGCCATCCTCTTATACATCCCATCTTCTCTTATTTATTTTCCAATTTACTTCTTCACTCTCTCTCTCTCTCTCTTTCACACTCTCCCATCTCTCTTTCCCTCTCGCTTTATCCCCCTCTCTCTCACTCTCTATCCTTTACTTCTCTTGCTCCCCATCCTCCCATCGATCTCCCTCCATCTCTCTTTCTCTCCCCTATTTCTCTTTCCACAGTCATTTTTCCCTCCATTTCACTCTCTGTCCCTCTCTCCTTCTCTATCTCTCTTTCTCTCTCTCTCTGCAGTCATTTTCCCCTCATCTCTCCGTCCCCCTCTCCCTTTCCATCCCCATCTCTTTCTCTCTCTCTCTACTATCCCTCTCCTCTCTTATTTCCGTTTCATTTTACCTTCTCATTCTCTTTTCTCTCTTTCACACATTCCTATCCCTCTCTCCCTTCCTTTTTACTTTCTCTCTCTCTTTATCCCCCCTTTCTCGTACTCTTTATCCTTTTCTTTCCTTTTGCCCCCATCTTTCTCTCCCGTTTTTCTCAACAATATTTTTCCCTCACTCTCTCTCTCCATCATTCTCTTTCCCTCCCCATCCCTCTCTTTCTCTCTCTCCACAGTCATTTTTCCCTCCTTTCACTCTCCCTTTCCCCCTCTCTCTGTCCCTCTCTTGCCCCCATCTCTCTCTCTCTCTTTCTCCAGTTATTCTTCCTTCCTCTCTCCAATTCCTGTTCTTTCCCATAATCTCTCTATCTCCCGCCCACTCTCTCTCTCCTCCTTCTCCAGTCTTTTCCTCCTCTATTTCTTTCTTTCCCTCTTTCTCTCTCCCCTCTCTCTCCACATTTTTCCCTTCTCTCTCCCCATTTCTCTCTCTCCCTCCCTCTTTCTCTTCACAGTCATTCCCTCCTCCTCTCTACATCCCTCTCTCCTTCCATACCCTCTTGCTCCCTCTTTTCCCTCTTTCTCTCCACAGTCACCCCCCTTCTCTCTCCAACACTCTCCCCATCCCTCTCTCCTTCCATACATCATCTTTCTCTCCAGTCATTCCTCCTCTCCATCCCTCTCTCCTTCTATACCCTCTCTTTCTCTCCAGTCATTCCCCTCCTCTCTCCATCCCTCTCTTTCCATACCCTCTCTCTCTCCAGTTATTCCCTCCTCTCTCCATCCCTCTCTCCCTCCGTTCCCTCTCTTTCTCTCCACACTCATTCCCTCCTCCTCTCTCCTTCCATACCCCTCTCTCTTTCTCTCCACACTCATTCCCCCTCCTCCTCCCTCCATCCCTCTCTCCTTCCATACTCTCTCTCCACAGTCATCTCATCCCTCTCTCCTTCCATACTCTCTCTCTCTCTCTCTCCAGTCATTCCCCTCTCCTCCCTCTCCTCCCATACCCTCTCTCTCCACACTCATTCCCCCTCCTCTCTCATCCCTCTCTTCTTCCATACCCTCTCTCTCTTTCTCTCCACAGTCATTCCCCCCTTCTCCTCTCTCCATCCCTCTCTCCTTCCATACGCTCTCTCTTTCTCTCCACACTCATTCCCCTCCTCCTCTCTCCATCCCTCTTTCCTCCCACTCTCTCTTTCTCTCCACACTCATTCCCTCCTCCTCCTCTCTCCATCCCTCTCTCCTTCCCTCTCTCCCTCCATCCCTCTCTACTTCCATACTCTCTCTCTCTCTTTCTCTCCACACTCATTCCCTCCTCCTCCTCTCTCCATCCCTCTCTCCTTCCCCCTCTCCCTCCGTTCCCTCTCTCTGGATAAATGTCCTGCTTTATTGCCCCGGCGTTCCCGGTTTATTGGATTCCTGTCTCTTTTGGCCCAGACCAGACTCCGTCCGAATTCGACAAGGGCCAATTTCATTCAGAAAGCATCAACGTTTCTCAAACTGTCGCGCGCGTACCGTCTCCAGCATTTCACGACGCCTTCGCCAATCCCCCCGCGCCATCAGTAACTCGAATTCAGCTCCGAACTGTGGCCTCCTCCTCCTCCTTTTCCGGCCTCCGCGGGATCTAATCAAAAGACAAGTCGGGTTTTTATGCGTTTATTTCAATGTTCCATCACCAACGCGACATCGCCCAGACGCACGGAGAAAACGGAGATCCGTCCGCAACCAGAGACCGTTTGATAAAGACGTGGAGTGACGGAGTGAGACGTCAAGCGAAGCTAATCGAGGGCAGCAGTTCGGTTTGTCAAATTTATCGAAAATCAGAGGTAGAAGTGTAACGATATCCAAGTCTCACGGTACGATATTTATTGCGATATCGTGGGAAACCTCACGTCACAGTCGTCCTTCGCTAAAACGTGTTTTTTTTACAGTCTATGAATCTGCATTATGTTCTCCGTTCTGATTGGCTAAGGAGAACCCGCATATCGTTTTCTGCCTAATTTAAGGTGGCGCGTCTGTATATAAACATAAAAAACAGCGCCAACAACGACCCATAACTTTTTTTTTTTACCGTTTTTCACCCCTCGCTCCTCAGTTTAGATCAGGGAGCGGTTTTACAGCCTTAAAACATATTATAATTGTAAAAAATAAAGCTTGACTACTTAGCGTATTTCGCCTAATGCGGGTTATTTTTAGAACGTAACCCCCACGATAAACGAGGGAAACACTGTATTACGATATTCTACATAATAACAAGACTGACGTGGCTTAAAAGCTTCAAGTCTTGATGTAGACTCGGTTCTAGTGCAGGTTTAGTCCAGGTTTAGTCCAGGTTTAGTCCAGGTTTAGTCCAGGTTTAGTCCAGGTTTAGTCCATGTTTAGTCCATGTTTAGTCCATGTTTAGTCCAGGTTTAGTCCAGGTTTAGTCCATGTTTAGTCCAGGTTTAGTCCAGGTTTAGTCCATGTTTAGTCCATGTTTAGTCCAGGTTTAGTCCATGTTTAGTCCAGGTTTAGTCCAGGTTTAGTCCATGTTTAGTCCATGTTTAGTCCAAGTTTAGTCCATGTTTAGTCCAGGTTTAGTCCAGGTTTAGTCCAGGTTTAGTCCAGGTTTAGTCCATGTTTAGTCCAGGTTTAGTCCAGGTTTAGTCCATGTTTAGTCCAGGTTTAGTCCAGGTTTAGTCCATGTTTAGTCCAGGTTTAGTCCAGGTTTAGTCCAGGTTTAGTCCATGTTTAGTCCATGTTTAGTCCATGTTTAGTCCAGGTTTAGTCCATGTTTAGTCCAGGTTTAGTTCAGGTTTAGTCCAGGTTTAGTCCAGGTTTAGTCCATGTTTAGTCCATGTTTAGTCCATGTTTAGTCCAGGTTTAGTCCAGGTTTAGTCCATGTTTAGTCCATGTTTAGTCCAGGTTTAGTCCATGTTTAGTCCAGGTTTAGTCCAGGTTTAGTCCATGTTTAGTCCATGTTTAGTCCAAGTTTAGTCCATGTTTAGTCCAGGTTTAGTCCAGGTTTAGTCCAGGTTTAGTCCAGGTTTAGTCCATGTTTAGTCCAGGTTTAGTCCAGGTTTAGTCCAGGTTTAGTCCAGGTTTAGTCCAGGTTTAGTCCAGGTTTAGTCCAGGTTTAGTCCAGGTTTAGTCCAGGTTAAAACAATTTCAGAACATTCAGAGTCTGTTTGAGGCAAAATGTCAAACACTGACGTTAACAGACGGTGCATATAAATGGACGTAGCTATGCTCCAAACAGGAAGTGAGGATGGGGGCGTTTCCGATGTTCTGTCGAAATGAGCTACCTTCTGTTTTTCCATTTACAGCTGGACAGATCCAGTAAAGCAAACCTCACGATGGGAAAGCTCACGATATTAGGATTTTCTACAGAATAACAAGACTGACTCTAAAACGCTTTGACCAGTTCATTTGGTACAACATTTATTGTCATTAGGGATGGAACGAAATCCAAATCTCTCTGTACGATATTTTCACCATAAACATCTCACCGTAAAAGTGATTAGAACAGTTATTATTATATTTTCTTTTTTTTTTTTGCTTCTTTTTCTTTATTTTCATTCTATTTTCTTTTTTCATTTCAATTTAATTTAATATTTGAAGCCATTTTTGTTTTGTTTTTAATTTGACAAACTAAAACGTAATTAATATTTGAGATGGAGATATCCAAACCTCTCTGCAGGTCCAACAATAATATCGTGGAGCATCACAATATATCGAATCCCAAGTCTCTTTGCTTAAATGACGCAAAAATAACTAAAAAAACAGAGGGAACTACATAGACCATGATCCTTTGCTCCGTTTCAGTGCAGACGACATGAAGAAATAACTTTTTTGTGGATTAAGTCTTGTGAAGGCGTTTTTTGAAGAAAAAATTGCATATTCACAGTTTTTTGAGCCTCCACAAAATATTGTAATAAATATCGTACGGCAGAATCGCTCCACCAACCTGTGGGTCGGTGGATTTGAGCGCTGAACCAATGGTGTTTTTATACGTCGAGAGTCGGATTCGAACCACTGACCTTCAGATCAGTGGTTTCAAACGCTCGACCAGCTGAGCTACGGCGTTTATACTGTATCATGTACTGATTATCAAGACTATTTCTTTATCGAAATTGTGTTTTAAATATTATTATCATTACAACACTTCTAGTTAACAGGGTGCATTCATGTTGTTGACTTTGATGACATGACGGCAATTAAAAAACACATAACATCCACTACAACACGTAAGTAGGGACTTTCCTGGGTAAATAAAGGTTTAAAAAAAAAAAAAGTACGAAAAAGAACTTGTGTTGTACATAAAAGTGAAGATTTGTGTTTGCAATAATTATTATTTGTGACTGAAATGAACTGTATTGATGTGAAATGTTTTAAAGTCACCATCAGAGTAAATATATCGTTTAGAAAAAGGGGAAACGACTTTTCTTTCAGCTCTTTTTCTTTCATTTCTTGCATGTTTAATATCAGGACACTGTTAAAGTCTTTTTATACTTTAGGAATGAAGAAACAAATCAATAAATGGTGTAATAATTTCAGATTTTGTGCAGGGGGTTTACAGTATAGAACTCTACGGGCGATTCACTGTTTTTCAAAGAAATCTCCAAACTTCTGATCCACAAACGTTGAACCTTCTCATTATTTGTGAGTTTTTTGGTCCACAAAGCTCAAATATTAATCTCACGCTTTAAAGTCCCTTCAGATGACGGCAATCACGTCTTTGGGGCGGAATAATGGCTCCACTTTCTGAAGCCGCTGTGAAAAAAATTATTTCGCTTTATTGATACACGCACAGACGACACTGAACTTTGCGCCGGTTTTTGTTTCATGTGGAGAGGCCCGAGAATTCCAGAGACATTAACCATAAACGGGTCAGAACATCAGAAATCCGACACTTGCAGGAAACTCCACCTGAGGATTCTGACCGTCTCCAGCTCAGTTTAAACTATAGAGACTCTACAATGTGCTGATGCTATGAGAACGCAACCTATTTACAACCAAGATCCATATTTGGAATTCCGAGTTTGCGAGGAAGAAACAAAAACCTGACTGACGCTTCATGTGCGACGCTGAGCCCAAAAGTTTGTGATGGAGACGTTTTACTGAAGCCGAGAGTCGAGAGGGGACGAGGTGCTGAAGAGGAGAAAGTTCCCGCTCGAGGGCGAAGTCAGACTTTCACAGAGGAGACGGTAAAGCCCAAATTTATGGTTCTGCGTCAACACAGGTCACCTAAGTACAGTGTCTGTGTCCGACCGCTGTGCACCTCCGAAACTTTCTAACTACGCCTCAAAAAACCGTGGACAACGAGGGGAAACAGAGTCGCAGCTTTATATTTGAAGATGAGGCACAAGTTCTTATGAAATCAAACTTTGCGGCGCGTTCGATCGCATCAGCATCAGCGCACAAGCTGTTTTTATCAGCGCTGATACTGTATGCAAATGAGCTGTATGCAAATGAGCCATGAGGTTTGAAGTTTGGTTTCTGTAAGACATAAACAAATGTGCTCAAAGCTGCGTTAAACACATTATTACTCAAAGTCTAGAATGAGCGGAGGAAATGCAGAGCGGTGCAGAGGACCAATCACAGCCCTGATCGTCTGTGTCGTTTTGAGGCGTAGTTAGAAAGTTTCTGAGGTGCACGTTGGTCGACACAAACACGTTTTGATGCAGAACCATAAATTGTTCTTTACCGTCTCCTCCGTGAAAGTCTGACTTCGCCCTCGAGCGGGAACTTCCTCCTCTTCAGCGCCTCGTCCCCTCTCGACTCTCGGCTTCAATAAAACGTCTCCATCACAAACTTTTGGGCTCGACGTCGCACACGAAGCGTCAGTCAGGTTTTTTTCTTCTTCCTCGCTGCGGATGGAAATCTCCGAGCGGAACCACGTTTGAAGAGGAGAGAGAGCGGAGGGGAGGAAGTCCTGCTGTGGTTTTAGCTCCTGATGCAGATTTTTTTTATTGACGGTAATGAGACCGTGAATGATACCACCCAACCTTAGTCTACACACCTTCACTAGAATCTTTTGGATGATTTCAGCACTGGATTTGCCGATCTCCACTGAACAAAAAGGTAAAAGGAGCTGTTAACATGAAAACTTCATGACATCACAAGGTGGGACAGAGCATTTTGAGCTTTGGAGATGCACAGACTAATTATAAAGTGTTGCTCCAGGTCTGTTTTTGATGAAGTAACATCAGAACATGATTTAAAGCTTGAAGAGCCCATTTTCTATAACATATAAAACTTTTATTAGCAGCAAAAGGATCCATAATGTAATAAATGTGGGAAAGATCAGCGCTAATGCCACACTGCGGAACGTTCCAGGGGAAGCAATACCATCGAAAACGTCATTTTTTTTAATGCCGTTTTTGTATCACCTTTTTCAAATTCGGTGTTGATGTGAAATAATCGTTTCCCGTCTCTCCAAAACGCTTCTCTTTGCACAAATTCCTCCTGATTTTGCAGTTTAACGTGGCCCCTCTTTCATTGTGCTGATGGGTCGGGATCCTGTCCTCTCTCTCCTCCTCGGATCTGTTCTTTTTTCCTCTCTTTTATGGCCGTGTTGCATTAGAAATTGGCAGCGGCGGAAGGTGAGAACGCGGCTGTCTGCGATTTATGAGTCCCCGGTGGTTTTTCGGCGCGGATTCAGGGAGCTAATATTTGGAGTTTTAATACGGAACGCGGCGAGGATCTGGTACAAAGAGGAAAGAGCCGGAGAAGAGCTGTCATCAAGGGAGATTTTTATAGAAAGGTCAAAGAAAACTGGGTAAAACATGGATCTATACAGTGAAGGAATTACATGGAAGATCTGAAAGGGTTTTGGACGTAGAGGAAGAGGTAGAAAACAGCATTTAAACGCGTTATGTAAATGTTTAAATCGAAATCGAGCATTAAAAACTTGGTTTGCTTTGGTATTCGACGTTATAACCGATGCATTTAGAGTTATAGGAAGTTTTTAAAGGGTTTCTGTACATAGACGGATGGAAAAAAAACGGAAATATGTGTAATTATTTGAGTAGTTAAACTTTCTTTTTACAAATGCATCGATTTTTAACCTGACAAAATATGCGATTTCAAATTGTAAATGGCTCTATGTGTTATTTAAACTTGTATATGTGAGATTTGATGTATAACTGAGGTGCATTGAGGAGTGAAGCCATTTAAATTAGGCTAAAAACGATAACTGCTTGCATTAAAGTTGGTCGGCAGTGTAGTGAATGTAAATGGAAAGCTAAAATGTTAAGAATTTTTCATATACACTTCCTCCTGGATCCACTATAGACGAAAAAGTTAAAAGTTAGTTTAGACACTTCCCTCTGTTGATTTCCCACTGCGCAAAAGCCCAAAAGACTCGATCGCTGTCGTTTCTAATCCCGTTTATTTACGAGTGAATTATATCTTTGGAAAAACGCTAAAAAAAATACATTCTCGAACCATTTTCTTTCGACAACTTTCAGTTTCACTTTCTTCTTCACCGTCAGTAATTGATCCTCACTTGTTGCTTCTGCCGCCGCTGGAGTTTCTCGTCCTGCAACAACGAACTCGCACGTGATTTCAGAGCGAGAGTTCGAAAGCACTGCCCAATGCCCGTCCATGTCGTTACAGGCTCTGCAATACTGTGGTGATGATTTAAAGTGAAGATCGACTGCTGACTGGGAAGAAGAAGAGAAACTGAAAGTTGTTGAAAGAAAATGGTTCGGGAATGTGTATTTTTTTAAGCAGATGTGGACAGGCTAATAATAAAGAGTTACTCAAACATGTGTGAATGAAACAAAACACAACTCCAGGTCTGTTTTGGAGGTTTGAGGAGATCGTCTACTCCAGAAGCAACAAGTGAGAATCGACTGCTGACGGTGAAGAAGAGGAGAAACTGAAAGTTGCTGAAAGAAAATGGTTCAGGAATGTGATTTTTACCATTTTTCCAAAAATATAATTCACTCGTAAATAAACGGGATTAGAAACGACATTGACGATTGTGTCTTTTGGGCTTTTGCAGTGGAAAATCAACAGAGGGAAGTGTGAGGTGCTTATAAAGTTGTTTTCTAACGTTTCCAGACACTAATGAGTGAACCAGGCAGAGCGTTTTGTTTGTCAGACTCGTGGCTGTTGTCAGATGGGTTAAAGTGGTGTTAAGCTTCTTCAGTGTGAAGCAAATTGGCGTTTTACGTGGAAGTTCAGAACTTGCCCCCATCACTACACTAGTTTGTTGCCTTGGCAGACTCACTGCCACAGTGAGATCTCCACCGAGGAAACACTGATCTGTGCCGTTTTTTGGCTTCTGACAGAATTCGACCTCCTCCAGGAACGGACTTTAGCTTCAAACCTGCTGGAGTTCAACTTTAAAATATGAAAATACATCTTGCTTCACTTAAAATAAGAGAAACAACAACTTTTTGCACTTCAAATAACAAACAAAATCAAATCGTGGCTGTTCTAAGATGGATTAAAGTGGTGAGATCTCCACCGAGAAACACTGATCTGTGCTGTTTTTTGGCTTCTGACAGAATTCGACCTCCTCCAGGAACAGACTTTAGCTTCAAACATTTAAGCAAATAAGAGATAAAGTCGACCTAATGCCATACTGTGGAACATTTCAGGCAGAGCAAAGAGCGGACTAGTTCAGGCCCCTATGGATGACGTTCTTTTACTTTCCTGTGGTTCTTTTCGCTCGTACCTGCCCTAAACCTCCTCTTCCTCGCTCCCTCCACTGTCCCTTGTTTTTGCAGCAGACTGACAGCTCATACAAGCTCTTCTTCCATCTCCTGTCCTCTCCCTCCTCTCCTCCATCGCTCCTCTCTTCTGTTCCCTGACGCAGAGGCCATTTTTCCTCCAGCGCTTCCTCCTCTTTCTGCGGAGAGGCGGGAGCGCTGACAGCCGTGAAGGCAGAGAGACGGAGTGCCCGGGCCAGGGTTCAGAGTCCCCACGTCGGCCCCCGGAGCTCCACAGAACCAGGGAACCAGAGAGGCAGAGATCTATCAAAGGTGAGCCGGGATCAGGGAAAAGAGAGGAGGGAAAACAGAGAGAGAAAGAGGAGGGTGGCAGTGGGAGACAGGTGAGAATTCTATGGTGGAGACTTCGGATTTGTTGACCTGGTTTATGGTTCATATCTCTGTAATTCCTGGGCCTATCCACACGAAACAAAAACTGACACAAAGTTAAACATCTTCTCCGTCTGTATGAATAAAATAAACGAAAGCATAGCACAAATTACGTTTTCACAATCAGAAAATGGTCCAAAGACGCGACTATTTTCAGCTGAGATCACTTAAAGCCATAAGTTTGTGGAGACGATCCTAAACAAATCCTAAATAAAAGATACTGATGGACTTTCTACTAAAAGAGTCAGATCTGTGTGTAAGGAAGCATGTTTTTAGGGTGTTTTAGTGCAATAAAAATACATCTGGGCCAGAGTCCTGCACGGGTTCGGGTACCCACAGATACACAATGGGTGAACCGCAAATGAAAAATGTCAGATGCGGGTTCAGGTCGGACTCAGGAGAGGGTCCTGAGGTCTAATCTGCGGTTTACAAAACATCATGTGGCAACAAAAAACAGGGCTGTATTTTAGTGAAATGCAAAAATACCACTATTTTTACGAAACGATTGAACATAAAATCTGAACATAAAATCTGTTTTTGCTGCTCGCACCACTTTCATTTTCAAACAACACGTGACGTCCTGCAGTTCAAAATGATTCTCGAGGAGCTGAAAAGAAAATTAGTGAGTGGAGAGTGTAAAGTTGTGGCTCTTTTTTTGTCTCTCGGACTGATTTTCATTCGGGTGCAGTTCGGGTGTCGGTTTGTATTTGTCGCGGGCCGGATCGGGTGCGGAATTTCATTACATTTCTGTGGGAAAACGGGTCGGGCGCGGATTGAGGTATGACGGGTACGGGCGAGTGCGGTTTGTCAAACTCAGACCGGATCTTGGCAATGCTTTTGGGCAGAAAAGTTGCTCGTTGGTCGACTAGAGCGGTGATTTCCAAACCTTTGAGTTGTGATGCACTTTTGTGGTTAAATGGATTCTGCAGCGCGTCACACGTCAGCTCCAGTAAATTAAAAAAGTCGTGTAATATGGAGAATAGGGCTGGTGCCATTAACCCTCATAGAAACTGGCAGCTCCCGTGCTTCTAGTTTCCATTCCATCCTTCTCATTACTGTATCTCCAGAGCTAAAGGCGCTATTGAAAAACTTCAAACAGTTCCTGAAAGCGGAGAAGTTGCGCTTTCTACTCATAAAGGGTTATTACGGTAAATTTCTGCAGCACCCACCACGGAGCCTGTAGTGTCGAGTGCAGAGCGGCGGAGATTTGGAGAGAGCGGCGGTAGTTTACAAGTGGTGAGTGATTTTGTGTTTTTCTTTTCTCTCAACTGTTATTACACATTAATACACACACAGTAACTCTGAACAACTGCCAGACATTGAAAGCTGAACTCGTCCTGGTAAAACGGGGCAAAAGCACTGACTCCTGGGACATTTTCTGACATTTTTTAAGTCAAAGGAACAAAAATAATCCAGGCGTGATTTTAATGCATAGAAATAATAGGGCTAAAAGGGTTAAGAAGTTGCAGATGTGATACAAATCTTGATACATAGGCCATAATACGATGCATATCTCCATACAGTGCAGTTTTGGCTCGATACGACATATCGTTGGCCTAATAGCATCATTGCCTAAGTTATTTTCTGGTCAAATTGTGATTTCTGCCTGACTTTACTCTCCTCCCACTGCTGCATCACCTGCAATCGATGTTGTGTCTTTCTTTTTTTGGAAACTTGTTCACACACCTGGTTGAACTTTCTGTTACAATATCAATAATATTGAAGGGAAAAAAAGTTTTTTTTTTCTTGTTTTCTGAAAATGTTCAAATATGACAACTATATTAGGCAACAATATTTCAAATGGATTCGATATGGTTCAGTGAAAATAAAGGCTAAATCGTGGCTGTGATACTAAAAGTCTTTGTTAAATCACTTCTTGTGCAAAGTGACTATGAAACACAAACATTTTAATCATTAAAAACAGTGAAAATGTCAAATGTGTGGCATAAAAAAGTTTCCTGTAGCTGCAACAAAATAATTTAGTAAAATACGCCAAAAAATACTCTTGGCGATATATCGATACAGCAGCCCACGATATTTTGATATTTTTGCACAGCCCTAGTGGAGAATATAGTTCGGGCCATGTGAGGTTGTGTAAATGTCACCACAGCAGTGTTTGTGTTTCCTTTTCTGATGCAGTTTTCAGGACAAAATGTTAAATTATTAAATTCAATCCAAGTGTGATTCTGTTTCACTAAAACTGGGGCTGTGACAACAACACAAAGCCTCAGTTTCCTTCAGTGCTGGACAACAGCAAGAGGCCAGGAGAGGCAGGAGCAGAGGCAGGAGCAGAGGCAGGAGCAGAGGCAGGAGCAGAGGCAGGAGCAGAGGCAGGAGCAGAGGCAGGAGCAGAGGCAGGAGCAGAGGAGAGGCAGGAGCAGAAGCAGGAGCAGAGACAGGAGCAGAGACAGGAGCAGAGGCAGGAGCAGAGGCAGGAGCAGAGGAGAGGCAGGAGCAGAAGCAGGAGCAGAGACAGGAGCAAAGGCAGGAGCAGAGGCAGGAGCAGAGGCAGGAGCAGAGGCAGGAGCAGAGGCAGGAGCAGAGGCAGGAGCTGAGGCAGGAGCAGAGGCAGGAGCTGAGACAGGTGATCAGTCCTGGTTCAGTCCCAGTTTAATCTTGGCTCAGTCCAGGTCCTTCACTGTGGTTCTCCCTGAGGTTTTTCAGGAACCCAACAGGAGGCAGGAGCAGAGGCAGGTGCAGACAGGAACAGAGGCAGGAGAATGGAGCATAGACAGGAGCAGAGACAGGAGCACAGACAGGACCACAGACAGGAGCACAGAGAGGAGCACACAGAGGAGCAGAAACAGGAGCAGTGGCAGGATCCCAGCCAGGGCCACAGACAGGGGCAGGTGCAGATACAGGAGCACAGACAGGAACACAGACAGGTACAGCGCCAGGAGTCAAGGCAGGACCACGAAACACAGACAGGAGCTGAGGCAGGAGCACAGACAGGTACATAGCCAGGAGCAGAGGCAGGTACAAAGACAGGAGCAGAGGGGAGACGGGAGCACAGACAGGAGCCAAAGCAGGAGCAGAGGCAGGTGAAGGGCCAGGAGCCAAGGCAGGAGCAGGGAGCACAGACAGGAGCCGAGGGGAGACAGCAGCACAGACAGGAACACAGACAGGTACAGAGCCAAGAGCCAAGAGAGGAGCAAAGGCAGGAGCGCAGTCAGGTGCAGAGTCAGGTGCAGAATCAGGTGCAGAGGGGAGACAGGAGCATAAACTGGAGCAGAGCCAGGAGCCAAGGCAGGAGCACAGACAGGAGCAGCGGCAGGTGCAGAGCCAGGAGCAGGGAGCACAGGCAGGAGCAGAGAAGAGCCAGCAGCACAGGCAGGAGCCGAGTCAGAGGCAGCGAGGAGACAGGAGCAGAGACAGGAACACAGACAGGAGCAGAGCCAGGAGCCAAAGCTGGAGCACAGGCAGGAGCAGCGACAGGTGCAGAGCCAGGAGCAGGGAGCACAGGCAGGAGCAGCGACAGGAGCAGCGACAGGAGCAGCGGCAGGCGTCCCGGCAGTGGCATTAATCATTATCGGCCGCACCTTGGTCCTTCCACCTCGACATAAATCATCATTCTGCACAATGGATCCGCCGCTTCCACCGGCCGCCAAAAGAACGACGCCGCGATCAATACTCCTCCTCCTCCTCCATCCCGCGCTCCTGTCATTATAAAACATAACTGATTTCACATTCATGGAATACTAAATAAAGTTTAGGAGTGGACCGTACGCACACACGCGCCGCGTCTGGGCAGAGGAGAGCACAAAGCAGCAGAACAGAGCGAAGAAAGGGAAAAGTAATGATATAAAAATTACAAAGCGTGTGCGGCGCCATTATACTCGTATTGATTTGTTTTTGAAGTACACCCGGGCTGAAGAGGCGCTCCACAGATTAGAAATGGACCAGAAAAGAAGGAGGGAAGGAGAGAGGAGGAGAGGGAGGAGAGAGGAATGAGGACTGGAGGCAGGAAGGAGGGGAGAAGGCAGGAAGGAGGACTGGAGGAGAGGAGAGGAGAGAAGGCAGGAAGGAGGACAGGAGGGAGAGAAGGAGAGGATTGAGGGAGGAGGAGGAGAGAGGGAGGAGGGAGGAGAAAGGAAGGAGGACAGAAGGGGAGGAGGGAGGAGAGAAGGCAGGAAGGAGGAGAGAAGGGAGGGAAGAGAGGAGGTAGGAAGGAGGGCAGGAGGAGAGGAGAGGAGAGAGGAAGGAGGAGGAGAGAGGGGGGAGAGAAGAAAGCAAGGAGGACAGGAGGGGAGGAGAAAAGGAGGGAGGAAGGAGGAGGAGAGAGGGAGGAGAGAAGAAAGGAAGGAGGACAGGAGGGAGGAAGGAGGAGGAGAGAGGGAGGAGAGAAGAAAGGAAGGAGGACAGGAGGGGAGGAGGAGAGGAGGGAGGAGAGAAGGCAGGAAGGAGGACAGAACGGAGGGAAGAGATGAGGCAGGAAGGAGGAGAGAAGGCAGGAAGGAGGACTGGAGGAGAGGAGGGGAGGGAGGGAGAAGGAGAGAAGGGAGAGAAAGAGGAGAGGAGGAAGGAATGAGGAGAGGAGGGAGGAGAGGAGGAGAGGTCAAGGAGAATGGAGAGAGGGAAAGAAATTAGGTGTGACGGGGCAGAGAGGGAAGACAAAAGAGGGAGTGTGGGAGAGAAAAAGAGCGGGAAGAAGGGATGGAACAGAAGGAGGGAAGGAAGGAGAGAGAGGTGATGGGAGGGGAGGAAGAAGAAGAAAAAGAAGTGAAAAATAAAGAGGGAGAAGGGAGAAGAAGAGAGTGAGGAGAGGGGTGGAAGGAGAGGGGGAAACTGGGAAGAGGTGGGGGAGAAGAGGAAGAAAGAGAAAGGAAGAGAAAAGGAGGGAGAGGAGGAGGAGAGCGGCGAGTTTTCACAATAATTCACAAATAATTCGACATTTGGAGAATCAGACGCGGCAAAAACACAAAACAGTTTCAGGTCAAAGAGTCGAACTCGGCGAAAAAGAAAAGAGGAAAGTCTGAGGTCCTGAAAGGAAAATAAAAATAAAATAAGCACAAATATGTTTAACACACACAGACCTGATGTACTGCTGCTGTGTCCAAGAGCAACACACTTTCTGCAGTCAGAATAATGTTGGGATTAAGACTGGGATTAATACTGAGGGTTTAAACCAGGACTAAACCAGGTCTAACCCAGGACTAAACCAGGTCTAACCCAGGACTAAACCAGGTCTAAAGCACTGCAGATAGATGCACAATATCAGGACTAAACCAGGACTAAACCAGGTCTAAACCAAGACTAAACCGGGTCTAAATCAGGATTAAACCAGGTCTAAAGCACTGCAGATAGGTGCACAATATCAGGACTAAACCAGGACTAAACCAGCACTAATCAAGAGTAAAACCAGGACTAAACCAGGACTAAACCAGGTCTAACCCAGGACTAAACCAGGTCTAAACCAGGACTAAACCAGGTCTAAACCAGGACTAAACCAGGTCTAAATCAGGATTAAACCAGGTCTAAAGCACTGCAGATAGGTGCACAATATCAGGACTAAACCAGGACTAAACTAGGTCTAAACCAAGACTAAACCAGGTCTAAATCAGGATTAAACCAGGTCTAAATCAGGATTAAACCAGGTCTAAAGCACTGCAGATAGGTGCACAATATCAGGACTAAACCAGGACTACACAAGGACTAAACCAGCACTAATCAAGAGTAAAACCAGGATTAAACCAGGACTAAACCAGGTCTAACCCAGGACTAAACCAGGTCTAAGCCAGGACTAAACCAGGTCTAAAGCACTGCAGATAGATGCACAATATCAGGACTAAACCAGGACTAAACCAGGTCTAAACCAAGACTAAACCGGGTCTAAATCAGGATTAAACCAGGTCTAAAGCACTGCAGATAGGTGCACAATATCAGGACTAAACCAGGACTAAACCAGCACTAATCAAGAGTAAAACCAGGACTAAACCAGGACTAAACCAGGTCTAACCCAGGACTAAACCAGGTCTAAACCAGGACTAAACCAGGTCTAAAGCACTGCAGATAGATGCACAATATCAGGACTAAACCAGGACTAAACCAGGTTTAAACCAGGACTAAACCAGGTCTAACCCAGGACTAAACCAGGTCTAAAGCACTGCAGATAGATGCACAATATCAGAACTAAACCAGGACTAAACCAGGTCTAAACCAAGACTAAACCGGGTCTAAATCAGGATTAAACCAGGTCTAAAGCACTGCAGATAGATGCACAATATCAGGACTAAACCAGGACTAAACCAGGTCTAAACCAAGACTAAACCGGGTCTAAATCAGGATTAAACCAGGTCTAAAGCACTGCAGATAGGTGCACAATATCAGGACTAAACCAGGACTAAACCAGCACTAATCAAGAGTAAAACCAGGACTAAACCAGGACTAAACCAGGTCTAACCCAGGACTAAACCAGGTCTAAACCAGGACTAAACCAGGTCTAAACCAGGACTAAACCAGGTCTAAATCAGGATTAAACCAGGTCTAAAGCACTGCAGATAGATGCAAAATATCAGGATTAAACCAGGACTAAACTAGGTCTAACCCAGGACTAAACCAGGTCTAACCCAGGACTAAACCAGGTCTAACCCAGGACTAAACCAGGTCTAAAGCACTGCAGATAGGTGCACAATATCAGGACTAAACCAGGACTACACAAGGACTAAACCAGCACTAATCAAGAGTAAAACCAGGACTAAACCAGGACTAAACCAGGTCTAACCCAGGACTAAACCAGGTCTAAGCCAGGACTAAACCAGGTCTAAAGCACTGCAGATAGATGCACAATATCAGGACTAAACCAGGACTAAACCAGGTCTAAACCAAGACTAAACCGGGTCTAAATCAGGATTAAACCAGGTCTAAAGCACTGCAGATAGGTGCACAATATCAGGACTAAACCAGGACTAAACCAGCACTAATCAAGAGTAAAACCAGGACTAAACCAGGACTAAACCAGGTCTAACCCAGGACTAAACCAGGTCTAAACCAGGACTAAACCAGGTCTAAAGCACTGCAGATAGATGCACAATATCAGGACTAAACCAGGACTAAACCAGGTTTAAACCAGGACTAAACCAGGTCTAACCCAGGACTAAACCAGGTCTAAAGCACTGCAGATAGATGCACAATATCAGAACTAAACCAGGACTAAACCAGGTCTAAACCAAGACTAAACCGGGTCTAAATCAGGATTAAACCAGGTCTAAAGCACTGCAGATAGGTGCACAATATCAGGACTAAACCAGGACTAAACCAGCACTAATCAAGAGTAAAACCAGGACTAAACCAGGACTAAACCAGGTCTAACCCAGGACTAAACCAGGTCTAAACCAGGACTAAACCAGGTCTAAACCAGGACTAAACCAGGTCTAAATCAGGATTAAACCAGGTCTAAAGCACTGCAGATAGATGCAAAATATCAGGATTAAACCAGGACTAAACTAGGTCTAACCCAGGACTAAACCAGGTCTAACCCAGGACTAAACCAGGTCTAACCCAGGACTAAACCAGGTCTAAAGCACTGCAGATAGGTGCACAATATCAGGACTAAACCAGGACTACACAAGGACTAAACCAGCACTAATCAAGAGTAAAACCAGGACTAAACCAGGACTAAACCAGGTCTAACCCAGGACTAAACCAGGTCTAAGCCAGGACTAAACCAGGTCTAAAGCACTGCAGATAGATGCACAATATCAGGACTAAACCAGGACTACACAGGGACTAAACCAGCACTAATCAATAGTAAAACCAGGACTAAACCAGGACTAAACAAGGCCTAAACCAGTTAAACCAGGACTAAACCAGGTCTAACCAAGGACTAAAACAGGAATAAACCAGATATAACCAAGGCCTAAACAAGGACTAAATAAAGACTAAACCAGTACTAAACAAGACCTAAACCAGGATTAAACAGGATTTAAACCAGGACTAAACCGGCACTAAACAAGGCCTAACCCAGGACTAAACCAGGCCTAACCCAGGACTAAACCAGGTCTAACCCAGGACTAAACCAGGTCTAACCAGGACTAAACCAGGTCTAAAGCACTGCAGATAGGTGCAAAATATCAGGATTAAACCAGGACTAAACAAGGCCTAAACCAGCACTAATCAAGAGTAAAACCAGGACTAAACCAGGACTAAACAAGAGTAAAACCAGGACTAAACCAGGACTAAACCAGGACTAAACAAGGCCTAAACCAGAGTTAAACCAGGACTAAACCAGGTCTAACCAAGGACAAACCAAGGACTAAAACAGGACTGAACCAGATATAACCAAGGCCTAAACAAGGACTAAATAAAGACTAAACCAGTACTAAACAAGACCTAAACCAGGATTAAACAGGATTTAAACCAGGACTAAACCGGCACTAAACAAGGCCTAACCCAGGACTAAACCAGGCCTAACCCAGGACTAAACCAGGTCTTCAGAATGCAGCCAAATGTGATGCTTTTCTAAATAAAAACAGAAGAATTATTAGAAATAAATATTAAAGTCACTATAAAATATGTGTCTGGCTTTTCTTGGTCTTGGTTTAAAAAGTCTCTCTCTGAAAACAAAGTCTGTGAAACAATCCAAAGTTTGGATTCCAGCTTCACTTCTGCACTTCTGCACTTCTGCACTTGTTCCTCAGAGCCCCTCTCGTCTCCTCTCTCCTCTCCTCCTCTCCTCGTCTCCTCGTCTCCTCGGGGCCAATCTTCTGTTCCCATTTCAGCCTCTTCAATCTCGTCTGTGGAACTAACTCTATCTCGACCTTAGATTAGTCTGAGGTGAAGTCTGAAGCAGGACTAAGCCAGGACTAAACCAGGTCTAGACCAGTACTAACCCAGGACTAAAGATGGACCAAACCAAGACAAATGCATTATTGATAAGTACAGACTGGAATCACCCTAAAGCTGCACAAATCAGCACTAAACCAGGTCTAAGGACTAAACCAGGACTAAACTAGAGGTAAACTTGGGTTAACCCTGGACTGAATAAGGTCTAAACCAGGTCTAACTCAGGCCGACCCAAAAATTTAAACTAGAAACCAGGACAGAACCAGGTCTAAGCAAGGTTTAAACCAGATTTAACCCAGGACTAAACCAGGACTAAGACAGGTCTAACTCAGATCTAACCCAATATTAAACTAGGACTAAACCAGGACAGACCCAGGTCTAAACCAGGTCTAACCAATATTTAAACCAGATTAAAACCAGGGATAACCCAGTAAAGTCTAAACCAGGACTAAACCAGGTCTAATACGGGTCTAACTCAATATTAAACTGTGACTAAACCCGGACAAAACCGGGTCTAAACCAGGTCTAACCAAGGACTAAACCAGGACTAAACAAGTATCAATCCAGTACTAAATAAGGTCTAAACAGGACTAAACCAGGTCTAACTCCGGTCTAACCCAATATTAAACTAGGACTAAACTAAGACATAAAAAGGACTAAACCAGGTCTAACCAAGATTTAAATCAGATTAAAACCAGGTTTAATCCAGGACTAAATAAGGTCTAAACCAGCACTAAACCAGATGTATACCAGGACTAAATAAGGTCTAAACCAGGACTAAACCAGATGTATACCAGGACTAAATAAGGTCTAAACCAGGACTAAACCAGATGTATACCAGGACTAAATAAGGTCTAAACCAGGACTAAACCAGATGTATACCAGGACTAAATAAGGTCTAAACCAGGACTAAACCAGATGTATACCAGGACTAAATAAGGTCTAAACCAGGACTAAACCAGATTTATACCAGGACTAAATAAGGTCTAAACCAGGACTAAACCAGATGTATACCAGGACTAAATAAAGTCTAAACCAGGACTAAACCAGATGTATACCAGGACTAAATAAGGTCTAAACCAGGACTAAACCAGATGTATACCAGGACTAAATAAGGTCTAAACCAGGTCTAAACCAGATGTATACCAGGACTAAATAAGGTCTAAACCAGGACTAAACCAGATTTATACCAGGACTAAATAAGGTCTAAACCAGGACTAAACCAGATGTATACCAGGACTAAATAAGGTCTAAACCAGGACTAAACCAGATGTATACCAGGACTAAATAAGGTCTAAACCAGGTCTAAACCAGATGTATACCAGGACTAAATAAGGTCTAAACCAGGTCTAAACCAGATGTATACCAGGACTAAATAAGGTCTAAACCAGGACTAAACCAGATGTATACCAGGACTAAATAAGGTCTAAACCAGGACTAAACCAGATGTATACCAGGACTAAATAAGGTCTAAACCAGGTCTAAACCAGATGTATACCAGGACTAAATAAGGTCTAAACCAGGTCTAAACCAGATGTATACCAGGACTAAATAAGGTCTAAACCAGGTCTAAACCAGATGTATACCAGGACTAAATAAGGTCTAAACCAGGACTAAACCAGATGTATACCAGGACTAAATAAAGTCTAAACCAGGACTAAACCAGATGTATACCAGGACTAAATAAGGTCTAAACCAGGACTAAACCAGATGTATACCAGGACTAAATAAGGTCTAAACCAGGTCTAAACCAGATGTATACCAGGACTAAATAAAGTCTAAACCAGGACTAAACCAGATGTATACCAGGACTAAATAAGGTCTAAACCAGGACTAAACCAGATGTATACCAGGACTAAATAAGGTCTAAACCAGGACTAAACCAGATGTATACCAGGACTAAATAAGGTCTAAACCAGGACTAAACCAGATGTATACCAGGACTAAATAAGGTCTAAACCAGGACTAAACCAGATGTATACCAGGACTAAATAAGGTCTAAACCAGGACTAAACCAGATGTATACCAGGACTAAATAAGGTCTAAACCAGGACTAAACCAGATGTATACCAGGACTAAATAAGGTCTAAACCAGGACTAAACCAGATGTATACCAGGACTAAATAAGGTCTAAACCAGGACTAAACCAGATGTATACCAGGACTAAATAAGGTCTAAACCAGGACTAAACCAGATGTATACCAGGACTAAATAAGGTCTAAACCAGGACTAAACCAGATGTATACCAGGACTAAATAAGGTCTAAACCAGGACTAAACCAGATGTATACCAGGACTAAATAAGGTCTAAACCAGGACTAAACCAAGTCTAATACAGGTCTAACCCAAAAATTAAATTAAATAAAAATAAATTAAACCAGGACTAAACACCACTGCTCAGCTCTTGAAAAGTTCCGACATTTGTGTAAAAAAAACAAAAAAAAACAACAACAAAAAACAATACAAGACCTATAAATATGAATAAATAAAAAAAACGTTTCAGCACTTGGTTTTATCGTAGGCGACCGGGATGAAGTTAAAAACGACTCAAAACAAAGAGTGTAAAACAATCCAAAGTTTAGATTCCAGCTCCACTTCTCCACTTCTGCACTCGTTCCTCCACCTTCTCCCTCTCCTCCTCCCCGGGGCCAATCTTCCGTTCCCATTTCAGCCTCTTCAATCTCGCCCGTGGAACTAACTCTATCTCGACCGTAGATTAGTCCGAGGCGAGGCGACTGACAGGTGCTGACGGGCGCGAGAGTGCGGGGCCCAAGCGGAGGTCCGGGCGCCAAGACGGAGCGCTCCCAATCCCGACCCAGACCGGGATTGGAAAGATATTAATGTAAAACGGAAAGGACAGGTGCGGTCCTGTTCCATTACCCCGCGCCCGCCGTCACCCGGGATCCGTCCCCCAACCCCCGCGACTCGCCGGCCGCGGGAAGCCTTTAATTGCCTTGGACTCGGACCTCACCCCGGGCTCAATTACGGGGACATATTGGCCGGTCACCCCACTGCTGAGAGGGAGATTGTGTGAAATTCGAAAGGGAGGAGAAGGGGGTTGTGGGTAAAAAAAAGCGCCAGGCGTGGGGAGCGGATTTGGGCCCCGTACCAGGTCTGGTGGCGCGGGCCTGTCAGATCGGGTTAGCGTTGGCGGCTCCACGGTTCGAGGAGGGGACGGCGCGGATTTGACATTTTAGAGAGTTTAAGCGAGTGGATTGGAGTTGTCAGGGTAAAGGTTAAAGGGAGCGGGTTATGAAGACGATAGTCCAGGTCTGCAGAGTGTTCAGAGAGAAAAGGGGAAATTAACTTAACGGATGGGGAAAAAAGGTGGAAAAGAAAACTCTTTTCTTCATGATTTGTCTCCAAAACTGAAATGAAAAAAAAAAAGGGAAAAAAAAGAAAAACGATTTGTTAAACTAAACCAAGTCTGAACCAAGTGTGAACCAGGTCTAAACCAGGTCTGAACCAGGACTGGACCAGGACTGAACCAGGTGTAAACCAGGACTAAACAAGGTCTAAACCAAGTCTAAACCAAGTCTGAACCAGGACTGGACCAGGACTAAACCAGGACTGAACCAGGTCTAAACCATGTCTAAACCAGGTCTAAACCAGGTCTAAACCAGGTAAAAAAAGCAGGTCTAAACCAGGTCTAAACCAGGTCTAAATCAGGACTAAACCAGGTCTAAATCAGGACTAAACCAGGTCTAAACCAGGTCTAAACCAGGTCTAAACCAGGTCTAAACCAGGACTAAACCAGGTCTAAACCAGGTCTAAACCATGTCTAAACCAGGTCTAAACCAGGTAAAAAAGCAGGTCTAAACCAGGACTAAACCAGGTCTAAACCAGGTCTAAACCATGTCTAAACCAGGTCTAAACCAGGTAAAAAAGCAGGTCTAAACCAGGTCTAAAGCAGGTCTAAACCAGGTCTAAACCAGGTCTAAAGCAGGTCTAAACCAGGTCTAAAGCAGGTCTAAACCAGGTCTAAACCAGGTCTAAAGCAGGTCTAAACCAGGTCTAAACCAGGACTAAACCAGGTCTAAACCAGGTCTAAACCATGTCTAAACCAGGTCTAAACCAGGTAAAAAAGCAGGTCTAAACCAGGTCTAAAGCAGGTCTAAACCAGGTCTAAAGCAGGTCTAAACCAGGTCTAAACCAGGTCTAAAGCAGGTCTAAAGCAGGTCTAAAGCAGGTCTAAACCAGGGGAGAGTGCAGATTTGACATTTTAGAGTTTAAGTGTGTGGTTCTGGGCTCAAGTTGTCAGGATAAAGGTTAAAGTGAGCAGGTTATAAAGATGATAATTCAGGAGGCGTAAATGTTCATAGAGAAAAGGGAAAATGAACTGACAATAGTCCATGTGTCGGAACTGACAATAGTCCATGTGTCGGAACTGACAATAGTCCATGTGTCGGTCGATCATTAGTTTTTTTTTAAATAAAACCAAAAAAGAAAATGAAAAAACAACTCTTTTCTTCATTATTTGTCTCCAAAATCAAAAGGAAAAAACTGAAAACGATTCGTTCTTTTTCAGTTTTCCATTTTGTGTTTAAATGAATCACGGAAAAAACAGAGAACAGACGTTTCCCGTTTCCAGAACCAAACTCCTGGTCCTAAAATCCAGTGTCTGCGTACAGAGGGTCATTAGAGGACCACCGAGCCCGTCCCAGGACTGAACCCGGACTGAACCAGGTCTAAACCAGATTTAAACCAGGTTTAACCCAGGACTAAATCAGATCTAAACAGGACTAAACCAGGTCCAGCTCAGGTCTAACCCAATATTAAACCAGGATTAAACTTGATTTAAACCTGGATTAATCCTGGACTAAATAAGGTCTAAACCAGGTCTACCTCAGGCCTACCCCAAAATTACACAAGACTTAAACCAGGACAGAACCAGGACTAAACCAGGTCTAAACCAGGTCTAACTAAGGTTTATACCAGATTTAAATCAAATTTAACTCAGGACTAAGTAAGATCTAAACAGAACTAAACCAGGTCTAACCAAGGTTCAAACCAGATTTAAACCAAGTTTAACCCAGTACTAAATAAGGACTAAACTGGGACTAAACCAGGTCTAACTCAGGCCTAAACCAAAATTAAACTAGAACTAAACCAGGACAGAACCAGGACTAAACCAGGTCTTACCAAGGTTTAAACCAGATTTAAACCAGGTTTAATCCAGGACTGAATGCGGTCTTAACCCGGACTAAATGAGGTCTAACTCAGGTCTAATCCAATATTAAATTAGGACTAAACCAGGACCAAACTAGATTTAAACCTGGATTAACCCTGTACTAAATAAGGACTAAACCAGGTCTAACTCAGACCTACCCCAAAATTAAACTAGAACTAAACCAGGACTAAACCAGGTCAAGTTTCAAACCAGATTTAAATCAGATTTAACCCAGGATTAAATAAGGTCTAAACCAGGTCCATTTTAGGCGTACCTCAAAATTAAACTAGAACTAAACAAGGACAGAACCAGGACTAAACCAGGTCTAACTAAGATTTAAACCAGATTTACACGAGGTTTATCCCAGGACTAAATAAGTTCTAAACAGGACTAAACCAGGTCTAACTCAGGTCTAACCCAGTATTAAACAAGACTAAACCAAGACTAAACTATATTTAAACGTGGGTTAACCCTGAACTAAATAAGATCTAAACCAGGTCTAAATCAGGTCCAACTCAGGTCTAATCCAATATTACACCAGGACAGAACCAGGACTAAACCAGGACTGGATCAGCTCCTTTGATTTGTATCCCAAACTTTTCAAACAACCTTGACAGGCACATTTCAGTCTCTCCTGTCTGTAAAAAAACGCCTCTGAGCTCATTGTTACTCAAATATAAAATTAGCACGTTAAACTCCACATTGTTCACCTTTACCTGCGCGCCCCTCCTCCCTCCCTCCCTCTCTCTCTCTCTCCCCTTTCCTCTTTCTCTCTTTCTCTTTCTCTCTCTTCGCTCTGAGAATTCCTGGCCTCGCTCGCAGCCATCTCCGCCAAAGTAATTAACCTTAATTTGCCCAAAAAAGCCGCGTCTGTGTGCAGTAGGCCAGTGGCTGTTAAGTGCGTTTTCAGAGCAGCGTGGAGGTGCCCCGGTCTCCCCCCTTTGCTCTGATGGACTCCCCTCTTAATCAAAGCCCAGTATCAGATCTGGACGGAATCGCGTTTTAATTGGGATCTCGGAGCTGGTTAATAGTTTTATAATTCCCGGTCTGTAATAGTGGCACCGTTGGGAGGTGGACTAGATTTCCGTGCTCCAGTGAAGCACGCTCGCACACGCCGGCTTAAATGAACCTACTTTATGAAGAGGGAGTGTGTTACCGACGAGCGGAGCAGTGTCTTCGCCCAGATAGTGGGGAAAAGGTGAACCGAAAGATACGAAAATGAGACTATTTGACCGAAAAGTGTAAAGTCGCATTGTGTAATTTCTCTACTGGTGGAGCGTCCGTCAAATGTTTTTCAACGTGGAGATTTTATTAGTTTGTTGGTTTGTTTTTTAAACGTTTCTATCTTCATGGAGACCAAAACCGTAGAGCTGCGTATCGTTAAGAAGTTGCAGATACGATACGTACCTCGATACTTAGGCCACGATATGAAACATAACTCGATACTTAGGCCACGATACGAAACATAACTCGATACTTAGGCCACGATACGAAACATAACTCGATACTTAGGCCACGAAACAATAGATATCTCGATACTTAGGCCACGAAACAATAGATATCTCGATACTTAGGCCACGAAACAATAGATATCTCGATACTTAGGCCACGAAACAATAGATATCTCGATACTTAGGCCACAAAACAATAGATATCTCGATACTTAGGCCACAAAACAATAGATATCTCGATACTTAGGCCACAAAACAATAGATATCTCGATACTTAGGCCATGAAACAATAGATATCTCGATATTTAGGCCACGAAACAATAGGTATCAGAATCAGAATTACTTTTATTCATCCCTGAGGGGAAATTTTCTTTGTTACAGATGCAACCGACCAAGTAGTTAGAATAAAGTTTCAAAAATAAAATAAGATAAATACAATAAGATAAAAGATAAAAATTGTTCTCTCTCAGAAATTATTTACATCAGTGACATATTTGATATCTCGATACTTAGGCCATGAAACACTAGATATCTCGATACACAGGCCATGATACAATCACAGTCTGTATCTGAGTGGACTGAGTGAGTGTGACGTCTCCACAGCGTCAGCGTCGCTCACATGAGGCTCCTGATGCCACAGTTACAGGAGCGAATCTGGAGCCAGGTCCATATTTGGAAATCCAGCCGCGAGTATCATAGCAACCACAAGAGCCAATCATGAATGAGGTTGTTAAATGTGCCGCCCTCCTCAGAGCGGAGAAACCGCTGGATTTCACTGATTCTGGAGAATAATAAGGAAACTTTTAGCTTTTATCATCAAACTTTAAATAGCTTTAAATCAAGTCATTGATTTATGTTCTACGTTCTGTTACGTGCGAACAACAATAGAGTTGCAATTTAACAAAATTGACTTTACTTTATGCTAATTAAATTATGCTAGTTAAGATTCTAGTAACATTAGCTATTGTAATTGTTTGAGATATTTTGTCATTTTATTTCAGAAATGGTCAATCGGGGCAGGAAAGCGGGAAGGGAACTTACTTAGCAGTGAAACTAGCTGTCAATCAAACCTGTTGCTAACGCTAGGGGGAGGGACCTCGGGGAATGAAGGCATCTGATTGGTCCGTTATTTATGTTCATATCTTGACTTGGGAACAAAACAGCAAAATGAAAAGTTCAGGATCCTGTGTCGCGGCGTCATATGAACATTTTAAGACCAAAATGTCGAGGCCACAGCAGCAGGTCCAGAGAGAGGAACCAGAAGAGTCTAATGTGAGTCAATGGGAAAAAGGGAGAGAAGGAGCCGGAAGAGCCTCCTGGAGCACTTCCTGTTTGGCACGCGGCGGCTAACGGGTTAGCTTAGTCCACTCATATATATATACGGTCTATGGATACTATACGTACCCCGATACACAGGCCACAATACGATACTGTATCATCACAATTTTTGCACACTCCTACAAACCGGACCGAGTTACAGGTCAGATCTGTGGAGAGACAACCCCGTTCAGCCAGGATGTTTGTTTTTTATGTATTTTTTGGCTAAAAAAAACCCCAAAACAAAACAAAAAGACACCTGTAATTGAACAAATATAAGGCAAAGCTGTTAATGTTGATTTGATTCAATTCAATACAATATATTTCAAATCAATTCAATACGGTTCAGTAAAGTTCTTTATCTGAAGAAACAACAAAACTGTAAATAAACCAAAAATTACTCTTGGCGATATTTATCAATATAGCGACTCACGATATCGATACAGTATCATCACAATAAACAATACGATAGATCAATATTTCAACACCCCTACAAAGCAGACCAAGTTACAGGTCAGATCTGTGGCGAGGCGACCCCGCTCACCGTCAGGATGCCTGTTTTTGTGAGTATTTTTGAGCACCTGTAATTGAATAAATGTAAAGTAGAGCTGTTTAATGTCACACTGTGGAACATTCCAGGCGGAGCAGTGACGTATCCATGGAAACAAGCAGCTACGATAAAAGGGAAATCTATGCCAAATCTCACCCATCCCGGTCCCTCCCTCCTGTGTGCGCTCGAGTCTGTAATTCCTCTAAGAGCTGCAGTTATTATAGAATCCGTCAAAACCAGGTCAAATTATCAAATATAAGCCACGGACAGCACCCAAGGGACCCCGAGCACCCGTGAGTTTACCCAGAATCCTTCAGTGTGTGAGGTGGATATCACGGCATTAGACCGGTCCCTGTTCAGAGGCTAAAAATGGACACGCGGGTGAAGAAAAGTGCAGATGTTTCCGCAAAATATAATGTCACTTCAAACTGAGAGCAAGAAAATTTACCCTTTCATCAAAAATTCTAAAATAATTCCATCATTTAAAGGTAAATTGTGTAAAATTGTGTGGTGGAGGGTCCGTCAAATGCTTTTCTCTATGGAAAATGGTTACCGGTTTGTAGGGCTGGGCGATATGGACCAAAAAATATATCTCGATATATTTTGCTATATCTCGATATACGATATATATCTCGATATCTTTACAGGAAAAAATACAGCCCCCACAAACTACTGCAAAAACAAAAAAACAAATTTTATCTGATTAATATTCATTTAGTTCTGCACTTAAACACTCTTGACACCCCTTTTTGGACCCTCACCCACAGTTTAAGAACCTCTTCTTTAAGAGGACTTCCACTGACACAAAACTGCTTCAAAGTGAATAAAGTGTGTAGGATTTTTAAACCTCTATTTTCAAATTCCAAACTGGAGTTACATTCTCTTGTTTTAAAGTGGTATTTAGTCTCTGCACATTTACCAAACCAAACGCACATTGTGACAAACGGATTTATTTGGCATTTGGCACAGGCTGCAGAGAGAAGCACCGCACGCCTCCGCGCCTCCCGCTCCCCTCAAGGCTCCCGCACGCTCCCGCGCACTCCCGCACACCGGGATGAGTTTATTGGCGACAGCAGCGGCCTTAATGAAAAATGACCGCACTCAGTATTCAGACCTTGAGTTCATGACAAGACAGAGTCCAAATGCGCTCGAGTCCGAGACAAGACCAAGACAAAAGTCAAACCTCTCGCTTTGTCCAGCGGCACGCGGGTGTCTGTGAGGGGTGGGGCAGGTGTGGGTCCTGCTGCGGGGGCTCCTCGTTTAAGGGGGCGTGGGTGTGTTTTGAAGCGGAGTTTGTTCGTGATATCTGCACACACGCGGAGCTCGTGTGCTGGGGTCGTGCGCGATCGGAGGTGTCATGTGGTTGCGCTCGCGCTGGGAAACGTGCATTTAGAAAGTTTAACTCGTCACGTTGCGTCTGTGTGCAGCTCCTTATTGTGGCTGCAGAAGCACTCGCACAGATGCGCCTGTTTGGTTTTCCACGTTCGCACGACGAAATATTTGCTCGCAAATGCAAGTGAAATGGGCGCACTGCAGAGCCCTGGTCCTAGTCCTGGTTTAGTCCGCGGCCGAGCCCCGGGCTTTGCGGCCGCGTTTAGTCCTGGTTTAGTTCTAGTCCTGGTTTAGTCCGCGGCCAGCTCCGGGCTCCGCGGAGGAGCTCAGGGGACAAAAGCAGGAGGCGGAGGCGAGCGCGGCACAGAGAAGGCGAAACAAGCGAAGCGGCGAAACCAGAAGTAAACATAAGCATTATAGCGATATATCGATATGTCAGAATTCATATCGAGTTTCAAAAATATCTCGATATATTTTAAATATCGAGATATCGCCCACCCCTACCGGTTTGTATAGAATGTTCCCCAGTACGGCATTAAACCTTTCAATCTTCGTGGAGACCGAACCAGACCAAGTTACAGGTCAGATCTGTGGAGAGGCGACGCCGCTCACAGTCAGAATGTTTTTCAAGGTATTTTTGAGCGATAAAACCACCTATAATTGAATAAAGTAGAGCCGTTTAATGTCACACTGTGGAACATTTAAGCCGGAGTAATGACATATCCATAGAAACAACCCAAAGGTTACATAATGCACGTTTAAAGTGATGCTGTGGAAAGGTGGTGCATCTCACGGAAATAGAAAGTTAAAACCATACTTCGGAACGTTCTAAGGTATGTTTTATGTCATAGATTGGAAGATTATAGTGAAAAGAACAACATTTCTATGGAAACAATCGGGTTTGTGGAGGTGCAAGCCCACTCACAGTAATCTGAATGAAGCTCAGTGCAGCACAGACGGGAGGGGGAACGGACAGACCCAAACCCTGACACAGTGGGGTTTTGTACGGAAGCCGGGAGGGCTGCAAACGCCGCAACACAACAAAAAAAAGGCCACAACGGAAGTGACTGCTGGACTCCATTTTCCGACGGATCGAGCGAGGAGGATCAGGCAGGAAGTGAGTGGGAAAATTTGAAGAAGAACGTGAAAAGTAAAGGAACGGACAAGTTGGTTTGCGTTGTGTCGATGTCGCTGTCTGACCATTGTAAATAATTTCCTGCTTGATTCTCCTCACTTGGTCTGTCAGAAAATAGAGTCACGCGGTCACTTCCGTTGTGGCTTTATTTGGTCTGTTGTGGTTTGTTTTGTTTGTTTTAATATTCTACATTGTTTTAATTTTTGAATCCTTATTTATCTTTTAAATTTGTACCCAACAAGGAAATGTTCCTGTCGCTTTCAGGAACTTTTTAAAGCTTCAAAATCCCACACAAAGTCGGTTCACGCCTCCTCGAACTCTCCAAGAACCAAACCGCAGCCAAAATCGGGCAAATTCTCCTGTAGCGTGTGGCGGCCTTTACTCGAGAAGGCGTTAAAGTACTTTGAAAAGTGCAATTTCAAGACATTGCAGTAAAGTAAACGTGCCCGTGTACCCACTTCTCATCGTACTACAAGTTTATCTCAGTATCTTTTCCGTATTGTGATCTTAAGTGAAGGTTGCAGCCTGAAATCGGTATAACGGTTCTTTTTATGGACGTCTATAGTTCTTTCTTTCACTCAGCCTATTCACTCCACGTTAGCCGTTTGCATAACCGCTCTTAACCGATATTATCTGTTATTTTATTCAACAGTTTACACTTTATCAACTCAACGATCCCCTTCCCTATAACACGATGATACACAAGTGTTTCCATTCATTCCTGAGCATCGCCCGTCCTTGCTTCCGCGCACCACAATCCTCCATTCACGTCACGACGCCGTTAAACGTTAAATAACTCTCGGAAAATAGCTGGGAAAAGGGCGTATTATCGTACAGTGGAGCTCCTGTTTACACAATGTTCTGAATGGAGCAATCGAGATGTTTTCAAGGCGGCGAAGGTGAGTTTTGTCGAGAAATAAACGGGAGGTGAAGGGCGTTGGGAGCGCAAACACTCCAGCGGGGGGAGCGGGACAATGATGCGCGGGAGGCGGAGGTGTGGCGGGTCAAAGATCGAGGTGCAGGAGAAATACAGTGAGGCTTTGTTGGACCTCGGCGGCATTGTGCTCCCGGCTAATGCGCTATTGATTAGCCCGGGCGGCGTCCAGCGGCGGCGGCGGCTCCAAGGATGGACGGCTGAAAAGGCTCGTGCTAAATGTCAAGAAGTCACGGCGAAGGAGAGGGATTCGGAGAAGGAATTTGGGAAAACAGATCTGCGGGAAAAGTTCATTGTTTTGCGCGATTGTGCGGGTGATTTCGGCGAAACGACTGCGGGAAATAGTCCAGGTTACGGCATTAAAGGGTCCGTATTACGTTATTTACTGATCTGTTATAAAGTTTCCTCGTCACAAACATTCCCGGAGTTGGGTTTTGTTTCATTCGCACGTTTGACACACAAAACCTGCATGTTTAAGACGAGTTCTTCTCCCAAACAGAAAACACTTCTGACACCACCTTGTGATGTCATGTGGTGATACAGGAAGTGCTCCATTGTGTTTTTAAACTCCACACACCTTCACTAGAATCGTTTGGATTATTTCAGCTATCGATATATCGTATCGTTTAATGTGATGATACAGTGGGCTGCTGTGTCGATATATCACCAAGACTATTTTTTGGTGCATTTTACTAAATTATTTTGTTACAGAGGCACAGTTTTGTTGCTTGTTTAGAGGAGGGAAACTCGTTTATGCGACACATTTGATATTTTCACTGTTTCGATCATTAAAATGTTTGCGTTTCATATTCACTTTGCACAGGAAGTGGTTTAACAAAGACTTTTAGTATCATAGCCATGATTTAGCCAATATTTTTCAAATCGATTTGAAATATAAATATAAACTGAGAAAAAAAATAAAAAATAACAGGATTAACATTTAACAAGTTTTGCCAAAAACGAGTCACACAGAAAACGAGTGACTGAACTAAGGGACGCAAACAAAACTAAATCACATAAACCCACAAATCAAGTGACAAAACAAAAGGCACAAAACAGAACTAACCTAACCTAAGCGAGTGTCCGAACACACACAGTCACGTACTCGTACAAACAAAGCGACACAAAATGAGACGCGACGTGCAGACTGGCCACAAAGACGAGGGTTAGGGTGAGGGTGAGGGTTAGGGTGAGGGTGAGAGTTAGGGTTAGGGTGAGGGTGAGGGTGAAGGTTAGGGTGAGGGTTAGGGTGAGGGTTAGGGTGAGGGTGAGGGTGAGGGTTAGGGTGAGGGTGAGGGTTAGGGTGAGGGTTAGGGTTAGGGCTAGGGTGAGGGTGAGGGTGAGGGTTAGGGTGAGGGTTAGGGTGAGGGTGAGGGTGAGGGTTAGGGTGAGGGTTAGGGTGAGGGTTAGGGTTAGTAGGGTGAAGGTGAGGGTGAGGGTTAGTAGGGTGAGGGTTAGTGTTAGGGTGAGGGTTAGTGAGGGGGACCTGCTTAAACAGGGGGAGGAGGCTGGAGGTGAGGCGGGGAGTGACCGAGTGTTGAAGTGCTCCACCAATCAGGGCCCAGGGTTCAAACAGGAGGAATTAAAACACACACAACACAAATCAAAGCACTGGAGGCCGTAAACAATCGTATCGAATCGTACTGAATCAAAAGCTGCACAGAGACACGTATCGTCTCGTGGCCTGTGCATGTGTCACATCAGTAACTTCTTAATGAACCCAGCCCTAAGTTCAGCCTTGTGTCGTGACATCATGAGGTGGAACAGAGCATTTTGAGGTTCGGTGTTGTGGACGGACTAATAACAAAGAGTTACTCAAACGCGTGTGAATGAAACAAAGCACAAAAACACATCTCCAGGTCTGTTTCTGAGGAGGTAAAAACATTCTAACGTGGCTTAAACCTCACGAGAATCAGTTTGGCGCAATACGAGACCTTTAAGCTTTACGAAAAAATAAACTAAAGAGGACTTGGTCGAGCAAAAGTCCCACATTATGGCATTAATCTCCTAAATCCATGGACACAGTCAGTTATGGAAAACAATAACGTCGGTTTCTTTTTCCATAAAGTATTTGGAAATTCAATGTAAACACACCACATATGTTTAGTGTCGAACTGTAGATTATTTAAGGCAAAGTGAAAGCATCTCCATGGAAACAAGAAGGTGGCCTGCCGTCATCAGGAAAGTTACAGAGTGCAGCTTTAATATGCGTATTGTCCTGCTGGAATCTGAGCCGGTCACGGCGCGTGTTATGGTATTTTTTAACCGTGTATTTAAACTGAAACTGGATTTAACTCAGAACTGACTCAATCTAAAAAATAAAAATAATAAAAAAAACGACAATAGGAGTAAATATAATAATGGAGACGAGCAGCGGCGGCCGACCTTCCAACAGAAAAGTTACGCTGCACTTTTTGGCAGAAACTCAAACCTTGAACAGAAGTTTGGCAGCACAGCCTCAGTGACGCTGCTCAGCCTCAGTGGAGCGATTTACGAATGAACGAACGAAGGCCCCACCTCCCCTCGCTGTGTTCATGGGAAATGTGTCATGTGTGAGTCTTGCATTTACTCTAAACGTTTAAAAATAAAAAATAAAGTTTTCTCTCTTTAATTTTTCACAAAGGTTTAAGAGGTGATTTTTTAGCAGGTTCACGGCAAAGTCCTGGTTCTGAGTTCAAGACCAAGAGTAAAATACAAAGGAGAAATTCAGTATTTTATTTTACTTGATTATATTTTATTATTTTATGTATATATTTATTTATTTATTTTATTTATGTATTTATTTTTTTATTATTTTATTATTATCATTAATATTATTATTACTTTTTTTCCACTTGACAAATTGAGAAAAGGAAAGGAGACAGAGCAAAGGAGAAATTCAGTTTGTCAACTGGACAAAAGTTTTATTTTATTATACGCCCGTTGTAAGACGGGACGTATTATGGTATGGCGCTGTCCGTCCGTCCGTCTGTCCGTCTGTGGACACTTCAAAGCTTTGAAGTCTTTGAAGCTTTGTCTTCATGAAGAGGCAAAACATGTGGGGCATGCGCCGATATATATATAAGGTATACTGTATTTGTGTATTTTATTGTATATTTTTGTATCGATCCATTCTGTAGGTCAGTGGTATCAATTTTATGTGACTTCAGGTTTTTTCACACTTGTTCTTTGATTTTATCTACCAGATACCAAATACAGAAATTGTTCTAACACATAAATTTTCTCTTAAACAGCGATCTACGCCCTGTGTCTCACCGGGTCCTTCCACTAGCACACCCATGCCAGGTGTTTCACCTCTGCAATCTGATTGGTGGAATTCCGATTCTAGAATGTGATGATGTCATACTCATACTCCTACTGCAAGAGCCAGATTTCCCTATTGATTATCCGTCCGTCCGTCCGTCTGTCTGTCCGTCTGTCCGTCTGTCCGTCTGTCTGTGGACAATTTCTTGTCCGCGCTCTAACTCGACAACCGTCTCACCTAGGAATGTCAAACTTCCAAACTGCACCAACAATTCATCTTTAACTAGGTTTGACAAATTCTAACTTAATTCTATATACAATAATTCAAAGTACGGGGTATTTTGCCCCGCTGGCGGAGCTCTTGTTTTACTTTATTTTATGTATTTATTTTATTATTACAATTTTTTCCATTTGACAAATTGAAAAAAGGAAAGGAGACAGAGCAAAGGAGAAATTCATTATTTTACTTTATTGTATTTATATATACAATTATTTAATTTTACTTTTATTATTATTAGGTTTTTTTCCCAATTGACAAATTAAATTTCTCCTTTGTCACAGATTCTACCTGGATGACAGGGATTTTACATATAAGAAAAATATATGGCAAAGGAGAAATTCAATTATCAACTGGACAAAAGTTTTATTTTATTTTATTATTTTTTATTTTTTTATTTTTATTATTACAATTTTTTCCAGTTGTATTTAATTTTATTTATTGACTGAATTTTTTTTTTATTATTTTCTTTTTATTTAACTTTTTTTTCCTAGTTGACAAATTTTATTTCTCCTTTCCCATGGTTCTACCTGGAAAGAAAGAAAAATACACAGCAAAGGAGAAATTCAAATGTCTTTTTTTTAAATTATTCATTATACTTTTTTATTTATTTATTTATTTTATTTTATTTATTTTATTTTTGACAGATTTGACGAGTTCCTCTGTTTCCGACGTCGCTGTTTTCTGAATGTCGTTTTTTTTTTCCTCGTTCAAACCTCCAAACGACGTCGACCCTGAGGAACAATGAGGAAAAACAAAAACGTTCGTTCAAGACGACGAGTTAATTAACGCGTGAAAAAGGTTCGTAATCCTGACCCCCGTCTTTCTCTCCACCTCCGTCCTTCTCTTTCTCCTCCCTCCATTCTCATCCCTCTCTCCTTCTTTTCTTTACCTCCCCAACTCTCCTATCTGCTCATTTTCTCCTTCCATCTCTCTCTCTTCCCTCTTTCTCTCCATTCACACGTTTTTTTTCTCTTTTTCCCTCTTTCTTCCTCCATCCTTTGTTCTTCATCTCTCCGCTCCCTCCATTCTACTCCCTCTCCTTCGTTCCTACCCACTCATTCTCTCCTTTCCATCCCTCTCTACTCTCCGTCCTTGCTCGTTTCTCCTTCCATCCCTCTCTCTTCCCTCTTTCTCTCCATTCACACGTTTTTTTCTCTTTTTCCCTCTCTTTCTTCCCCCATCCTTCGTTCTTCATCTCTCCGCTCCCTCCATTCTACTCCCCCTCCGTCGTTCCTACCCACTCATTTTCTCCTTTCCATCCCTCTCTTCTCTCCGTCCTTGCTTGTTTCTCCTTCCATCCCTCTCATCCCTCTTTCTCTCCGCTTATGATTTTTCTTCTTTCCATCCCTTTGTCCCTCTTTTCTTTTTCCCTCTTTCTTCCCCCCTCCTTCGTTCTTCATCTCTCCACTCCCTCCATTCTACTCCCTCTCCATCGTTTCTATCCACTCACTTTCTCCTTTCCATCCCTCTCTCTTCTCTCTCTTAAACATAACTCTGTCTCTATTCCTCTTTTTCTGTGTCTCTCTCTTCTCTATTTCTCCTCATGCACATTTTTCTCTCTCTCCATCCCTCTGTCTCCCGACCTTCTCTATTTTTTCTTTCCCTCCCTCTCTTTCCTCTCTCCTCCTTCTCTCTCGATCATACAACTTCTCTTCTCTCACCTCCCTCTCTATCACCTTCTCTCTTTTCTCCCTCCCCCTCTTCTCTCTCTTTCTCTCCTCTGTTTTCCCTCTCTTCTCTCCATCCTCGCCTCCTTGTTTCTCTCATCCCTCTTTCTTTCTCTCTCTCTCTCCCTTTTACCTAACTCTCTCCATTCTTCTCTAACTACCTCTATTTTTCCTTTCTTTCTCCCCATTCACATTCATTTTTCTCTCTCCATCCCTCTCTCTCTCGCTTTCTCTTACACATAACTCTCCCTCTATTCCTCTCTCCGTCTCTCTCTCTTCCCCGTTTCTCCCTCCTCACTTTTTCTCTCTCCATCTGTCTGTCTCCAATACCTTATCTGTCTTTTCTCTCTCTTTCCTCTCCTCCTCTCTCTATCATTCCTCTTCTGTACCTCCGTCTCTCTCACTTTCTCTCTTTTCTCCTTTTCCCTCTTCTCTCTCTTCCCACCTTCTCTCTTCTCTCCATCCTCGCCTCCTTGTTTCTCTCATCTCTTTCTTTCTCTCTCCCTCTCTCCCTTTCACCCAACCCTCCCTCCATTCCTCTTTCCTTTTCTCTCCCCGCTCATTCCTTTTTCTCTCCGTCCATCCGTCTCCATACCATCTGTCTTTTCTCTCTCCCTCCTTCTCTCCCTATCACACCTCTTCTCTTATCTTTTCCTCTCTTCTCTCCTTCCCAGCTTCTCTTTCTCTCTTCTCCCCATCCTCGCCTCCTTGTTTCTCTCCCTTTCACCCAACTCTCCCTCCATTCCTTTCTAACTCCCTCTCTCGTTCCTTTTCTCCCCGCTCATTCTTTTATCTCTCCATCCCCAGCCTTATTTCTTTTCTCTCTCGATCACCTCTTCTTTTTGATCCTTTCCTCTCTTCTCTCATCCCGTCTTCTCTTTTTTCCTCTATATCCCTACCTTCTCTGTCTTTTCTCTCTCTCCCTCTCTTTCCTCTCCCTTCTTCTCTCCATCACACCTCTTCTGTACCTCCTTCTCTCCCACTTTATCTCTTTTCTCCTTTCCCCTCTTCCCTCTCTTCCCACCTTCTCTTTCTCCCCACTATTGTCCCTCTCTCTTCTCTCCATCCTCGCCTCCTCGTTTCTCTCTCTCTTCTCTCCCTTTCACCCAACTCTCCCTCCATTCCTCTCTAACTCCCTCTCTCTTTTCCTTTCTTTCTCCCCGCTCACATTCTTTTATCTCTCCATCCCCAGCCTTATCTCTTTTCTCTCTCGATCACACCTCTTCTGTACCTCTCTCTCTCTCTCTCTCTTCTCCCTCTTTCTCATCCCTCTCTTTCGCCCGCAGAGCAGCAGCAGCAGATCCTTTTTTATTCACAGGGACGAGTCCAGTTTCTATTTTTCTGCACTTTATTTACAGAAGAAAGTGAAAAGATGAAAGGAGAGAGAGAGAGGGACGGGTCTGCAGGTGTAAGGAGCAGTTTCTACAGTTTACATGAGCTTTAATTCAGAATAAAAGATCATAAAAGTCCATGGAAACACTTAATTCCTGATGAAAACGATTATTCGGAATTCAGCTTAATTCCGAAGTCAGTGGAGGTTTATTCCCATTTTAACCCTTAAATCCCGGAGCCGTTTGTCGCTCGTTTCTGTCCTGGTTTTTCTGTGTATTAATGCAAACAGAATCTCCACTTTTTCAACTATAGAAAAGTTAAAGACGTCTTTTTTTTGGGCTAAAATATAATGACTGATGAGTTCATGTCAGAGAAAGAAATTCATTTGTTTAATAACTATATACACAGAAGAAAAAAGCAAAACGGAAATAATTTTTTACAGATTTAGATTAAAAAAAACCCACAAAGATAAATAATGAATAAGCTTTTTGATTGTCAAATATAATTTTCACAGGCCCTGAACACACACGCAACAGAAACTATTTACATTTTTACGTTTTTCCTCCACTCGTTTTTTCCCCTCACTAAAACAGTTCAAATCGCATGAAGCAGGGATTTGAACTAATGTCACTCTTTTTGTTATTTCTTTATATTTTTGTTATTAGGCCCGAGCCCCTACAGGGCGTAGGGCCTATTGCTTCCGCAACGATGATGCCTGGGCGAAGCCCAGGCATCATCGTTGCTAACTGTCTTACGAAGTTCAGCGCGAAGCGCTGAACTTCGCTACTCGCTCTCACCGTGAACAGCAGTATCCTAGCAACCCATGCCGAAGGCATGGGACATGCATATTTGTTCTTGCTAACAAGTCATCGTCAACATTGAGTGAATGGGCGAAGCCCATTCACTCAATGTTGACAAAAGTAGCGCGAAGCGCTCCTCTCCCTAAAACACACTCCTGACATCAAGCTGTATCCAAGCCCCCATGCCGAAGGCATGGGCCAGCTTTACAGCGGCTAAAATGAATGGAAATCAATGGGGGTCAATGGCGGACCCGGCGAGATAGTGAATGACGGGCGTAAGCGCCCGTCATTCACCAATGACCCCACGGTGACGTGGGGAAGCTCGAGAGCTTTCAAAAAATGTATAATATGTCTTTCCTATGTAAAAGGATATATTGTTTTTGCTAAAATTATTATTATTTTTATTTATTTATTTTTATTCTTTTTTCTTCTGCTCTTTGAGCTCTAATTTGACCCCCTGAACACGCTCAAAAACTCACCAAATTTTGCCCAAAATTCAGAAGTGGCGAAAAATTTGATAAAATATATATTGCATGTATGGGTATAAAAAAGTGGCGCGACAGCGCCACCTGCAAAAGTCAAAATACATTGCGCCTATGGGAGACATCCTGACGTAAAGTTTGTCGTACAGTCACGAAATTCGGTACAGACATTCCTCATGTGAAAACAGAAAAAAAATAGTATTATGGCCACGCCCCCTGACAAACCAGAAGGCGGCCATCTTGGATTGAAATAAAAAAGTTCCGGAGTCAGCATTTTCGCTCACGTCGCATTTGAACGAACTCCTCTGAAGGCGCTTCACCCACAGGGGTCAAAATCGGCGTACATCAACTAGAGAAGTGGGGCATTAAACGATAGCTGAATTTTTAAAATAACTGTCACGGTTTACGCGCGGCGAAGCTGCAAAATTTGTTCAGATTTTTGGCTATTTTCTAACGTCAAAATTTGCTCCCGTTCGGCCATAAAAAGTCCGATTTGGCTCAAATTTTAATCACTTGTAAAACTTTTGTGCCAAAGCCGACTAATTGTGACACGAGCAAAAATGGTGTGATAGCGCCCCCTGCAGGACACAATAAAATTTTGCATGGACGGTCAAAATTTTAGTTTTTCTAAAATGTACCAAATTTGCCCCAAAATTACTTTAGGTCATCTCAATCAAAAAAGCCAATGTAAACCATATGATATTTTTAACCGTGTTGCCATGGTGATGCCCAAAAGCTCCAATGTTATCCTAATGGGAAATATCAGATAAATTCCCATTCATGACAAATATTTTACTTTCACAGAATATTCTCAAATTTGGCTCAATGACTCTTCATGTCATCCCGATCAAAAAAGTCAATGACAACCATATGCTATATTTCACTGGGTTGCCATGGCGATGCGCCAAAGCCTCCATGTTATCCTTATGGGAAAATTTCAACAATTTCTTACATTTCAAAGTGATATAACGGGTTAATAGTTTCATTGAAGAACATGAAATTTAGCACAGTGATTCTTAAAGTCAGCTCGAACAAAAAAGTCCGAGGGGCCAAAGTTGTATTTTGCACGGTGTTGCCATGGCGATGTCCCAAAGTGCCCATATTCGTCAATGTTAACACATCAGTATCTCCAGTGTGTGTGGACTTTGTGTTTGGTGGCAAGTTCAGCCCAAAGCCACAAACACACAGAGACAAGAGTCTCATCAGCACCACCCGGGGGAGCGTCGGCGCCACCCGGGGGAGCGTCGGGTCGGCCGAGTGCGATGCGCGGCCCGCGAGGGCCGTTCGATGCCGCTTGCGGCTTTAATTTGGTGTTATTATTCCTTGATTATTCCCACTGTTTTTTCATGACATGTCACTACCTGACCTGCAGTCGCTCTTTGGCTGCCCTGATGGGATGTTACGGTCGTTTCACAATCAGAATCAGAATCAGGATCAGGATCAGGATCAGAATCAGGATCAGGATCAGGATCAGGATCAGGATCAGGATCAGGATCAGGATCAGGATCAGGATCACTTTTATTCATCCCTGAGGGGAAATTTTCTTCGTTACAGATGCAACCGACCAAGAGCATGTAGACAGAATCAAGTTTCAAAAATAAGATCAGATAAATACAATAAGATAAAAGATAAAAATAGTTTTCTCAGAAATTATTTACATCAGTGACATATTTACAACTACCGTATTTTCCGGACTATAAGCCACTACTTTTTTCCCAGGCTTTGAACCATGCGGCTTTTAGTGCAGAGCAGCTAAATTTAGATTTTCTCTTCCACCGCTAGGGGGCGCTCTAACCAGAATTTCAAAAACAAGATAGACGGAGAAGAATATGCTGCTTTTTATTTAGCAGATATAACACGCACGACAAATTACTAACTGGTAATTATTTTCAAATCCTTGCCCCTTCATCATGAAAAGCACGAAGGAGTTTGTATGAGGCAAGTTTAAGTTGAAGGCATCGATCTTGCTCCAGGAAGGAAACTGTGCTGTAGAGCCCTGCACCCACGGGACCCACGGGACCAACACAAAACAGTGCGGCGCAGGACCATGGATGTATAATAAGAGCATCTGAAAGAACATTCTGAAAGAACAGTCTGAAAGTTTATTGTGGGCGCGGGCGGGAGCGGGACTGAAGACTGCAGGAGAGGGACTAAAAATCCCACGCAGACCGCTGTGCTGCTGCACGTAAACTTTGCGTCAGCAGAGATGATTAAAGTGACTTGTGGTTTCACTGCACAGGAGAAATGAAGGTCAATTACCGGTTCTTTTCTGTTTTTGACCCGTTTTAATCAGCACAGTTGCTGCCGTGTTAAAGGCACTGTTCAGAAAGAATCTGTTCAGGTACATAAATGTACATTTACAGGACAAAATCGTTCTGTAGATGCAGTAAATATCTCATTTTTCAACATAAATATCAGCGGCTTATAGCCCGGCTGCAGCTTGTATAACTTTTTTCTTAATTTTTTTTTAAATAGCGTGGGTGCGGCTTATATACCGGTGCCTCAATAGTCCGGAAAATACAGTATATACATGTGTGAGCAGGAATAGGATGTTACAGTAGTTTATCAGTGATTTAAAGTGCAGAGTTCAACAGTTTGATGGCGACAGGCAGATTTCCTGGGTCTCTCAGTGGAGCAGCGGCAGCAGTGTCTGTGGCTGAAACAGCTCCTCTGATTGGCCAGGACCTCGTGGAGGTGAAAGTCCAGGATAGTCCTGATTTTGTCCAACATTCTCCTGTCCAACACCACAGTCAGAGAGTCCAGCTCCTCCCCCACAACATGTCCAGCCTTCCTGACGATCTTCTCGAGTCTGATAATGTCCCTCAGGCGCAGACTACAGCACATGATGCACTGGCCTCCACAGACTCAGAACATCCTGAGGATCGTCCTGCAGATGTTGAAGGACCTCAGGCTCCTCAGGAAACAGAGTCTGGACCACGTCTGTGCATCTGATTGGCCGAGAGCCCGACTGTGTCACAGGACATCGTCATCATTTACATCAGAAATCAAAATGGAGGGTCGCGATGAAAACTTACTTTTTGTTTTATCGTAAAATGTCAAAACCACACACCTACCGCGGCGGAAATAACGCTGGACTTAACGCTGGTGGTGAAAATGTTTTTGAAAGGAAATATTTGTCCTAAGCCCATCGTACATCGCGGATTCTAAGGGTTAAAGCTGAATGAATTTATCCCTCAATCATGTAAATGTTTCTTCTTCAAAATAATCCCGGTGGTTGGTGCTCGTTGTGTCGTCCTTCGATCCGGCTCCTCCAGTCGTCTCTTGGGACTTTCCTCCATGTCTCTTTGGATTTGTGAGCAGGATGTGGGAGTGGGCTGAGGTGTGGCAGCCTCACACTCAGTTTGTCTTCTTCCTCCTTCTCTGACACTCTTCCCTTCTCCGCCTCAGCTCACAGACGGAAAGTGCGAGGAGACACTTCTCCAGCTGCTGCTTCATTATCACCGGAACGACCGCGGAAAAAGTTCGGATCGTGTTTGTGTCGGCGGCGAAACGACAATCCGAGATGACAGAAAAGCCGGGAGCAGCTGAAGTGTGGGTTTTCTTCCCAAAGACGGAAATACGTTTGTGTCGCTGTCCAATCAGCACCTTCCCCACCCCCAGACGCTGAGAGGAATTAAATAAAGATGATTTTACATGTTTTCAATGGAAACCTCAATTCAGAATTATTATTTCCATGTAAACTTGAAGGAGAATATTTAAATTCAGAACTATTTCATTCAGAACAATTAAAAAATGTCATGTAAACGTGTCCTGTGTGATGTCACATAGTACTTGAAACAGCACAGGCCAATGAAGACAGACACACAAATCCCACTATTTTTAAGCTACTTTGAGTGATAAAAACGCCTGAAATTCCTGGGAAAAACACTAAAATTCCAGATGAAGTCATGACAAATCCACGGAGACAAGCAGGTGATGAACTGTCCACCAGAAAAGTTACGTAATGGGTCTTTAACGTGTCTCCTCGGGCCTCAGGAGTTTAATCATCCTCCTCGTCTTGTGCCGATAATGAACAGATCACAGAATTCGCTCTAATCTCACCTGACGGCTGCAAGTCACTGTCAATTACCCCCGAACGGCCCCGTCCCGCAACGTGTCCCCTTCACCTCCGCCGTATGCTCCCTATCACCTTCTATCCTTCTGTCGCCTCCTTCATCCCCTCATTCTCCTCCTCTATCACCTTCTATCCTTCTGTCGCCTCCTTCATCCCCTCCTCTATCCCTCTATCACCTTCTATCCTTCTGTCGCCTCCTTCATCCCTCTATCACCTTCTATCCTTCTGTTGCCTCCTTCATCCCTCTATCACCTTCTATCCTTCTGTCGCCTCCTTCATCCCTCTATCACCTTCTATCCTTCTGTCGCCTCCTTCATCCCCTCCTCTATCACCTTCTATCCTTCTGTCGCCTCCTTCATCCCCTCATTCTCCTCCTCTATCACCTTCTATCCTTCTGTCGCCTCCTTCATCCCCTCCTCTATCCCTCTATCACCTTCTATCCTTCTGTCGCCTCCTTCATCCCTCTATCACCTTCTATCCTTCTGTCGCCTCCTTCATCCCCTCATTCTCCTCCTCTATCACCTCTTCTATCCTTCTGTCACCTCCTTTATCCCCTCATTCTCCTCCTCTATCCCTCTATCACCTCTTCTATCCTTCTGTCGCCTCCTTCATCCCCTCATTCTCCTCTATCACCTCCTCTATCCTTCTGTCGCCTCCTCCATCCCTCTATCACCACCTCTGTCCTTCTATCATCACTTCTATCCTTCTATCACCTCCTTCATCCCCTCATTCTCCTCCTCTATCACCTCTTCTATCCTTCTGTCGCCTCCTTCATCCCCTCATTCTCCTCCTCTATCACCTTCTATCCTTCTGTCGCCTCCTTCATCCCCTCATTCTCCTCCTCTATCACCTCTTCTATCCTTCTGTCGCCTCCTTCATCCCCTCATTCTCCTCCTCTATCACCTTCTATCCTTCTGTCGCCTCCTTCATCCCTCATTCTCCTCCTCTATCACCTCTTCTATCCTTCTGTCGCCTCCTTTATCCCCTCATTCTCCTCCTCTATCCCTCTATCACCTCTTCTATCCTTCTGTCGCCTCCTTCATCCCCTCATTCTCCTCTATCACCTCCTCTATCCTTCTGTCGCCTCCTCCATCCCTCTATCACCACCTCTGTCCTACTATCATCACTTCTATCCTTCTATCACCTCCTTCATCCCCTCATTCTCCTCCTCTATCACCTCTTCTATCCTTCTGTCGCCTCCTTCATCCCCTCATTCTCCACCTATATCACCTCTTCTATCCTTCTGTCGCCTCCTTCATCCCCTCATTCTCCTCCTCTATCACCTCTTCTATCCTTCTGTCGCCTCCTTCATCCCCTCATTCTCCTCCTCTATCACCTCTTCTATCCTTCTGTCGCCTCCTTCATCCCCTCATTCTCCACCTATATCACCTCTTCTATCCTTCTGCCACCTCCTTCATCCCCTCATTCTCCTCCTCTATCACGTCTTCTATCCTTCTGTCGCCTCCTTCATCCCCTCATTCTCCTCCTCTATCCCTCTATCACCTCCTCTATCCTTCTATCACCTCTTTCATCCCCTCATTCTCCTCTATCACCTCCTCTATCCTTTTATCACCTCCTTCATCCCCTCCTCTATCACCTCTTCTATCGCCTCCTCCATCCCCTTATTCTCCTCTTCTATCCTTCTATCGCCTCCTTCATCCCTCTATCACCTTCTCCATCCCTCTATCACCTCCTTCATCCCCTCATTCTCCTCCTCCATCCCTCTATCCCCTCCTCCATCCCTCTATCACCTTCTCCATTCCTCTATCACCTCCTTCATCCCCTCATTCTCCTCCTCTATCCTTCTATCACCTCCTTTATCCCTCCATCACCTCCTCTATCACCTCCTCTATCCCCTCCTCTATCCCTCCATCACCTCCTCTATTCCTCCCTCTTCTCCTCTATCCCTCCACACAACCTCCATCTCCTCTTCTATCTCTCCATTTCCTCCTCTATCCCTCCATTTCCTCCTCTATCGCTCCTCTATCCCTCCGTCTCCTCCTCCATCCCTCCATCTCCTTCTCCATCCCTCCATCTCCTCCTCTATCCCTCCATTTCCTCCTCTATCCCTCCTCTATCCCTCCATTTCCTCCTCTATCCCTCCTCTATCCCTCCATTTCCTCCTCTATCCCTCCTCTATCCCTCCATTTCCTCCTCTATCTCTCTTTCTCCTCCTCTTTCCCTCTCTACAGCCTCCTTCTCCCTCACCTGCAGCGATCATCTACCCCGTACCTCCACCTTCTCCTTTCTCATCATCGCCTCCCCCCCTCCTCCTCACCTCTTCACCTCCACCTCCTCCCCCTCTCCTCCCGTCTTTTCTGCATCCATCAGGGACAAATTGAAAGTAACACGTGGGAACGACGAGCGGCGAGACGTGGAACCAGGGCCCCTCTCACATTTGGACTGGAGAGGGTGATTATTCAACAGGTGAGAAGAGAGAGAGAGGGAGGGAGAGAAGGAGGGAAGGAGGGAGGGGTGGAAATAGAGAGAGAGAGGAGAGAGCAGGGAGGGGAGAGAGAAATCAGAGGGAAGCGAGAGAAACATGAAGGAAGAAAGAGTTGGGGGAGAAAGAGATAAAATGAAAAAGGAGGGAGAGATGAGGAGGAGAGAGAGAGAGGGAGAGGGAGTGAGAGGAGAGAAAGATAATCGGAGGGGAGAGAGAGGAAGAGCAAAAGACAGAAGGAGGGAGGAGGAGAGAAATGAAGAGATGGGTAAAAAGAAAGGAGATATAAAGAAAGCAAGGGAGGGAGAGGAGAAAGAAAAGGAAGCGTTGGAAAAGAGAATGAAACGGAACGAGGGATAGAGAGAATGCAAAAAGCAGGGAAGAGAAGGCGAGAAAGCGAAAAAAAGGAGATAAAAGAGAGGGAAGGAGAGGAGAGAGAGCAACAAGAGTGGAAAAAGAGAGAAAGAAACAGAAAGAGAGGCACAAAGAGAGAGAGAATGTGAAGAGAAGAGAGGGAAGAGAGGGGGTGAAATTGAGGAGATAGAGGAGAGAGGAGGAGAAAGATGGAGGGAGCGAGAGAAGGAGAAGATATGGACAAGATCCTGCCTCAAACAGGGTCAGTGTCGTGTGAAATGTAAGATTTTTTTTTACTGGAAGAATTTCTTTCTAAACTCTCCTCCTCTCTCCTCTTTTCTCCTTCACTTCATCCCTCCTCTCCTCTGTCTCCTCCCTCCTCTGTCTCTTAGGCCATAACTCCCCTCTCCTCTGTCGCCTCCTTCCTCCTTTCTTTTCTCCTTTCCTTCATTACCCCTCCCTCTCTCTCTTATGTCATCTATCTCCTCTCTCCTCCCTTCTGTCGTCTCCTCCCGTTGTTTTCATCCTTCCTTTCTCCTCCGTCTTGTCTCCTCGGTCATCCTCTCTCTTCATCTCCTCTCTTCTTTTCTCCTTTACTTCTTCTTCTCTTTTTTAAATAATGTCCTCCTCACACCTTCCCTTGCTCCCTTCCTCCTCTCGTCTCCTAGGTCCTCCTCTCCTATCCACTCTCTTCATCTCCTCTCTTCTTTTCTCCTTTACTTCTTCTCTCCTCTATCTCCTAGGTCCTCCTCTCCTATCCTCTCTCTTCATTTCCTCTTTTCTTTTCTTGTTTACTTCTTCTCTCCTCTCTCCTCTATCTCCTAGGTCCTATCTCTTCTTTCCTTGCCTATTATTTTTGTTTTAATGTCTTCCTCACAACTTCCCTTGCTGTATTCCTCCTCCCTCCTCCCTCCTTGTCTTCTTTTCTCCTTTACTTTTTCTCACTTCTTCTCTCCCCTCTTTCTCCTACCTCCTATTTCCTTGTGTCCTCTTTATTTTAATAATTCCCTCCTCACACCTCCTCCTGCCCTGTTCCTCCTCTCTCCTGTGTTATAAGTCCTCTCTTCTCCTTCCTTTCTCCTCTGTCTTGTCTCCTCGTCCTCCTCTCCTATCCTCTCCTAATCTCCTTCACTCCTAACTTCTCACTCTTCATCTCCCCTCTCCTCCCTCCATGTTGTCTAGTTCCTACGTGTTATCTCCTATCTCCTCCCTCCTCGTCTCCTCTCTTTGTTTTAATAATTCCCTCCTCAAACCTTTCCCTGCTCTGTTCCTCCTTTCCTCCCTTGTCTCCTTGGTCCTCCTCTCATCTCACCTTGACTCCTACCTTCTCTCTCTTCATCTCCTCCCTCCTTGTCGCCTAGGTCCTATGTCTTACCTCCTATCTCCTCATCTTCTCTCTTTTTTTAATAATGTCCTCCTCACACCTTCCCCTGCTCTGTTCCTCCTCTTTCCTTATCTCCTCTCCTCCCTCCTTGTCTCCTGCCTTCTCTTCTTCTTTCCTTTTTCTCGCCTTTCATCTTTTTCTCCTACCTCCTATCTACAACCTCCTCACACCTTCCTCTGCTCTGTTCCTCCTCTCTCCTGTTATCTAAGTCCTCCCTTCTCTTTCCTCTCCTCTCTTTGTCTCCTAGCTCCTCTCCCTTCATCTCCTATTTCCTCATCTCCTCTCTTTTCCCTCCTCACACATTTCCTTGCTCTGTTCTTTCTCTCCTCCGTCCTTGTCTCCTTTACTTTTTTCTCGCGTCTCCTCTCTCCTCTATCTCCTACCTCCTCGTCTCCTCTCTGTTTTAATAAAGTCCTCCTCACACCTTTTCTTGCTCTGTTCCTCCTCCTTCCTTGTCTCCTCTCCTCCTCCCTTCCCTCCTACCTCCTCTCTCTTCATCTCCTACCTCGTCTCTCCTCCCTCCTCGTCTCCTCTCTTTGTTTTAATAATGCTCTCCTCACACCTTTCCTTGCTCGGTTCCTCCTCCTTCCTTGTCTCCTAGCTCCTCTCTCTACATCTCCTAGCTCCTCTCTCCTCCCTCCTCGTCTCCTCTCTTTGTCTTAATAATGTCCTCCTCACATAATTCCTTGCTCTGTTCCTCCTCTCTCCTGTTTCCTAGGCCCTCCCTTCTCCTTCCTCTCCTCTCTCTCCATCTCCTAGCTCCTCTCTCCTCCCTCCTCGTCTCCTCTCTTTGTCTTAATAATGTCCTCCTCACATCATACCTTGCTCTGTTCCTCCTCTCTCCTGTTTCCTAGGCCCTCCCTTCTCCTTTCTCTCCTCTCTTTGTCTCCCAGCTCCTCTCTCTCCATCTCCTAGCTCCTGGCTCCTCTCTCCTGCCTCCTCGCCTCCTCTCTTTGTTTTAATAATGCCCTCCTCACACTTGCATGCACAAACTCTGTAGTCTTTGTAATGTCACCTTCCTTTGCTCTGTTCAATGGCCCATGAAAATAACTGAGCCTTTGACGTCAGGCTCTCTCACTCCGACAATCCCGATGCAGAAATATACCCCGGCGTTCCACATTTTCATTATTATTTTTCACATTCACCGCCAGAAGAGTCTCCACTTTTCTCACATTTTGTCTTCTACCTGCTTTTACCGAGATCATTTCCAAACGCAGAGGAGGAGGAGATGGTTTTTATAAGAAATGTGATAGCAGCAGTGCACACTGGGCTCTGGAATAGTTAGGATTAGTTGTCAAAAAGAAAAGAAAATCTGATTCTAATCGATACTAAAACGGGTATCGAGGCTTGATACTCACTGGAGCAGGTATCGATACTAAAAAAGTCACATTCACAGGACAGAATATAGATTTAGAATGATCCTGAGCTTAGTGAAAACTAAAAAAAATCATGACCGACCACCGAGCCTCGTTCAGTTTAAACTCTATTCTAAATCTAAATCGCTATTTGAAATATCGTGCATTTGTACTGGACTCACACGTGACAGCGCTGAAGATAAAGGTGTCAGTCGAGTGTCAGAAGCTCATTTGAAACATCGCCGTGGCTCATTTCGGAAAATGGCCGAAAAGTCGCCGCTTATAAACTGCGGAGCGCAAGTTTGTCAACGCCGCACATGAAGCATTTATACACGGACACGACGCAAGGCTCAGTTAAACCCAGCAGTCATGGCATTAGTCACAATACGCACAAAACCGTGAGGATAAAACGCAAAAACATCCAACAGTCACCTACACAACAAAAGCACTTCTGTGGAAACTCAAACTAGTAAAGCCTGTAGAGATAAACAGAAACACAGAGAAAGCACTCAGCGGGGCAGAGTTAGCACGGTTAGCATAGTTAGCACGGTTAGCACTTATAAATTGCACAGCGCAAGTTTGTCAACGCCGCACATGAAGCATTTATACACGGACACGCACGTAAGGCTCAGTTTAACCCAGCATCATGACTTTAGTCAAAATACGCACAAAACCGTGAGGATAAAATGCCAAAACACCCAACAGTCGCCTACACAACAAAAACACTTCTGTGGAAACTCAAACTACAGCTCGTAGCAGCACTAAAGCTGTAGAGATAAACAGAAACATAGAGAAAACACTGGGCGGGGCAGAGTTAGCACAGTTAGCACGGTTAGCATAGTTAGCAAGGTTAGCACAGTTAGCATAGTTAGCACAGTTAGCACAGTAGGTTGGCTTTTCTCACCTGTAGAAGAGGCCTGAGGGTGTCGCATTTTGAGGTGAAACATCATCGATGACGTGAACCTCGCGTCTTGAGCAACGAGACCTGTGAGGAGAAAAAATGCGTTTAGGCTCCTGTCTGTGATCATTTAGGGCGACGCACACTCGGACCGTAGAACCGTGTCGTTCTCAAACACGATTACGTTGGGTTCCGTTTAACCAACGGTCAAAAAAAACATTTAAGTAACGTTAACGTCAATTCGGTCGACCACTGGTGAAATGGTTACGGTCCCTACCTGAGCTGTATCAGAACAAGCATAAGAGCACATAGACCAGTACACGCCCATGGACCGACTGAGGAATTACACAAGTATAAGACCACATGGGAATAGAAAAGAAAATACTTATGATTTAATGTTGAAAATCACACTGTATTCTCTAAATAAAGAGTGTTATTTTATTATCATTGTGGTATTGGAATTGGTATTGAGTTCCGAGTCTATTTCGCCATAACAAGAAAATCTATGCTGTGTCTTTAGCGGAGCATAAATACAAATATAAATATATATGGGGTCGAGCCGATCGCCTCCACGGATCGTTTTTATGTCATAAACGCCAGTGTCTCGACCTGAAAAATAAGGCATTTGTCGACCGCAGAGGACACCCAGGACGCGCATCTAGTATTTTTATAATAATAATAATAATTGTACATTTTATTTATTAGGCGCCTTTCTGGACACTCAAGGTCGCCTTAAAATAACATAAACTATACTATACTATACATACTATTAAAACATACAGTAAAAGTGGGACAGTATTTAATTGATTGATTGTTTTTAGTAGGGGTGTAACGATATCCAAGTCTCATGATACAAAATCGTCACGGTCTGAACTAGGGATGTCCCGATCTGATATTCTGTATCGTATCAGCTCCCGATCCGGCTCTTTTATGAGTATCAGACAGTATCAGATTCAGTCACGTGATCAGACTGATCCAGTTTCACGTGTTTTTGCAGCATCGACGCGCTTTACGGCAGCTGTAAACCAAAACTCCGCCATGTTGCTGTGTGGGACTTTTCACTACAACAAAACGAGTCAAACAGCGACGCAAACGCTGCAAACAAACAGTTTCTCCTGGAGGAACCAGCAGAGCCACTTTAACACGACCAATTTGATTTGTCAAAAGAAAAGAATCATCCGGACGAGTTTGAGATTTACAAGCGCGAGACGACAAAGCAAAACCAACGCTATGGTCATGATTAAAACATAATGACTAACTCAGACTGATTATTGAATTAAAATTAAAAATCGATTTATTGATGTCGATATTAGCACAGACTGAGAGATTTGTGCAGTTTAAATGCTACAGATGTTCACAGATTAAATGTCGACCATTTAACAACTTATTTCTGTTTTCTTCGTGACCATAACATTAGTGTTGCTCAGTCGTTTTACTGATGCTCGTCATCGTTTCCTTTCAGTTTTCGTCTTTCTTCCCTCGATCGTTGTGGATAAATTCTTCACGGACAGAATCTGTTCTTTGTCGACCTTGTTGGATGAAGATTTGGTGTTGGGGCAGATTTATGAAGCCGCTCGAAAATAGGCGACACTTTTCCGCAGGTATTTTGCCGTAGAAAAGCAGTGACCGGAAATTGCGCGGCTCAACATCGCTGCACTTCCTGCCACTGTTTTCACTTTTCACAAATTGAAATTTTAGGGGTGAATTGAGGTGGAATGACCCTCATAAAGTCCTCGTGGTGAATAATCAGGATGCTGTGAATGCATAAGATAAGTGAGGAATAACTTTGGACGACCACTTTCACGTTTTAAGACGGTAAAAATCAGGTACGGCGGGTTTAATTACGTTGTCATGTCGTGTTGGTGTGTTTAAACGGCCTCTGCTCCTCCTCCTCGCTCTTCCTCTGTGTCTTTATCGACCTTCTATGGAGAGACCGCTCGCACGTTCAAATGAAGATTTACAATGTTTTAATCAGCATCAATATTAGGTCCATTTACGCCGGGTCGCCCACTGCCCTCCCGACCGATACTACGTCCTCCCCAACGATCCACTGTCCTCCCGGGATCAAGGGGAGGGGCAAGATTTACTGCCCACTAGTGTTAGGGCTTTGAATTACAGCTTTGTCCTTGGGGTTGTTTGTCCTCTGCGGGTCTCCGTACAGGCCGGGTTTACTTTTAAGACTGTATTATATTTCATAGTGTTTTTAATAGCGGCGTAACATGTTGAAATAAAGAACAAGTGATCATTTTCTCTCCTGTGTGATTTAAGATCATTTCAAAATCAATTAAATCAATTAAAGAGCGGGTATTTGACGTCTATGGGGTATTTACTGCAAACATACATCACCGTGGTAACTTTTATTGTTTTGAAAATGCTGTTTTTATAAGTTTCAGTTTCATTTTTAGTGCTCTGAGCCGACGACCCCTTCAGTGCATCCCACTAATGAAACTACAGCGCGTCACATCAGGTTTGTGAAGTCGTAGTGTGCAGTTTTGTATCATGTTTTTTGTAGATTTATGGAGAAATGTCATGTGGGAGCGTGGGTGATGTAGGCCTGTGGGTGGAGCTTCGTACAGAATCGTACTGCTAAAACAAAGGAAGGTTCAAATAGTGCATGGATTACATCTAAAAATGTTTTTGATGAGGGAGCAATGCTATAACATTGTAGAAAGCTAAAAAAAAAAAAAGTCAATTTCCAACAATACCTGCTGTTTAGAAGAAAAGTACAGAGAAATCTGTGTATAATGCCCCACAATTTAGCATTAAACATCTTTTATCTATCTCCATGGAGACAAGTAGGTGTTGTATATAGTATATCTTTGTATATAGTACATCTTTAAATAGGATTAAAAGTCATGTTGGTTTGTACAATTCAACCAACATATTTACAATTTCCATTTTTCAAGCCCTAATAAAACATATGGTTCAGGAATCATATTTTATTTTGAATAGTGCTGTTCCAGACCTTTTTATTATCTGATCCAATACCGATACTTGATTCTCTCTTTTTTATTTGAGCATCTAAGTATCATAGTGGTCAGCAGAGAGCAAAAAAACAACAGTATCAATGACAACAACAGAGGCATCCACAGAAAATAAAGAGCAAATTAGACAGCCAAAAGGAGTAGGCAGAAGTAAAAAGCCGATAGAAGCCGCCCACCTTGTCATGTTTTGAGTGTATGAGAGAGGACCCCAAAGCAGAGGCAGTGGTACAGTGGTGCAAGTAGGTTTTAAACAGGTTTATTGCAGGATGTGGTGATGGGAGCTGACTGGAGACACAGACGGAGGGAAGACACTGGGGTAAACTCACGGGTGTGGACAGACTGGACGAGGACGTAGACAAGAAATAGACACAGGGCAGATGAGGAATTGACAAGGAATGAAGTGACAAACCAGAGCACACAGGGAGAGGGCTGTAGTGGGGCTGATTGGACAATGAGCTGCAGGTGAAGCACAGAACAGGTGAACCACACTGCAGCTAAACTCAGCCACGCCCCCAGAGAGGAGCAGACACAGAAGGGAGGGGGAACACATAACACACCCTAACACCCCTTTCACATTAAAGTATTTGAAAGTGCACAATACATTGATTACTTGGCGTTGGTGTACTTCCCAATAACTATACCACATAGTGAGTGGCTACTCACTTTTGTTTCTGTTCAAGAGGAAACTATAAATCTTATAAAAGGCTATTTTTATGAAAACCTACAAGAATAAATAACTTTTTGAGGACTAAAGTATTAGTGAAATGTATTGCCGTAGTGCTGATTTAAGCACTTTCACTTTTCTGCTTCGTCACTTTCTACCATAGAGCCTTTAATTTAATGCACAGAGAGTGGTATCAGCTCTGTGATTTTGTCTGAGTACTTCATTGATATCAATACCTGAAAAATGTGTAGTATCTGAGATTTTGACGATATTGGTATTGGTATCAGAACAACAACAATTATGAATCCTTTAAAAAGCATCAATCAACAACTATCACTGAAATCTAAATCTAAACTAACTAAATTAAACTCCACCTATCGTCCAAATATAGTCCACCTACAGATCACATATAGACCACATATAGTCCACATATAGACCACATATAGACCACATGTAGACCACATATAGACCACATATAGACCACATATAGTCCACATATAGACCACATGTAGACCAAATATAGTCCACATATAGTCCACATATAGACCACATGTAGACCAAATATAGTCCACATATAGTCCACATATAGTCCACCTATAGACCACATATAGACCACATATAGCCCACATATAGTCCACCTATAGTCCACGTATAGTCCACCTATAGACCACATATAGACCACATATAGTCCACGTATAGTCCACATATAGACCACATATAGTCCACATATAGTCCACGTATAGACCACATATAGCCCACATATAGACCACATATAGTCCACGTATAGACCACATATAGCCCACATATAGACCACATATAGTCCACCTATAGTCCACGTATAGTCCACCTATAGACCACATATAGACCACATATAGTCCACATATAGTCCACATATAGTCCACGTATAGACCACATATAGCCCACATATAGACCACATATAGTCCACGTATAGACCACATATAGCCCACATATAGACCACATATAGCCCACATATAGTCCACATATAGTCCACCTATAGTCCACGTATAGTCCACCTATAGTCCACATATAGTCCACATATAGTCCACGTATAGTCCACATATAGACCACATATAGTCCACATATAGTCCACGTATAGTCCACATATAGACCACATATAGTCCACATATAGTCCACATATAGTCCACATATAGACCACATATAGTCCACATATAGTCCACGTATAGTCCACATATAGACCACATATAGTCCACATATAGTCCACGTATAGTCCACATATAGACCACATATAGTCCACATATAGTCCACATATAGACCACATATAGTCCACCTATAGTCCACATATAGACCACATATAGTCCACGTATAGTCCACATATAGTCCACATATAGTCCACGTATAGTCCACATATAGACCACATATAGTCCACATATAGTCCACATATAGTCCACATATAGACCACATATAGTCCACATATAGTCCACATATAGTCCACATATAGACCACATATAGTCCACATATAGTCCACATATAGTCCACATATAGACCACATATAGTCCACATATAGTCCACATATAGACCACATATAGACCACATATAGTCCACATATAGTCCACGTATAGTCCACATATAGACCACATATAGTCCACATATAGTCCACATATAGACCACATATAGTCCACGTATAGACCACATATAGCCCACATATAGACCACATATAGTCCACATATAGTCCACGTATAGTCCACATATAGACCACATATAGTCCACATATAGTCCACATATAGACCACATATAGACCACATATAGTCCACATATAGTCCACATATAGACCACATATAGTCCAGGCGTGGGCCCAGATCCTATAATCAAACATCATTTCAGGCTGTTTCACTTGGGACCCCAGAGACCTCCCGGCTCCCCACACCTCTCTCACTCCCTCTCTCTCCGTCCCTTTCTCTCCCTCTGGCCATTTTTCTATTTCTCTCGCTTTTTCATTCGCCCTCCATCCTTCCCTCTCTCATGTCTATCACCCCTTCTTCCTCACCCTACGCTCTTCCTCCCTCCACAAATCCATCTCTCTTCCTGCATGCCCCTCCTCTCGTTCTCCTCTTTTTGTTTTCCTCTCTCTCTCTCTCTCTTTCTCTCTCTTTTCCCCTCTGTTTCCATCCCTCCCCCTCTCTCTCGTGTGCGCTCCATGGAAAGGCGTTTCTCATTTCACAAGTGTCAGAGCACATTATGACGGCCGCTCCGACACACGCTCGCTCGCCCGCACACACCTCCAGAGGGGAGGAGGGGGGGGGCGTACGCGGGGCCCGTCGATACAGAGGGGCCCACGTTTGGAGAAATATGTCCAGACAAGAAGGAAACACCGGCAAAATAAAGCTGTGAGCAAATATTTCAACTTTCTGTCTTTTCCTTTTTGTCTTTCGAGGCCGTCCGACAGCAGCAGAAATCTGAATTTGCTTTTTCACGAGAAGAAATTCAGGTTAAGATTAAGATACACACGACTCTGCCCGGAAATGTGGCTCTGCGTTTGACCCGTCCTTCAGTGTCTGGGATTAAACCCGTCAAATCGCCCAAACGAACCAAAACAAAGGAGGCGATGTGGACAGACGTACTTCAGATTATTTTAGCGAAAATCCAGAATATTTAAATTTACAGAGTCGAACCTGGAGCCCGGTCACTGTGACTCTGAACTCTGCACATCCTCAACAAGTGAAGTGACCCTGCTCACTCCAGTCTGTGACATGTGTGTCACCCTGCACATGTGTGTGATGTGTGTAACCCTGCACGTGTGTGTGATGTGTGTAACCCTGCACGTGTGTGTGATGTGTGTAACCCTGCACATGTGTGTGATGTGTGTATGCAAATGCGTGTGATGTGTGTGATATGTATATGGAAAAGTGTGTGATATGTATATGCAAATGTGTGTGATATGTATATGCAAATGTGTGTGATATGTGTATATGCAAATGTGTGATATGTGTGAAAATGTGTGTGATGTGTGTATGCAAATGTGTGTGATGTGTGTATGCAAATGTGTGTGATGTGTGTATGCAAATGTCTGTGATGTGTGTAGTTCATGCACGTGTGTGTATGTGTGTGATGTACTGTGTGTATCCCCTGCACATGTGTGTGTGTGTGTGTGATGTATTGTGTGTAGTTCATTTACATATGTGTGTCCCCTGCACACGTGTGTAGTTCATTTACATATGTGTGTCCCCTGCACACGTGTGTAGTTCACTTACATGTGTGTATCCCCTGCACATGTGTATGTGTGTGATGTATTGTGTGTAGTTCATTTACATGTGTGTAGCCCCTGCACACGTGTGTATGTGTGTGATGTATTGTGTGTAGTTCATTTACATGTGTGTATCCCCTGCACATGTGTATGTGTGTGATGTATTGTGTGTAGTTCATTTACATGTGTGTATCCCCTGCACATGTGTATGTGTGTGATGTATTGTGTGTAGTTCATTTACATGTGTGTATCCCCTGCACATGTGTATGTGTGTGGTGTATTGTGTGTAGTTCATTTACATGTGTGTATCCCCTGCACATGTGTATGTGTGTGATGTATTGTGTGTAGTTCATTTACATGTGTGTATCCCCTGCACACGTGTGTATGTGTGTGATGTATTGTGTGTAGTTAATTTACATGTGTGTATCCCCTGCACACGTGTGTAGTTCATTTACATGCGTGTATCCCCTGCACACGTGTGTATGTGTGTGATGTACTGTGTGTATCTCCTGCACATGTGTATACGTGTGTGATATATTGTGTGTATCCCCTGCACATGTGTATAAGTGTGTGATGTATTGTGTGTAGTTCATTTACATGTGTGTATCCCCTGCACACGTGTGTATGTGTGTGATGTATTGTGTGTAGTTCATTTACATGTGTGTAGCCCCTGCACACGTGTGTATACATGTGTGATGTATTGTGTGTGTAATTGAAAACACGTTGTGTGCGTGGAGTGTGAGCAGAAGCAGCGGCGATTAGTGTGAGATGGATCGGACACGTGTGTCTCTAATGTGCATGAAAGTGTAATGATTTTCCATCAAGGTCGGGCCAAAAGCTTATAATCTCACCAACACCAACACAAAGGACTGAGGGGGGCAGGTGGAGGGGGGGAGGAGGGGGCAGGTGGAGGGGGGGCAGGTGGAGGGGGGGAGGAGGGGGCAGGTGGAGGCATTCATCACTGTTGTGCAGCGTGTACTGGATCAGACACATAGTGAACGCTGCTGTTACAAATCTACATACAGGGGTTAAAGTGCCTCTGATAGTCCGGATACACACTTCACTACAGCACATTTACCATCATTATATTTAACATTTTACAAGAAATGTCACACCGTCTTTCCCAGTTTGGACATTTTTAGGTTTCAAATTGTACTTTCTCGTTGGAAATCATGACGCCACACTAGAGACTTCCATAAGATAAGATATCCTTCATCCTTTATTTGTCCCACAATGGGGAAATTTCAGTGTTGCAACGCACAGTTAAGAGAACAGGCAAGAAAACAGTAGCAGCAATAGAAGTACAGAATTACTTAAAAATAGACAAACTCTATAAAGATAAGGATTATAAAATAAAATTCTATATACAATAAATTGCTATCTGAATACAGTGGCTACAGTTTGTACAGTATAAATAAAATATAATAAGTGTTACCGAGCAGCCGTACACTGGACCAAAACGTCATTTCACAAATAAAAATGTCAGAAAACGCATTTTGTTGAAATTGTGTATTTTAAAGTATAAAATATGTGTTTCTTTTGTGCAAATTGGGCCGAACTTTTAGACAGAATCCTCCCAGTGTATAGTCATCAGGGTGGGACTCTCTAAAATAGAACTCTCCTGTCATTTCCAACATATTTTTCAACTTTTCTTCACAAATTATGTCTAAATTGGTGTAAAATTATAATATATTTACAACAGATATTATCCCACCAACTTATGTGAAATCAGAGAATCAAAATATAGAGAATCATACACACTTTAAAGGCTCTGTACTTGTTTTCTCCCATGTATTTGTGTCTTGTGTCTTGTCCCCGTACTGAATTATTGTATAATCCGTCTGCATCTAGTTGGAATGGTTTGTATAAATAAAACTGTGAAAAAAATGTGCAACATTGTCCATTCTCAACTCACGTTTGGGACTTTGGTCGGTGCATTTCTTGCCTTCTGCTCATTTTCAAGCACAGTTTTCTGTATTTTAGCTAAACAAATGACCATATATCCCCCTCTTTACCATCTGTGGGGGTCAACAATAAGGACACCTGGGATATTTCTCGCATAAAACTCGGATAAATCAGTGGTTTTGCGTGAATCTGCTGGGACAGGGGATATGGGGCTCAAATCTGGGACTGTCCCGGGTGAATAAGGACGTCTTGTCACTTTACACTGGACTAAAAGTTGTGAAAAGTGCTTAGAAACTCATTGTGGTGAATAATTAGGAAGCTCTGAATGCATAAGCACAAGTGAAGAAAAACTTTGGACCACTGCAAACTGTTTAAAATGGACTAGTTCTGTTTTTTTTCTTGAGTCAAGATAAATTAATCTTTCATTGGGGTGATTTCATAGCTTCTTAAAGGTGCACTGTGTAACATTTCTGGTCTCCATGGAGATGCTAATGGTGTCTGAGAGTTTTGAGGTGAATAATTAGGAGACTCTGAATGCAGAAGGTGAGTGAGGAAGAACTTTGGACGACTGCAAACTGTTTAAAATGGACAAGTTTTGTTTGTCGGGTTTTTAAGGCAGTAAAAATCAGGGGCGGGGCCTTTATTTAAAGCTGCACTGCGTAACATTTCTAGTGGAAGATCCGCCGCCTGCTTATCTCCATGAAAATGTTATTGTTTTGTCTAGAATGTTCCACAGTACAGATTAAACCTACAGTATCTATCACCAGGGAAACATCAGGTTGGAGCATTACGCTGCATTACAGTTCAGATCTGTGGAGAGTCGCCCCTGTTCACAGAAGGAATTATTGCGTTTTTGAGCGATAGAAACACCCGTAATGAATAAACGCTGGATGGAAATGTTAAAACTCATGGAAAAGCAATTACATCTCCATGGAAACAAGCAGGTGACAGACCCTCCAATAGAAAAGCTGCACAGTGCATCTTTAAATCATATAATAGAAATACTTGAATAGACGCTCTGTGGCTGTTTTCAGACAGGCCAGAACGGAGCTGGTGCCAGTTCCTGCACCAGTTACACGGGGAAATACTCTTATACTCTATATTATTATATTCCTGTAAATTTGTAAATTTTGTTATATTATATTATAGTATAGTATAGTATCGCAAAACTACATTTGCACAAACAGCTTTCTCAAATAAAGCAATTAAAGACTGGAATAATATCCCACCTGAAATAAAAAATCAAACAAACTTTGCCACTTTTACTCTGGAACTTAAAAAGTGGTTATGGGACGGTCAAACCTGTCAGCACTGACACTGTGTATCTATGTCCATCTTGGACCAGTGTCAGTTGGTCTTTTCTCCTGTTCCTATGGAATTCCATTGGTCTGTGACCAATGTGCAGTGGAATTTAAACATGTGTAAATATGAAGTAATCTGACGGATAAATGGACAGATACAGAGTGAAATGCAGTGAATGATACAGTGGTTCTATAATTGTCTGATGGTGTTTGACTGTGACTGTATTACTGAGGTTTGAATGTTGGGGAAGTTTTAGATAAATTTAGAGACTTATAGGGGAATGTACACTGTTTATTTATGTAAAAAGGGACTACAGATGGAAACTAGCTATTCAGCTATAATCTGGTACAGTGCATCTCTGTCTTTCGATTTAATGTTTCTGTGCATTGTCCCTCAAATAAAAATTAAAGTAAAGTATAGCTTTTTTTTCTACTTTATTTTATTCTATTTTATTTGTTGCATGTCAGTGTTTGTCTACATCCTGCTCCAAGTACCGCAGCAATTTCCTAATGTTGTGAACCTGTTCACTCATATGGCAATAAAAAACATTCTGATTCTGATTCTGAAGGTCTGAAGATTCGGCAGGTCCAGATGTGCCGTCCATGTTTATTTTACCACGTGTGACCCGGAGGAACCTGCTCACGTCAACTTTTCACTTCGAAAAAACAGTTTTACGCGGTTACTGTTTCAGAACCAACTCTTCAGTTCCCGAACGCTCTGATTTTTGGTCTGAACACGTCAGTCGGTTCGAGATTAGGTGCAGGAAACGACACCGGTACGGTCTGAAACTCTGTGCGTGTGAATGACTTAGTGTGGCCCCCGTGTGTGTGTGTGTGTGTGTGTCTATGATGAAGCGTCCTGTAGGATAATCAATAACACAGCGATGGGAGCAGTGACATGTGTTTCCAGTCTTAATGAGCTCTGTGATTAGCAGCAATTAACACTGTAGTTTAACTCTGAGCTCCGAGTGCGGCTGACACCAGACGCGCCGCACATAAGACACGTCTGAGGAGTGTGTGTGTGTGTGTGCGGAGTGTGTGTGTGTGTGTGAGCAGGACATTTGTCAAACTCGGAGGAGGTGAGAAGAATCTAAAGCGGCCGTAGAGTAAGATTTAGATTTTAAAAGCGCATTGTGTAGCTTTTCTGGTGGATCTGCCATTTCTCTGCCTGGAATGTTCCACGGTGTGGCTTTAAACAGCTCGACTTTACATTTATTACAGTTACAGGTGGTTTAATAGCTCAAAAATAACTGTAACTTGGTCTGGTTTGGGCTCCATGAAGATAGAAAGGTTTCGAGCACAGGCGTCAAACACGACACGACCTTTAATGTGGCTCTCGGCTGATTTTCTATTAAAGTATCTACATTTTTCTGGTAATTTTCTGTTTGCATAGCAGCATCTCAACACAAATAAAGACTCGCCTCTTTCCAAACGCTCTTAAAGGACGATCGTTTTGACTGTTCAGTTTGGACGTTTTCAGGTTTCAAATTTTACTTCCTCATTGAAAATCATGACATGACACTAAAGACACTAAAGAGAGAAGTCTTCCTGAGCAGCCGTACACATTCTGGTGAAATTGTGTTCAAAGTATATAAAAAAATGCGTTTCTTTTGAGCAAATTGGGCCGAACATTTGAACAGAATCCTCCCAGTGTATAGTCATCAATATGGGACTCTCTAAAATAGAACTCTCCTGTCATTTCCGACATAGTTTTCAACTTTTCGTCACAAATTATTTCTAAATTGGTGTAAAATTATAATATATTTACAACAGATATTATCCCATCAACTTATGTGAAATCAGAGAGTCAAAACATAAAGAATCACACGCACTTTAAAGGCTCTTGTACTTGTTTGTGCTTCTGTGCGTTGGCGCCTCCCACCAGAGCGGCACAAATAAAGACTCGACTCTTTCCAAACGCTCTCACAGGACGATCGTTTTCACTGTTTGCCGTGACGCCCTCATCAGCAAAACGTCCAAAATGAGAAAAGTGGAGCTGAATGCAGGATTTTCCAGGAAAAATGGACTAACTCATGGACTTGTTTGTTCACGGAGGTGAATGGGAAACCTGCGCTCGGTGTGTTGGCAACAAGTGGCGGTGCTCACGGAATATGATCTTAAACTACGAGAAACACGGTGAAAAACACAATAACTTGAACGGAGAATTGCAAAGACAGAAGATAAACAAATTATTGCCGGGACTGAAGGAACAGCCGTCTGTTTTCACCCGGAGCCAAAAGGTTAGCGATGCTGTGAAAGCAACTGCCTGACCGAGCAGAATATTATAACATTTTGTAAAATAAAATCAAATAAAAAAAGATTTCTGTAATAGATTTGCGTTTCTCTGCACAAATATGTGGACTTATTGCTGTTTTTGGGGTATATGTGCCCTGAGTTTTCTGATCCGGCCCCTTTGGGATCGAAGTAGGTTGGACCACAATGAGTCAAAGCAGTAAATAAAAGCTGAGACAAACCCGGATGTGTCTCTGTCTGCAGGTTTAGGTTCCGGAGACACAGATTCAGTTGTGTTTTTTCTTGTAACAGTGCAGAGTTCAGGATTTTGTATTCGAAAAGTCAATTCTCAGATGGCCGCATAGTAACGTAAAAAAAAAAAAAAAATAGAAAAAATCGGTGCTAAAATGACAGAAAGCAGATTGAAGTGTCAGTGTGAGTGAAGTCATATTAACGGAGGAGCTCAGAGCTGAACGTGGTGCAACTGTTCATCAGTCTGTCCATTTTTAATTCCAGACGAGGGAAAAGCGCAGACAGCTTCCCCGTCCACAAATTAGTCCTGATGTAGACCTGGTTTAGTCCTGGTCTAGGCCTGATGTAGACCTGGTTCTAGTCCTGGTCTAGGCCTGATGTAGACCTGGTTCTAGTCCTGGTCTAGGCCTGATGTAGACCTGGTTCTAGTCCTGGTCTAGGCCTGGGTTAGTTACAAGTTTAGTTACAAGTTTAGTTACAAGTTTAGTTCTGGTTTAGTCCCAGGTTTAGTCCCAGGTTTAATCCAGGTTTGATTCCAGGTTTAGTTCCTGGTTTAGTCCAGGTTTAGTTCCTGGTTTAGTCCTGGTTTAGTTCCTGGTTTAGTCCTGGTTTAGTTCCTGTTTTAGTCCAGGTTTAGTTCCTGGTTTAGTCCAGGTTTAGTTCCTGGTTTAGTCCTGGTTTAGTTCCTGTTTTAGTCCAGGTTTAGTTCTTGGTTTAGTCCTGGTTTAATCCAGGTTTAGTTCCTGTTTTAGTCCAGGTTTAATCCAGGTTTAGTTCCAGGTTTAGTTCCTGGTTTAATCCAGGTTTAGTCCCTGGTTTAGTCCAGGTTTAGTTCCTGTTTTAGTCCAGGTTTAATCCAGGTTTAGTTCCAGGTTTAGTTCCTGGTTTAATCCAGGTTTAGTCCCTGGTTTAGTCCAGGTTTAGTTCCTGTTTTAGTCCAGGTTTAATCCTGGTTTAGTCCAGGTTTAGTTCCTGGTTTAGTCCAGGTTTAGTTCCTGTTTTAGTCCAGGTTTAGTTCCTGGTTTAGTCCGGGTTTAATCCAGGTTTAGTTCCTGTTTTAGTCCAGGTTTAATTCCAGGTTTAGTTCCTGGTTTAGTCCAGGTTTATTCCTAGTTTAATCCTGGTTTAGTTCCAGGTTTAGTTCCTGGTTTAGTCCAGGTTTAGTCCTAGTTTAATCCTGGTTTAGTTCCAGGTTTAGTTCCTGGTTTAGTCCAGGTTTATTCCTAGTTTAATCCTGGTTTAGTTCCAGGTTTAGTTCCTGGTTTAATCCAGGTTTAGTCCTGGTTTAGTTTCTGTTTTAGTCCAGGTTTAATTCCCGATCTAATCCTGGTTTAGTCCTGGTTTGTTCGAGGTTTCTGTGTGTAAAGAAATCTAAATAAACGCAGTGAGTGAAACATTTTTCCAGAATTCTAAACTAACTTCTGGTAGTTTTTCCTGTTTTTTCCTGTTTTTTCCGTTTTCCCAGCATCCCCCCTCGTTATTCCGGTAAAAGGTGTATTATGACTGAAATGCCGCGTTATTGTGGCACTAGGCGCAGGCTCCCTCATTAACTTTGCACTGGGGGGACTTCAAACTGGACTATTTCACAAAACACACACATTAGATCAGCCTCGGGGAACTCTGGAGATACTTCCTCTAACAGCTGGTAGCCCCGCCTCCCTGGGCAACGCGCCATCCCATTGGCCGCCGCACGCCTCGCCTCGGCGCACACGCTCTACGCCCAGCTGGGATCTCTATTCGCTCTAACCACGAGCTCGTGTCTACGCCTATGTAAATAAATACGCATATTCACTTTCCAATCGCGTAGTAGCCCCATGACAAATTTACGGTAAAATCAGCTTCGGATGCTCCCGGGCTGTCCGCAATAAACGCCGGTAAATTGCGTCGAGATGCAAACATCGCCAATAAAAAAACTCATTTCACCCCAAATAAACTGCATTTTCCATTGATTGCGAACCACCACTGTTTTCATATCAAGCAAATCAAAAGATACGAGCTGCCCCCTGCGCAAAGCTACAGGCGCGTCGCAGCGTGTTCGCCGCTTAATGGGAGCGCCTCATGCATTTCAGAGAGCCATGCAAATGAGGCTAAAGGGGAGCAGAGTGCTTCCTGCTCCTCGGCGCCGGAGAGGAGAATGGGAGCGGAGTTAAGAGACAATCAGCGAGGAGAGTGCGACGGCAGCGGCGGCCATGTTGGGGAGGTGTAGCAGCCCCCGCCCGGCCTCAGCTCCCGTGGCCTCGGTAAATGAGGGTTTGAGGAAAGCAAATAGCCGCAGACGAGAGCGTGGAGAGAGCGTTCTGAATGTGCGGGTATGTGTCTGTCCCTGTGTGAGCCGCATGAGCGTTTAATGCAAATATAAAAACAGAAAGAGTGTTTAAAATAAGAATAATACAAGTTTACAAGGAAAACGATCTGCAGCTGCCCTGTGTTTATAAGAACTATGCACTTTCTGCACAATAATTCTCATCATTTCAGCCCTGGGATTGTGCTGAACTAAAGGTAAAAAGAGCTGTTCACGTGAAAACTACCACTTCATGACATCACAAGGTGAAACAGTGTGATGTCATGTGATGTCTGAGTGTTTTGAGCTTCAGAGATGTGGACAGACTAATAATAAAGAGTTACTGAAACATGTGGGAATGACACAAACAACATTATAACTTGGTCAATTTTGTCCTTTAAATTCTGATGAAAACTTTATTCTAGTCCTGGTTAGGGTCCTGGTTTAGTCCAGATTTAGTCTAGGTTTAGTCCAGGTTTAGTTCCAACTTTAGTCCAGGTTTAGTCCTGATTTAGTCCAGGTTTAGTCTCAGTTTAGTCTGGGTTTAGTTTGAGGTTTAGTCCAGGTTTGGTCCAGTTTTAGTCCAGTTTTAGTCTAAGTTTAATCTAGGTTTAGTCCAGGTTTAGTCCAGGTTTAGTTTCTGGTTTAGTCCCAAATTTAGTCCTGGTTTAGTGCCAGGTTTAGTCCAGGTTTAGTTCCAAGTTTATTCCTGATTTAGTTCCAGTTTTAGTCCTGGTTTAGTTCGAGGTTTAGTCCAGGTTTAGTCCGAGGTTAGTCTAGGTTTAGTACTGGTTTAGTCCCAGTTTAGTCCAGATTTAGTCTAGGTTTGGTCCTAGTTTAGCCCAGGTTTAGTTCCAAGTTTAGTTCCTGGTTTAGTCCAGGTTTAGTTCCAGGTTTAGTCCTGATTTAGTTCCTGGTTTAGTCCAAGTTGAGTTCTAAATTTAGTTTAGTTCCAAATTTAGTCCCACAGAGTCCCAAGTTTTTCCGTCTTCTGTGCTGAGAAAATGTATAAACTTTACACCTAAAAGGATAAACATTAAAACTTTTATATAGGACATTATTTTTATATCAAAATAATCTGCAGTAAAAGAGCTGCTCAGGAAACTCCAGGATCCAGGACTAAACGGTGACACATACACACGGGCCTGTTGTGTCTGAAAACACATAAACATGTTTTTAATCATCAGAATCTGCACTGAACAGACTCGAGGTTCACGTCTGTGTTTAAACTGCGGTGAAGTTGATGCATGTTTGTAATTACGTGACGTTTGCTGCTGAAGGGCACGTGGTCAGAAGGTCACACGGGCCTCGTGTTAAATGTTAGATTTTACATATGTATACGGCCTTTTCTAAACGTGCCTGAGCCTAAAATATTCTTAAAAACAACACAGCACTAAAATAAAGCCAGTTTCTTTACCTTTTTCTGTTTAATCCGGTTTTAAGTTTAGATTTACGCCCATATCTGTTGTATAATATTGTCTCCTCATTATTAAAAGTGGATCTTTGCAGAGATTTACCATTGTTTTTTTTTATGTCTCTTATGTTTATGTAATGTGCTGATCTAAAATTATAACTAGTTCCTTTTTCCACAGTTTGCAGTGTCCAAAGTTCATTCAGAACATCCTAAATATTCACCACGATGAGTTTATAAGCGCTTTTCTCAACTCTCTCCTTTGCTGACAGACATTAGCATGCTGACGGCGCACTTCCTGTATTGCAGAGATGTTTTATGATTATACAAACTACATACACTCAGTCGTCTCATTTTGACGAGGGATGCATCAAATATTCGGCCGAATATTGCAAAAACAGATTCAAAGACTTAAATAGATACTGAGTAATAATGTGTTTAATGCAGCTTTGTGCACGTTTGTTTACGTTTTACAGAAACAAAACTTAAACCACATGGCTCATTTGTATAATCTATAATAATAATGAAGAAGAAGAAGAAGAAGAAGAAGAAGAAGAAGAAGAAGAAGAAGAAGAAGAAGAAGAAGAAGAAGAAGAAGAAGAAGAAGAAGAAGAAGAAGAAGAAGAAGAAGAATGCATCAGTTTTATACAGCGCTTTTCAGGACACTCAAAGACGCTTTACAGCATTATTCACTCACTCCAGACCCGGTGGTGGTGCTACTGTTGTAGCCACAGCTGCCCTGGGGCAGACTGATGGAAGTGAGGCTCCAATCTGCACCATCGGCCCCTCCGACCACCACCACCACCACTCACACACACTCCACTTTCATACTAGGCAATGTGGGTGATGTGTCTTGCCTAAGGACACAACGACAGTTTTTGTGACTGGCGTCCCCCTGTGGCACCTGGAATTCCCAGTGTCTCCATCCAAGTCCTGACCAGGTCCTGCTGAGCCTCTGAGATCTGACGGGATCAGGCTTTGACGAGCCGATATGGCCACTATAAGCACTGAATGCTCTGTGCTTCTATCTCGCTGGAGATGGTTCATGTTAAACTTTTCAGAGATTATACGTCTGCAGTAGCACAGACCGTATCTCCATCATTTCATTGATTTCATAAATTCAACACACTATAGTCTTTTATACAGAGCAGACAAGTAAAAAAAAAAGATCTCCAGTGTTCTCCTCATTTTACAGTCAAAGGGTTTTGTGGCTCCGGGTGTTTTCTTTTCTGTGGGAGACGCTCCAAACGCCTCTTTGAGTGTTTAAGGTCACTGACCTCTGGCCCAGCCTAATATGAATGAAAAACTAGGCTATCTGTGCAATATTACAAAATTATAGAAAAATTTAACAACTGCATTTGATATTTAGTTTCAGTATTCGGTCAAGAGTCTAATTTTTATTCGGTTTTGGTTTTGGTCACAAATGTTCATTTCGCTGCATCCCTAATTATGCTTTTATACATAATAGTTAAACTTAAAGTGACAGTACGTAACTTTATGGAGGTGCAGAGTCACGCGCACGATTCTGCGTAAATCGAAAGTTTCAATAGAATAATTTTGATCATTTCAGCTCTGGAATTGTACTGAACTAAAAGTAAAAGGAGCTGTTCACTTGAAAACTCCCAAGACATGACATCACAAGGTGGAACAGAGCGTTTTGAGCTTCGGAGATGGAGACAAATAAAAAAGGTGTGAATGAAACAAAACACAGGTGTATTTTTGAGGAGGAAACAACATTAGAATGTGGCTTAAAAGCTTCAAGGGATGATGTAGACTTGGTTCTAGTGCTGGTTTAGTCCAGGTTTAGTCCGAGTTTAGTCCGGGTTTAGTCCAGGTTTAGTTCAGTTTTAGTCCGGGTTTAGTCCGGGTTTAGTCCAGGTTTAGTCCAGGTTTAGTCCAGGTTTAGTTCAGTTTTAGTCCGGGTTTAGTCCAGGTTTAGTCCAGGTTTAGTCCATGTTTAGTCCAGGTTTAGTCCGGGTTTAGTCCAGGTTTAGTTCAGTTTTAGTACAGGTTTAGTCCGGGTTTAGTCCAGGTTTAGTCCAGGTTCAGTCCAGGTTTAGTCCGAGTTTAGTCTGGGTTTAGTCCAGGTTTAGTTCAGTTTTAGTCCAGGTTTAGTCCAGGTTTCGTCCTAGTTTAGTCCTGGTTTAGTCCTAGTTTAGTCCTGGTTTAGTCCTGGTTTAGTCCTAGTTTAGTCCTGGTTTAGTCCTAGTTTAGTCATGGTTTAGTCCTGGTTTAGTCCTAGTTTAGTCCAGGTTTAGTCCAGGTTTAGTCCAGGTTTAGTCCAGGTTTAGTCCATGTTTAGTCCAGGTTTAGTCCGAGTTTAGTCCAGGTTTAGTCCAGGTTTAGTTCAGTTTTAGTCCAGGTTTAGTCCAGGTTTAGTCCAGGTTTAGTCCAGGTTTAGTCCGGGTTTAGTCCAGGTTTAGTCCAGGTTTAGTCCAGGTTTAGTCCAGGTTTAGTCCAGGTTTAGTCCAGGTTTAGTCCAGGTTTAGTCCAGGTTTAGTCCAGGTTTAGTCCAGGTTTAGTCCGAATTTAGTCCGGGTTTAGTCCAGGTTTAGTCCAGGTTTAGTCCAGGTTTAGTCCAGGTTTAGTCCAGTTTTAGTCCAGGTTTAGTCCGAATTTAGTCCGGGTTTAGTCCAGGTTTAGTCCGAATTTAGTCCAGGTTTAGTCCAGGTTTAGTCTGAATTTAGCCCGGGTTTAGTCCAGGTTTAGTCCAGGTTTAGTCCATGTTTAGTCCAGGTTTAGTCCAGGTTTAGTCCAGGTTTAGTCCAGGTTTAGTCCAGGTTTAGACCAGGTTAAAACAATTACAGAACATTCAGAGTCTGAGGACAAATGTTAAACACTATGGCTTTAACAGACGGTGCATATAAATGGACATATCTAACCTGGGAGGAGGCGCTGTGTTTCTGATGTTCTGTCGAAATGAGCTACCTTCTGTTTTTCCGTTTACAGCTGGACAGATCCAATAAAGCAAACCTCACAATGGGAAAGCTCACGATATTCTGCTATTCTACAGAATAACAAGACTGACTCTAAAATGCTTTGACCAGTTCATTTGGTACATTTATCGTCATTAGGGATGGAACGAAATCCAAATCTCTCTGTACGATATTTTCACCATAAACATCTCACTGTACCAGATTTATTGTGATATTTTGTGGTGAATCTGCTCCTTTTTCCTCTAAAAATGCTTCACAAGACTTAACCCAAAGAATGAAGATGTAAAAGTGCTTAGAACAGTTATTCCTTCATGTCGTCTGCGCTGAAACGGAGCAAAGGATCATGGTCTATGTAGTTCCCTCTGTTTTTTTTAGCTATTTCTGCATCAGAACTGTTCATTTAAGCAAAGAAACTTAGGATTCGATATATTGTGATGTCCATGATATTATTGAGACCTTTGTCCATATGATTTCACCATATTATAGTTACATCCTTATTAAATATCATATTAAATATCAATATTATAAGAGGGAATTTACACTGTTGCCTATGATATTAGTGTTAAATATTATACATTTAATGCTAATATCATAGGCAACAGTTAAATTTCCTCTCATAATATAGTGATATTTTATTTATACAGCGTCTTTCTAAACAAAGTTACAAAGAAAATGATAATGATATGGCTTCATTATGTTGGAGAAATTGTGGCATGGCGGCAGATCTGAAATAGAAAAGATACTGTCTCGTAAACTCCCAAAAACCCACTGATATATGTATGAGGAGTATTGTCAGATAATGTATGTGTAAAAGATGAACAGTATGTGCTCCATATTCTTTTGATGACTGCACGAAAACTGAGAACTGTTCACTGGAGGCAAGGAAAGAATGGACACAGACTAAAACAAATCTATATCATGGAAGAGCCGACAGCCAAACTCCAGCTGAAAATGGACTAATATAATAACTAATATATAACTAATATAATAACCCCATTGTCAAGGATTGTTCTACATGCTTATTTGCACTTTTGATCTTAATAAACAAAAGTAAAAAAAGAAAAGAAAATGATAACGATAAAATCAAATATTAAATCCAAACTATTCCGTCATCTAACGCGGTTATTCTGCCGCAAATCCAACACGCACAGGTCGATGCTTAATTGGTCAGAACATACAATAAAACCAAAACACTTGTTAATAATAATGCATCAGTTTTATATAGCGCTTTTCAGGACACTCAAAGATGCTTTACAGAGCATTATTCTCACTTCAGACCCGGTGGTGGTAAGCTACTATTGTAGCCACAGCTGCCCTGGGGCAGACTGACGGAAGCGAGGCTGCCAATCTGCGCCATCGGCCCCTCCGACCACCACCACCATTCACGCACACACCACTTTCATACTAGGCAATGTGGGTGATGTGTCTTGCCTAAGGACACTACGACAGTTTTTTGCCACTGGCGCCCCCCTGTGGCACCTGGAATTCCCAGTGTCTCCATCCAAGTACTAACCGGGCCCGGCCCTGCTTAGCTTCTGAGATCTGACGGGATCAGGCTTTGACGAGCCGGTATGGCCACCATTGTTCCTCCACTTCTGCCTCGGGAGCTCAAATCGACGGCATTTAAACTGTAACAGGGCTTGAGGGTCGTACGTATGCGCAGTGATGAGAGGGAGCTCAAAACGACAGGACACTGGCTCAAAAAAAACCCTGGAAAAACGTCGCTCCTCTCTCTGTAACTGCTGCTGTGGCCTCGTCATTTTGGCCTTAAAATGTTCGTATGAACCCGTGACGCAGGATCCTGAATTTTTCATTTCTCTGTCTTGTTCCTAAATCAAGATATGAACATAAATAACGGACCAATCAGACGCCTTCGTTCCCCGAGGTCCCTCCCCCTAGCCATAGCAACAGGTTTGATTGACAGCTCGTGTGTTTCGCTGCTAAGTAAGTTCCCTTCCCGCTTTCCTGCCACGATTGACTATTTTTTAAATAAAATGACAAAATAAATCAAACAATTACAATAGCTAACGTCACTAGAATCTGAACTAGCATAATTTAACTAGCATAAAGTAAAGTGAATTTCATTAAATTGCGACTCTATTGTTGTTCGCACGTAACAGAACATAGAACATAAATCAATGACTTAAACTATTTAAAGTTTGATGATAAAAGCTAAAAGTTTCCTTATTATTCTCAAGAATCACTGAAAACCAGCGGCCCGTACAGGTGCAGAGTATCACCGCTCTGAGGAGGGCGGCACATTTAACAACCTCAATCCTGATTGGCTCCTGTGGTTGCTATGATACTCGGGGTCGGATTTCCAAATATGGACCTGGCTCCAGATTCGCTCCTGTAACTGTGGCATCAGGAGCCTCATGTGAGCGACGCTGACGCTGTGGAGACGTCACACTCACTCAGTCCACTCCTTTTATACGGTCTATGCTTCTTGTTCCTCCACTTCTGCCTCAGGAGCTCAAATCGACGGCATTTAATCTGTAACAGGGCTTGAGGGTCGTGCGTATGCGCAGTGACAGGAGGGAGCTCAAATCGACAGGACACTGGCTCCAAAAAAACAAAACATGGGAAAAACGTCGCTCCTTTCTCTGTACCTGCTGCTCATTTCGGTCTTAAAATGTTCGTATTAACCCGCTCTACACGACACTGCTGTTTTTATTTCACTATTCTGTCCATAAATAAACCCCTTGTGGTTCATAATAAGGAACTCGACTCTAAATCCGGCCTCTAACTGCTACCCTCGTTGAGCTTCATTTGCCTGGGGGTGACGTCACACTCCCTCGGTCCACTTCTTTACACAGTCGACGCTTTGACTCCATAAATAATCAGGTTTAAGCTCTTTCCAAACACTCCCCTTTAAACCCTCGCCCGTGTATTAAACTGGGCTTTTCCCTTTAACTCGGCACTAAAACACCTCCGCTCCTCCCTCCTTCTTTACCTTTTCTATTTAATCCGGGGTTAAGTGTAGCTCTCCGCCCGTACAAGCTTTAAATCTCCCCCTTTTCTCCCCCTCCAGACGGCGGCCATCAAGCACGGGGCTCTCCGCCAGCGCCGACATCGCCTCACTCATTGTGCTTAGAAATTTCACCGCCGCAAATTAGCTAATAACTCAAGAGCCGTAATGAACCGCGGGTGACGTGGACAATTTATACCCGAATTTCAATTGTGTGGGGGGCCGGAGCCATTTAACACCAGCGGAGAGAGGGAAGAGAGGGAAGAGGGGGAAGGAGGGGGAGGAAAGGAGGAAAGGGTGAGACAGAGGAAGCAGGAGGTGGAGAGAGAGGAGGGAAAGAGAGGAAGGAATGGGATAGAGAGAGAGAGGAGGAGAGAGGAGGGAGGAGGAGACAGTGAGGGGACGAAAGGAGGAAAGACAGAGGAGGGAGAAGGAGAAGAGGGAAGCGGAGAAGGAGAGACAGGGGAGAAAAGGAGGAAAGAGAGAAAAGAGGAAGGGAGCGAGAGGACAGAGGGAGGATGAGAGGAGACGAGAAAGGAGAGGGGATAGAGAGAGGAGGAGGAGAGGGAGAGAGAAGAGGGAGGAAGAGGAGGAAAGGGGGTAGAGAGAGAGGAGAAAGGAAGGAGAGGGTGAAAGGAGAGCATGATATAAGAGGAAAGAGAGGAGGAGAGAGGGATGAGAGAAGAGGGAGAAAGAGGAGGAAAGGGGGTAGAGAGAGGAGAAAGGAAGGAGAGGGTGAAAGGAGAGCGTGATATAAGAGGAAAGAGAGGAGGAGAGAGGGATGAGAGGAGAGGGAGAAAGAGGAGGAAAGGGGGTAGAAAGAGAGGAGGGAGGGAGAAAGAAAGGAGAGGGTGAAAGGAGAGCGTGATATAAGAGAAAAGAGAGGAGGAGGAGAGGGAGAGAGAAGAGGGAGAAAGAGGAGGAAAGGGGGTAGAGAGAGGAGAAAGGAAGGAGAGGGTGGAAGGAGAGCGTGATATAAGAGGAAAGAGAGGAGGAGAGGGAGAGAGAAGAGGGAGGAAGAGGAGGAAAGGGGGTAGAGAGAGAGGAGAAAGGAAGGAGAGGGTGAAAGGAGAGCGTGATATAAGGGGAAAGAGAGGAGGAGAGAGGGATGAGAGAAGAGGGAGAAAGAGGAGAAAAGGGGGTAGAGAGAGAGGAGGAGGAGGGAGGGAGAAAGAAAGGAGAGGGTGAAAGGAGAACGTGATATAAGAGGAAAGAGAGGAGGAGAGAGGGATGAGAGGAGGTAGATGGGTCTAGGATATAAGTGGAGCTGGAATGGAAACTGGAGAGAAAGAGGAGGAGGAGGAGGGAGGGAGAAACGAAGGTGATTGTGAAAGAAGGAAGAAGGAGAGCAGGATATAAGAGCAGAGAGAGGAGGAGCGAGGGATGAGAGGAGGTAGATGGGCACAGGGCATAAGTGGAAACTGTATTATGACGATTCCACTCATCAGGACTGACACTTTATTAACACTCACAGGCTGCAGAGCGCCGACTTCTTCTGTGGATGAAGTCACAGGGAAAGTGACTCCAGCGAGGTCCTGAAACACAGAAATAATCGATGCCTGATGGCAAACCTGAGCCATCTTCAGTTATTTACAAAGCACAAGCACAAAACTGACCCTCAAACGTGAAAAAACTACGTCCAAACTTGAGATGATCCAACCACAGCTGCTTAATGTGTATCTGTGTCTCTCAAACGCAAAGACATTTAATCTCCAAAGTAACGTCTTTTACCTGAGATAAGTCACAGTTTGGGGCTTCGTTTGTTAATTCTGTAAAAATCCACTTTTTCTCAGTCCTTTATGTATTTTTTTTATTTTATTTTATTTGTGGTTCCTTTTAAAACAGTGTTATAACAGTAGGTGCAGTATATCGGTGTTTTGTTACATCTCAGACAAGTTTCACATTGTTTATTTGTTGTCGTTGTTGCTGTTATCGGTATTATCGTTGTTATCGTTGTTGTCATCATTGTTATTGTTGTTATTTTCATGGTTATTGTCGTTATCATTGTCGTTGCAGTCGTTATCATCATTATTGTCATTGTTATCATCATTGTTGTCGTTGTTATCGCCATTATTGTCATTGTTATCGTTAGTGTCGTTGTTATCGTCATTGTTGTCGTTGTTATCGTCATTATTGTCATTGTTATCGTTAGTGTCGTTGTTATCGTCATTGTTGTCGTTGTTATCGTCATTATTGTCATTGTTATCGTTAGTGTCGTTGTTATCGTCATTGTTGTCGTTGTTATCGTCATTATTGTCGTTGTTATCGTTAGTGTCGTTGTTATCGTCATTGCAGTCATTATCGTCATTGTTATCGTCATTATTGCCGTTATTATTAGTGTCGTTATCGTCGTTGCAGTCGTTATCGTCATTGTTGTCGTTGTTATCGTCATTATTGTCGTTATTATTAGTGTCGTTGTTATCGTTGTTGCAATCGTTATCATCATTGTTGTCGTTATCGTCATTATTGTCGTTGTTACCATTAGTGTCGTTGTCATCGTTGTTGCAGTCGTTATCGTCATTGTTGTCGTTGTTATCGTCATTATTGTCGTTGGTACCGTTAGTGTCGTTGTTATCATTGCAGTCGTTATCGTCACTGTTATTGTCACTGTTGTCGTTGTTATCGTTAGTGTCGTTGTTATCGTCATTGCAGTCGTTATCGTCACTGTTATCGTCACTGTTGTCGTTGTTATCGTTAGTGTCGTTGTTATCGTCGTTGCAGTCGTTATCGTCGTTATCGTCGTCGTGGTTATTGCCGTTATTCTCGTCATTGTCGTTCTTGTCATTATCGTTATCGTCGTCGTTATCGTGGTTATTGTCATCTTTCTTGACATTATCCTCGACATTGTCGTTTTCGTCGTTTTCACCAACGTTATTGCCATCGTTCTCGTCATTATCATTATCATCGTTATTGTTGTCGTTCTCGTCAGCATTATCATCATCGTTATCGTCATCATTGTCATCGTTCTCGACATTACCCTCGTCATGATCATTATCGTTGTCATTGTCGTCGTTTTCGTCAGCATTATCATCGTCGTTTTCGTGGTTATTGTTGTTATCATCGTCGTTATCGTGGTTATTGTTGTCATTCTCGTTGTTATTGTCATTGTTGTCATCGTTGTTGTTGTCGTCGTTATCATCGTTATTATAGTTGCAATCGTTATTATTGTTGTTCTCATCGTTGTTATCGTCATTATTGTTGTTCTCATTGTCATTGTCATTGTTGTCATTATTATTATTATTAGTTATTTCCTCATGGATCTGTATTTAGTCTGTGTGTGTGTGGATGTGATGTGTGTGTGTGGTGTCTGGTTGAGTGTGAAGCCCGCCCTCCTTGGATTTGTCAATAATGAATAAATACATTAATTTAAAAAGTTTGTCTAAGTCTAAGAAACCAACCAACAGAAATGAAGCCAAAGTTAGAGCCTATATTTAATAATCCCGTAGAAGAATACAGCAGAAATAAAGTGTTTGTACAGGGGACAAAGTGCAATCAGCTCCATCTTGGGCCCTAACAGCCCCTCTCCTCCGTCTCCTCTGCGTACTCTGATCTCACAAACACTTTATCAGTTTTAGCGCCGAGCCGGAGCTGCAAATGTGCTCTCATTTCAATCAGGTGACATTTGTTAGCGGCTAACACAGGGGAGGAGCCCGCGCCACGCCACCAAGCTAACCTTTCAGCTATGAATTATGGGAATTTACCTTCACGCTCCGCTGCGTTTGTGGCCGGCCAGCCTCTCGCGTCTAAATCAAAAGCGCGGATCTGCTACATCGGCGCTTTCCCCTTCACACAAGGGCGCGGGCGGCGGCAACCCCTCACCGCAGTGACATTTACGGCTAACAGGCTAATGCTAAAGGCTAACACGGAAAGCTCACGGTGTCCAGACGTCCCAGTTTACCCGGGACGGTCCCAGTTTACCCAGGAAGGTCCCAGTTTACCCGGCACAGTCCCAGTTTACCCGGGACAGTCCCTGTTTTGAGCCCTGTGTCCCCTGTCCCAGCAGATTTATACAAAACCAGTGATTTGTCCCAGTTTTATACAAGAAATGTCCCATGTGTCCCTATTTTTGACCAGTTTGAGCTAAACCAGGACTAAACTAGGACTAAACTAGGACTAAACAAGGACTAAACCAGGACTAAACCAGGACTAAACTAGGACTAAACCAGGACTAAACTAGGACTAAACAAGGACTAAACTAGGACTAAACCAGGACTAAACTAGGACTAAACAAGGACTAAACAAGGACTAAATCAGGACTAAACTAGGACTAAACCAGGTCTAAACTAAGACTAATCAAGGACTAAACCAGGTCTATTTCAGGTCTAAACCAGGTCTAAACTAAGACTAATCAAGGACTAAACCAGGTCTATTTCAGGTCTAAACCAGGTCTAAACTAGAGCTAAAATAAAACAATATCAGGTGTAAACCAGGTCTAAATCATGACTTTTTTAGGTTTAAAACCAGGCCTAAACCACAACTATTTTAGGTTTAAAACCAGGCCTAAGCCAGGTCTAAACCAGGCCTAAACCAGGGCTAAACCAGGTCTAAACCACAACTATTTTAGGTTTAAAACCAGGCCTAAGCCAGTTCTAAACCAGGTCTAAACTGGGTCTAAACCAGGGCTAAAATAGAACTATATCAGGTCTAAACCAGGTCAAAGACAGATACCTTATTTTACACAATTACACAAATAATATGCAAATGTATTTATTTAATTTTATTTAACTTTTTTTTTTGTTTGATTTTCTTATATTTATTTTGATTTATCCTTTTTTGCCTGATGTTTTAAAATTGTTCTATAAAACATTTTGACTCATAATCATTTCCGTAGCTCCGGAGTCCAAACTCTGCCTCCTCTGTCCACGGAGCGACTGAGAACGCAAACAGCAAACAGCAAACAGAGTTCACATTTTGACCTCAAGAGCTGCACTGGGGCAAGACACAGTTTACATACTGCTTGTTTCTATGGATATGTCACTGCTCTACCTGGAATGTTCCACAGTGTGACATTAAACAGCTCTACTTTACATTTATTCAATTACAGGTGGTTTTAAAGCTCAAAAATACCTAGAAAAACAACATTCTGACTGTGAGCGGAATCGCCTCTCCACAGATCTGACCTGTAACTTGGCCCGGTTTGGTCTCTGTGACGACAGAAAGGTTTAAAGCCACACTGCGAAACACTTCAGACAAAGCAAGTACATCTTCAGGCGGAGAAAAGCAGCGGAAAAGTTACACAACGCACATTTAAAGCCTGATTTTGACCCCCGCCGCCTTTTTTCTCGATTTCAGATGAGCTGATTTTACAAAACGTAGATGAAAAACCGTAACCGTAGAATCTCCGATCTTTCTACGGCGGTTTGAATTCGCTCCGTAAGCAGGTCTGGTCTTTGTGTCGCGCGCTTTGGGCCCGAGGCAGGTGCCGGGGACGGGATAAACTCGTGAAATAAGGAGAAAGAGGAAATGATAATTTTTTGGTGCATTGTCAAAACCATATCGGGGGGAAAAAGAGGACGACTGCAGCTCCTCCCGTTCTCCTTTTTTCCCCCTCTTTCTCCTCTTCCTCTCGGCTGTGATCTTATAACAGGTCATTTCCAGACTCCTCGGCTCGGTGTGTTTTATAATTATTCACACACGGAGCTTTTGATACGACACCTTTTTCCGTTTTTTTTTTTCTTCCCTTTTTTCCCATGGAGGAGACTAATTTGGTTTTGACACTGTTGGAGTTCTTGTGACATGGATATCCAGGAGAACGGTGTTAATGCAGGCAGTGATTAGAGGTTCACTCTGAGCAGAAAAAGCTTTGGGGTGTGAAGATTTTAGCTTTCAATAATAAGAAAGAATAGAATATATCCCATACCTCTTAAAGGAACACTATGGGACTTAGCGGTCTCCATGGAGATGTCGTCGCAGTGCAGAATTAAACATAAACTTATCGAGAATGTATTTCTCTGCAGGTCTCACTAAGTCAAGCCCAGTGAGGTTCATTTGGTCTTATGATATTAACAGAGGTGGAAAAAGTACTGAAAAACTGTAATGAAGTAAAAGTATCTTTAGTTTGCTTAATTTCTACTCCATTAACCATCTAAAAATCGACCGGAGTAAAAGTATCGCCGGGTTTCAGGTGACACCGCAGTATTTTATAGCACAATATTCATGAGTACAGATGGGGGCAGCTAAAATTTAGCCACCCGTCTTCCTCCTCTTTATCCGGCTGGGTCCCGGGGCAGTTCCCCACCCAGTCCTCTGTGCCCCCGACCCCTGAACCCCTCTGTGGGTGGTGAGTCCACAGGAGGGTGGACCCACGTCGTCGAGGGCCCGGGGGATCAAATTTATAAAAACTGATCATGTTAAAATGTAAAATGATGTTGTCATACAGTGAGTTCTTGTGTTTAATCAGTTAAATGGAGGTTCGAGTTGAGTTGATATGGTTGAAGTCATGGATGTATAATAAGAGCTGGATATCTGTGAGCGCAGACTGATGTGTGGCCGAGCGCGGTACTGTGCAGCCCACAACCCAGGAAAAACTCTCTCATTGAAGCACAGAGCATTTATGTGAAATCAAACCTCCCCGTGTTGAGCTGGCAGGACGTCCACAGCTTTCAGAAAGGTTGGCTTTTGTAGGAATTCTTCTGTGTTTTTACAATATGAACTTTTAAAAAATTTTAAAACTTCAAAATCATCGAAAAGTCAGCTTTGAGTTAGCCTAGCCCCGCCCTGAGCCCGCGCTAGCTCCAGCAGCTCGCGCTCTGATTGGTCAGAACTGCGTTTCTGACGTCACACGTTGGGCTACGGAAACTTTTTTCGGGTCATGTGGCAATGAGCAGAGACCGTGAAAACAAAACGGCGCCATCTTGGATTCATCTTCCAGATTCCAGTGTTAATGCAACTTCCACTAGTGTTAATTCAACTTCCTCTTAGTGTTAATTCAACTTCTTAGGGTTAATTCAACTTTCTCTAGTGTTAATTCAACTTCCCTTAGTGTTAATTCAACTTTCTCTAGTGTTAATTCAACTTCCTTTAGTGTTAATTCAACTTTCTCTAGTGTTAATTCAGCTCCCCTAGTGTTAATTCAACTTCATTTAGTGTTAATGCAACTTCCACTAGTGTTAATTCAACTTCCTCTTAGTGTTAATTCAACTTTTCTTAGTGTTAATTCAACTTCCTTTAGTGTTAATTCAACTTTCTCTAGTGTTAATTCAACTTCCTTTAGTGTTAATTCAGTTTCCCCTAGTGTTAATTCAACTTCCTCTAGTGTTAATGCAACTTCCACTAGTGTTAATTCAACTTCCTCTAGTGTTAATTCAACTTCCACTAGTGTTAATTCAACTTCCTCTAGTGTTAATGCAACTTCCACTAGTGTTAATTCAACTTCCTCTTAGTGTTAATTCAACTTCTTAGTGTTAATTCAACTTCCTCTAGTGTTAATTCAACTTCCGTTAGAGTTAATTTGGCACCTCCCACCCACCACTTCAAACTCCCACCAGAGAACACCAGTTTTGTCCATAATTTCATCTCAAATGAACTAAAATAAAGAGTAAAAATAAAACACCTCTGTGTGTTGTTTCGCTAAATCAGAATAACCCTACACAACCCTACACCTATTATCTGTTTACTCTCAAAACGTGAATATAACTCTTGGTTTCGGGGTTAAACAGGAACCTTGGTCCGGTGTTACTTAACTTGCTTGTTACTAGCGCAGACTGGACTCGTACAAACCCTGAGAAAATGTTCAAACTGATTCCGCGAGAGTCATTTTTAACACTCCACTTTGAGAATGGTTTTGTTTCCTCGTCTTTTCGTCGTTCGTCAGACGCCGTGGACCCCGAGGCCTCTTCAGGACTTCGTTTAAGCCTCTGGAGTATTTCCCTCCGGTTCGGACGGCGGGGCAGATGTTCTCAGACGTGTTCGCGCTTCTTTTTCTCGTCGAGTTTCGGTTTTCCCGCAGAAAACGGCTCCTCCGTGTCTGAGGTGTCAGTTTAAATCCGGGTTTACGGCAGATCCTCGTCTTTATGTCAAACTCCGGCTCAAATCCACTGGAAAACCTTTTGTTTTCAGTCTGAGGAGGGAAAGTCCTGGATCAAACCCACGTCTTCCTCCTCCTCTTTTTCTCTCTCCATCCCTCATCCCCCTTTATCTCCTTCTCGCTCTCCCTCACGCCCTCTCTCTCTCTTTCTTTCATTCTTTCTTTCTTTCTCCTGCCCTTCCACCATCTCCTTCTACCTTTTTCTTTTTTTTCTCATCCTCCCTCTGTCTCTCCTTGTCTCTTTTCCTCTCTCTCGTCTCCCTTTCTCTCCCCCTCTCTCCTCTATCTTCCTCCAGTCACTCTTTCTTCCTTCTGCCATTCTCTTTCTTTCTCTGTCCTTCTCTGTAGCTTTCTCTCTCTCTCCTTTCCCTTCTTTCCCTCCCTCTCCTTCTCTCTTTCTTCTCTTTCTTCTCTCTCTTCCTTTCTTTCTCTCTCTCTCTCTTGCTGTCTTTTCTCTCCTTTCTGTCTCTCTCTTCCTTCCATCATTCTGTTTTTGTTTATCTCTCCCATTCTGTAGCTTTCTCTCTCTCCATCCTTCCCTCTCTCTCTCCTCTTCGCTCTCTCCCCCACCATTTCTCTCCATCCTTCCCCTTTCTCCCCTTCCCCCTCTCTCTTTCACTCTCATCTCTCTTTCTCTCCCCCTCTCTTCTGTCTTCCTACATCTCTCTCTTCCTCCTGTCATTTTGTCTTTCTTTTCTCTCCCTCTCTGTAGTTTTCTATCTCTCCATCCTTCCCTCTCTCTCCTCTTCTCTCTCTTTCCCACTATCTCTCTCTTTCCCCACCCCTCTGTATTGCTCTCTTTCTCTCTCATCTCTCTTTTTCTCTCTCTCTCTCTTCTGTCTCCTTCTTGTCTCTCTCTTCCTCCTGTCATTATGTATTTCTTTTCGCTCTCCTTCTCTATACCTTTCTCTCTCTCATCATCATCATTCCCCTTTTCTACCACCTTCTCTCCCTCTCCTTCTATTTCACACCATCTTTCTCTTTTTTCCCCTCTCCCTCCCTCTCTCTCTAAACTTTCTCTCTCTTCCTCTTTCTTTTTCTTCCACCCGTCATTCTTTCTGTCTTTCTTTCTTTCTCTCTACCTATTTGTAGCTTTCATTCTCTTAATCCTTCCCCTTCTCTCTCTGCCATCATCTTTTTCTCTTTTTTCTCTCTCTCTCTCCCTCCCTCCCCCCTCTCTCTTTCTTCATCCCTCCTTCCATCAAAGCTCAGCCTAAATCCAGAAGCTTTTGGAGACACAGGATGAAAAGAACTTAAACATGTGGATTTGTCCATGGAATTATGGGCTTTGTGTCATTAGCGCTTCATCTGTCCCTCCGTTCTTCACGTTTCTCTCTTTTCTTCATGTTTTCTTTTCACTCTTCATGTTTCTCTGTTCTTCATGTTTCTCTCTGTTCTTCATGTTTCTCTCTGTTCTTCATGTTTCTCTCTGTTCTTCATGTTTCTCTCTGTTCTTCATGTTTCTCTCTGTTCTTCATGTTTCTCTCTGTTCTTCATGTTTCTCTCTGTTCTTCACGTTTCTCTCTGTTCTTCATGTTTCTCTCTGTTCTTCACGTTTCTCTCTGTTCTTCTTCATGTTTCTCTCCGTTCTTCATGTTTCTCTCTGTTCTTCATGTTTCTCTCTGTTCTTCATGTTTCTCTCCGTTCTTCATGTTTCTCTCCGTTCTTCATGTTTCTCTCCGTTCTTCACGTTTCTCTCCGTTCTTCACGTTTCTCTGTTCTTCACGTTTTTCTCCGTTCTTCATGTTTCTCTCCGTTCTTCATGTTTCTCTCTGTTCTTCACGTTTCTCTCCGTTCTTCATGTTTCTCTCCGTTCTTCATGTTTCTCTCCGTTCTTCACATTTCTCTCCGTTCTTCACGTTTCTCTGTTCTTCACGTTTTTCTCCGTTCTTCATGTTTCTCTCCGTTCTTCATGTTTCTCTCCATTCTTCACGTTTCTCTCCGTTCTTCATGTTTCTCTCCGTTCTTCATGTTTCTCTCTCTTCTTCACGTTTCTCTCCGTTCTTCATGTTTCTTTCTGTTCTTCATGTTTCTCTCTGTTCTCAGACCCACAGACTCACACGTTTTCCTCTATTCTGTCGCTCCTGTGAGTATTAGTACTATTCTATGGGTTATTTTTAAAGCTGCACTGTGTAACTTTTCTGGTGAATTGTCCGTCTCCTTGGAGATTATACTGTTTTTTTTTTGTTTGTTTTTTTCTTGAGATTTTTATTTTCTTTGCAGACAAGATACAAAACATTTTAAATACATTAAATAAAATAAACAAAACCTTTCTATCGTCATGGTAACCAAACCAGACCAGGTTACAGATCAGGTCTGTGGAGAGGCGACGCCGCTCACAGTCAGAATGTTGTTTTTCTCTGTATTTTTGTGCTGTGACTGAATAAATGTAATAAATGAGCTGTTTAATGTCACACTGTGGAACATGGTAAGCAGAGGAATGAAAAGTTACGTAGTGCGGCTTTAATCCACAGACCTGGCGTATACGTGCGCCCGTCCTCCATGTGCAGCCATTAAACGGAGTTAATTAAAGCGCAGCTCGTGGCTCCAGCAGGAGGGGGCAGCGTGGAGCGGGGGGCGGGGCAATTACACCGTGGCATTTAGATCCAGAGAGAACGTCCGGGCACGGAGAGGGTCACCACCGGACCACTGCACACGGGGCACCGCTGATGGACGGATGAACGGACACGAGGGGGAGGAGGAGAGGAGAGAGGGGGAGGAGGGGGAGAGGAGAGAGAGAGAGAGAAGAGGAAAGAGGAGGAGAGAGAGAGGAGGAGAGAGAGAAGAGGAGAGAGGAGGAGAGAGAGAGGAGGAGAGAGAGAGAGAGAGAGGAGGAGAGAGAGAGGAGGAGAGAGAGAAGAGGAGAGGAGGGGGAGGAGAGGAGAGAGGAGGAGGGGGAGAGGAGAGAGAGAGAGAAGAGGAGGAGAGGAGAGAGGAGGAGAGGAGAGAGAGGGAGGAGGGGGAGAGGAGAGAGAGGAGAGAGGAGGAGGAGAGGAAAGAGGAGGAGAGAGAGAGGAGAGAGGAGGAGGAGAGGAGAGAGGAGGAGAGAGAGGAGGAGAGAGAAGAGGAGAGGAGGGGGAGGAGGGGGAGAGGAGAGAGAGAGGAGGGGGAGAGGGGGGAAAGAGGAGGAGAGAGAGAGAGAGGAGGAGGAGAGGGGGGAGAGAGAGGAGGGGGAGGAGAGCTAGAGCTCAATGAATTATAAATGAAAAGAAGAGGACAAGTCTAAACTCCTTTTCTTTAAGGCGCTGAGCTGTAGTAGTAGTAATAGTAGTAGCAGTAGCAGTAGTAGCAGTAGTAGTAGTAGTAGTAGTAGTAGTAGTATCTGTACCTGATGTATTAACAGAACGTAAACACAGATCAGAAAATGTAAAATATGTTCAAGGAAAACAGGGTTGAACCAAAACCGCTGTGAGCTGCGTCTGATTCTAAAACCTTTTATTCCGCCTTTACCAGGAAGTGCACTGTTCGCCTGCTAGTTGACCCCACTCTGGCCTCTGACAGTTGCGAAAAACTCTCCTCAACTCAACTCAACTCGAGGTGAATAATCAGGATGTTCTGAACGCGTCACGTGACTGAGGAGGAATGAGCTGGTTTTGGTTTTTCACCGTTTTTAAGAAAGTAAAAACTCTTATTTCACTTTTCTATTCAGCATTTATTTCATTGTGAAGTGGTGTTACCGCCGTCTCCTGCTCGTCACCATGGAGACGGGCGGGTTTGAGGACAGACTCTGGAACATTCCGGGCAGAGCAAAAAGAAAATGCGGTCGAGTTCACTGGAGCCGATGTTTTATTTGCACCTCCAGCCTTTTCTCATCCCTCTTTCTCCTGACTCATTTTCCTCTCCTCTTTTATCTGTCTTTTCCTCTCTCTCTCTCTCTCTCTCTCGCTCCCTCTGTTTCTAGTTTCCTAATTCTTCTCCTCTTTTACCTGTATTGTACTCCCTCGGTTTTTCTGTTCCCATTCTCTCTCTCCTCTTCATTCCTCTCTTCCTTTACATGTTTTTTCTTTCCTATCCTTTCCTCTCTTTTGCCTGGCTTCATCATCCCTCTCTCCTCTTTCTCGCTCCATCTCTCCTCTTTCCTCCCTCTTCTCTTTCTTTCACTCCCTGTTTCTCTTTTGCTCCCTCTCTCTGTCTCCCTCTTTCCCCTCCTTCTCTCTTACCCTCTCTGTCTCTTTCCCTCTCTCCTTCTCTTTCTCTTATCACTCTCTCCCTCCTCTCTCTCATCCTTCCTGTCTCTCCCTTTCTCTTTCTCACTCTCTCTCTCCTCACTCCCCCTCTCTTTCTCTCTCTCTTGCTCCCTCTCTCTTTCTCCCTCTTTCTCCTCCTCTCCCTCCTCTCTCTTACCCTCCCTGTCTCTCTCCCTCTCTTTCCTCTTCCTGCTGTCCCTCCTCTCTCTCATCCCCCCTTCTCTCTCCCACTCTCTCCTCTCCCTGTCTCCCTTTTCTCCTAGTTTTCTCACCCTCTCTGTCTCTCAGTCTCTTGTTCCCTCTCTCCTCCTCTTTCTGTCCTCCCTCTCTACCTCCTCTCTCTCACTCTCCCTTTCTCTCTCCATCTCCCTTTCTCTCCTCACTCTATCACTCCTGTCTGTCTCTCTTCTTCCCTCTATTTCTCCCTCACAAGCCCTCCTCTCTCCCTCTTCCCCAGCCTTTTTCTCTCCTTTCTCTCCTCTCTCTCTCTTGCTCCCTCTCTTGGTCTCCCTCTTCCCCTCCTCTCTCTTACCCTCCCTGTCTCTCTCCCTCTCCCTGTCTCCTCCTCTTTTTCTCATCCCTCTCTCCCTCCTCTCTCTCTCCTCCCTGTCTCTCTCCCTTTTGCTTTCCTCTTCCCCCCTCTCTCTCTCTCTTGCTCCCTCTCCGCCTCCCTCTTTCTCCTCCGTTTCTCACCCTCCCTCTCTCTCCCATCTCCCTCGCTCTCCTGTATCTCGCTCTATCTCTCACTCTCTCCCCTCCCTTTTTCTCTCCTCACTCCCTCTCTGTTTCCCTCTTTCCTCTCCTTCTCTCTCTCACCCTCCCTCTTTCTCTCCTCACTCTGTCGTTCCTGTCCGCCTCCCTTCCTCCCTCTATTTCTCCCTCTCTAGCTCTCCTATCTCTTCTCACTCCCTCCCTCTTTCTCTCTTCCTCCCCTCCTTCTCCCTCTTACTCTCCTCCCTCTATCATTCCTGTCGATCTCTCTTCCTCCCTCTATTTCTTCCTCTCTCGCTCTCCTCACTCCCTATCTCTCCCCCTCTCTCATTCCTGTCTCTCTCCTCCCTCTCCTCCTTCCTTCCCTCTCTCCTCCTCTTTCTGTCCTCCCTCTCTACCTCCTCTCTCTCACTCTCCCTCTCTCTCCCTTTCGCTCTCCATCTCCCTTTCTCTCCTCACTCTATCACTCCTGTCTGTCTCTCTTCTCCCCTCTATTTCTCCCTCACTAGCCCTCCTCTCTCCCTCTTTCTCTCTCTTCCCCAGCTCCCTCTCTCGCTCTCCCTCTCTCCTCCTCTTTCTCTCGTCCCTTTCTCCCGCCTCTCTCTCATCCTCCCTGTCGCTCTCCCTCTCGCTTTCTTGTTCCCTCTCTCCTCCCCCTCCCTCTTTCTCTCCTCATCCCTCTCTCTCTCCCCTCTCTCTCCCCTCTCTCCTCCTCTGTCTCTTCTCACTCTCTCATTCCTCTGTCGGTTCCTCGTCCTCTCCCTCTCTCCCCCCTTTCCTTCCTTCTGTCCTTCCTCTCTCCCAGTCCTGACTCTCTCACTCCCTCCTCCTCCTCCTCTCCCCCTCGCTCCCTCCCTGGTTCCTCTCCTCCGTCTCCTCCCTCGTTCCTGTGGCATATTAAACAGACTAATAGAACAAAGCCCGGGGGACGGCGCCGCACGTCAATCTGGGCTAAAAACACAAAAGCAGAAAATTAAAAAGGCCCGTGGCTGAACTCTGCGCTGATAAAAAAATGAAAAAATAAAAATGTAAACGGTTTGTGCAGCGAACGGGAGGAAGGAGGAAGAGGAGGAGGAGGAAGTGGGGGGAGGAGAGAGAGGATGAGAAGGAGGGAGAAGAGGAAGAAGAGGAGGAGGAGGAGGAGGAGCTGGGACGGTAAATATTTGTCCAAGATTCTCCCCACAGAGAAAAAAAACAGAGAAAATGAACCATGGAATTATCCGGGAATTCTGCGGTTTGATTTTTCACTAAATATGTAGATTTTGGGGTTAGATTTTCACGTTTCTGTTTCCGCCCTGGATCCAGAGCACAAACTTCTCCAACACTTCTGCAGATGTGAGTCTGACCTCATTTTCGTTTTGTATGGAAGTATTTTTGTCTCATTAATATTCACAAATACACAGACGGTGATCTGCAAACAGTCGTTGGTTTGCACAGGTGTTTTAATCTCCACAAACGTAAATTTAATATTTATAACTTGTATTTTGGTTTTCAAAAATAGATGTGTATTTGTAAATATATCTTTTTTCATTTGCAAAAAAATAATTTCACGTGTAAAACTGAACATTCTGTTTGTAAAATGTGGTTCACATTTGTGGATCATCAGTTACACAAATTCACTATTTCGGGAATCAGAATCAGGATCAGAATCAGAATCAGGATCAGAATCAGAATCAGAATCAGAATCAGGATCAGAATCAGAATCAGGATCAGAATCAGAATCAGAATCAGAATCAGGATCAGAATCAGAATCAGAATCAGAATCAGAATCAGAATCAGGATCAGGATCAGGATCAGAATCAGAATCAGAATCAGGATCAGGAGCAGAATCAGAATCAGAATCAGAATCAGGATCAGAATCAGAATCAGGATCAGAATCAGAATCAGGATCAGAATCAGAATCAGAATCACTTTTATTCATCCCCGAGGGGAAATTTTCTTCGTTACAGATGCAACCGACCAAGAGCATGTAGATAGAATCAAGTTTCAAAAATAAGATCAGATAAATACAATAAGATAAAAGATAAAAATAGTTTTCTCAGAAATTATTTACATTTACATCTGTACACATGTGTGTGAGCAGGAACAGGACACAGTGGGATACAGTAGTTTGTGTATGGCATCATTTTGAGACATTCCCGATGAATCCCGACGAAATCTGACCTGTGGATAAGGTCTGAGCAAAAAATATCGATATTTAAGATATTTAAGATTTAAGATTTTTTTAATATATATATACAGCGTGTACATTTTGCATTAGCCAAGACTTCCTGTCGTCTTTCCATAGTCACTTCCTGTAGTGCGCCGCTCACTTTCCCCCGAGAACAGCACAAGCACAAGCACAAACAAACCTCTGTCACAGGGAGAACACTCATATTCCACTGAGTCGTGTCCTTTAGTCCGACAGAAGCTGAAGCATCAGCACAAGGAAAGAGCTGCTTTTTTCAGCTTTTACAGTTTATGCAAATGAGCCGTGTGGTTTTAAGTTTAGTTTCTGTAAGACGTAAACAAATGTTTAAAGCTGCATTAAACACATTCTGATCTCACACTGATGCGGCTCTGTAATGGTGATTATGGTTTATATGTTATAAAGTTGAGTTTATTTATGCAGATTAGTAATATTTAATTTTTTCATTCATAAATGTTCATTTATTTTCATAAATTTCTTGTATGTTTGATATTGTGAAACCGTCAATGTCATTTTATACTTTATGAATGAAATAAACAAATAAATAAAATAAGATTAGTAATAGTAATAATAATGAGGATAATTTGAATATAAAAACGTTCATGATGAATCGATAATTGATCGTTAATTCTCCCGACAATCGATTAAGAAAATTTAATCAAACCCCCGTCCCGACTGTGCACCACATGAAAGGCTTTAAGTTTATTCGGTGGAGAAGAGAGGTTTGCACAACATGGAGAAAGTTTCAGATGCTGCTGTTCGCTCAAATCGAATTTAATCGTGAATCGAGTTTATTATTTTTTTTAATCTAAAAACACGAGCAGTTTGATTTCACATAAATGTGTTTCTGTGGGAGAACTGTTTGTGGGCCGGAGCTGCAGTACCTACGAGCGGCCACTAGTCCAACTAATCACTGGATCCGGGTCGTTGTCAGAGAAAACAAGGGACAAGGTATGAAAAGAAGTTTAAATTTAATAAAGTCCAAAGTAATTTAACACAAGCCAAACCGCCGACAAAAACTGGGCCCAAACTGAGGGAATTTAAAGTCATTGGGCCTGGGATCACATTAAACAATTAACTAAACTACTAATTTATTTAAAGCAACACGAAAACAAATCATTATACGACAGAAAATAAACGCTAATAAAGTAACATTAGCTAAACTAACTTAACAAAACAAATGAAATAGTGATTCAAACCGAAAAAAAAAAGAAAAACACAAGTGTAAGTGTAAATTAAACTGTGGGGTATAAATGAAAATGTAAATCTAAACTTAATAAAACACTGACACTGGAGCGGAGGCCTTTGGAGTTAAAAACCGCAGGAGCCACACGTTCGCTGTCGACGACGTAAAAAAAAAAAAAATCCAACACGAACCAAAAATCCCGATCGTTCCGCGCATGTGTCACAGTCGCAGCTTCAGATCATCAAAACAATTAGTCTGTGACGTTAAGAAACGCGCCGCGTGTTCTAGACCATCCCGATAAAAGGGCTAACCACTCTGCCGCTCACTCAGACGTGCGTCGCTCCGAGATTCCGGTTTCTCCTCTTTGTTATCTGGGATTGTTTCGGAGCCGAGGGGTCTTTGGGGAGAGGAGAGGAAGAGGGAGATGGAGAGATGAAGGAGGCTGACGCTGGGCTCGTCATCTGATGGTAAATAAAGCGGAGATGAGGCCTGCATAATAAAAACACGAGTCGAGATGTGGTAACGCAAGAAAGAAAGAGGGAAAAAACACTCGCGATTTGCGTTTTAATAATGTTTTTTTTTAATAATCGGATTACGAACGACAAACAAATATGAGAATCCCATTTCCGATCGTGTACAGAGCGAAACTACAGGAGTTTTTACAGGAAATTTTGTTTGTCGAGGGAAGAATTTTAAGAAACTTTGAAATAAAAACGCGTTATAAGTTAACTGTTGTTGTTAAAGAGGCGATATTTTACTTCCGTGGGGTATTAACCGCTAACACATCACAGATTTAGATCACTGCGTTTACTGTTTTGTTATATTCACCGAAAATAACGCATTAAAATGAATCCTCCCGCCTTTGCTCCTCATGCTAAGTCGCGCCCCCTTCTGAGCGCTATCCCAGTAATGAAGCTACTGCACATCACATCAGGTTTGTGAGGAAATCAGCTGGAAAGTCCCCGTCGAGTTGCACCTTCATGAAGCTAACTTAGCTCATCTACGTACGTTTTGTCGCAGGACGTGACGCCCGACGTGAGCCGAGCTTTAATCACCGCCTGGACATGACGTCGCACATTCTGTAGCTTAAAGTTTCTCGTGTTTATACATTTTATTTATCTGGCGTCTGTCTGGACACCCAAGGTCGCCTCACAACAACAGCTACAGACACATGTCCTCAAAGACGCTTTACAGATCATTATTAACAGAGCGTTATTTACAGATGATTCTTCATTCAGTCCAGACCCGGTGGCGTAAACCGCTGTCGTAGCAGAAGCGCGGCGGCCGATCGGCGCCACACGTCCCTCCAGCCACCACCACCATCGGGCGCACTCCACTTTCACACCTACAACGCACGTTTTGAGTTGATGGGGGAAACTGGAGCCCGGAGGAAACGCATCCACACACGGAAAAAGCCTGGACCCGAACCCAGAACCTTCTTGCTGTGAGGCGTGAGGGCCACTCAGCCACCGGTGCTGTAGCTTAAGAGATGGTTGGAAATCAATCAAAACTGCGACCACCTTTAGACGCCCTTACACACACACACATACAAACACACACACACACTCGTAGACACTAGCGCTTTGAAAATAGCACTGTAAATACTCCACTTTATAATGCACTCTATAAAAGCACCTTTAACAGCACCTTAGGTCATGACAGCTACTGCACTATACTGTGGATTATGCATATTTGTATTTGTCGAGTCTGTCAACATCTATATTATGTGTATTTTATATAAGGGACTACGGATGAAAATTAGCACCTGTGCTAAATCCGGCGTATTTACACCAATATGTGTGATTTCATACAAACTGTAAGTTCATGAATGTGCATCGTCCCACCCAAATAAACAAAGAAACAAAGAAAGTGCTGTTCACGGCAGCAGGTCAGGAAATAATGAACATTTTTTTCCCAGATCAACCGTTACAGATGCCATAGGAAATGTACAAGAACAAGAAAAAATGATTTAAAATACGATATCATAGTAAACTTCTGCGATGAAATGAGGATCATACTGATGTTACACACTGTAAAAACACGCGCCGCTTCAGGACGATCAGTAAAATGACACAAAATAAACGAGGCCCGACGTTTGCTCTCGCTACATTCACATTTCATTTAATTTATTTCGATACAGAATCCTGATTTTCTAACTCAACACATCAGAGTGCCTGACACGGCCGACTAAAGGCCGGAGAGAACGGGACGCTCGCACTGGGACTTTGTTTGTGAGGTTGTAGTGTACGGTTTTGTATCATGTTTTTGTATGTTTATGGAGGATTGTCGTGTGGGTGTAGGTGGGTGCTTGTGGGAGGAGCCTCGAACAGGTTCGTACTACTAACTACGGACGGGCGGTAATACGGTATCCCGAGGTATCAAAAAGTAGCAGCGGTGTCAGTTTCATTATCGTCATTTAAAAATCTGCATCAGGAGCTAAAACCACAGCAGGACTTCCTCCCCTCCGCTCTCTCTCCTCTTCAGACGTGGTTCCGCTCGGAGATTTCCATCCACACGCAGCGAGGAAGAAGAAAAAAACCTGACTGACGCTTCGTGTGCGATGCTGAGCCCAAAAGTTTGTGATGGAGACGTTTTACTGAAGCCGAGAGTCGAGAGGGGACGAGGCTGAAGAGGAGAAAGTTCCCGCTCGAGGGCGAAGTCAGACTTTCACGGAGGAGACGGTAAAGAACAATTTATGGTTCTGCATCAAAACGTGTTTGTGTCGACCGTCGTGCACCTCAGAAACTTTCTAACGACGCCTCAAAACGCCGCAGACGATCAGGGCTGTGATTGGTCCTCTCCACCGCTCTACATTTCCTCCGCTCATTCTAGACTTTGAGTAATAATGTGTTTAATGCAGCTTTGGCACATTTGTTTATGTTTTACACAAACCAAACTTCAAACCTCATGGCTCATTTGCATACAGTATAAGCGCTGATAAAAACAGCTCGTGCGCTGATGCTGATGCGATCGAACGCGCTGCAAAGTTTGGTTTGATCAGAACTTGTGCCTCATCTTCAAATATAAAGCTGCGACTCTGTTTCTGAAGGGTTTAGGTGCAGCTACAAAATAATTCTGAATTAGTCACAGTAATACCGTAAACCCCGGGAAAATGCGGAGAAGGTTTAACGGGATCAAAGTTCAGACACCTCCCAAACCCTAGTACTAACCGTAAGGAGGGGTTGAATAGGGCCGGGAGAGATCACTAAATTACCCAAACATGCATGGACGCCATCTATAACTTCTCCAGGCAGGTTTTTGATGAGGGAAAAACGTAAAAACACGGTAAAAAGCGGCAAGAAAAACTCCAAACCTAAATCTTCTTCTCCACTTTTCAGTTTTCAAACTTTGCCCCCGTCCGAATAGGCCGAACTCCATCCAGCGAATAGGCCGAGCCATCTCTACAGCCCATCCAGCGAATAGGCCGGACCATCTCTACAGCCCACCCAGCGAATAGGCCGGACCATCTCTACAGCCCATCCAGCGAATAGGCCGGACCATCTCTACAGCCCACCCAGCGAATAGGCCGGACCATCTCTACAGCCCATCCAGCGAATAGGCCGGACCCTCCCTCAGCCCATCCAGCGAATAGGCCAGACCATCTCTACAGCCCATCCAGCGAATAGGCCAGACCATCTCTACAGCCCATCCAGCGAATAGGCCAGACCATCTCTACAGCCCATCCAGCGAATAGGCCAGACCATCTCTACAGCCCACCCAGCGAATAGGCCGGACCATCTCTACAGCCCATCCAGCGAATAGGCCGGACCCTCCCTCAGCCCATCCAGCGAATAGGCCAGACCATCTCTACAGCCCATCCAGCGAATAGGCCAGACCATCTCTACAGCCCATCCAGCGAATAGGCCAGACCATCTCTACAGCCCATCCAGCGAATAGGCCAGACCATCTCTACAGCCCATCCAGCGAATAGGCCGGACCATCTCTACAGCCCACCCAGCGAATAGGCCGGACCATCTCTACAGCCCATCCAGCGAATAGGCCGGACCCTCCCTCAGCCCATCCAGCGAATAGGCCGAACCCTCCCTCAGCCCATCCAGCGAATAGGCCGAACTCTGACCCCTGCACCACCTCCACCTCCACAAATCATCTGTAAGCGACGCTCCGTGGACGCTTCATTACACTAAAGTATCCACATGTACGGAGGGATGAAGGGAGGGAGGAGGAGATGAGAAGGAGGGAGGAGAGGAGAGGAGGAGAGAGTGGGAGAGGAGAAAAGGAGGAAAAGAGAAAAGAGGGGAGAGAGAGAAGATGAGAGGGAGGAAGGAGAGAAGGAGGAGAGGGGTGGGGGATGGACAGAGAGGGAGGAGAGGGGAAGGAAAGAGTGGGAGAGGAGAGAAGGAGTAGAGGGGAGAGAGACAGAGGGATGAACGAGAGGGAGGAGAGGGAAAAAAGAGGGAGGGAAAAAGGAGAGAGTAGAGGGAGGGAGAGAAAGGAGGGGGAGAGGAGAAAGGAGCGAGTGAGAGAGGAGAGAAAGGAAGAGGGGGGGAAAGAGGTGGGGAGAGGTGAGCCGGAGGGAGGAGAGAGGATGGAGTAAGATGGGGTAAAGAGGGAGGGAGGAGGAGAGAAAGAGGAAAGAGAAGAGGAGAGATAAGGAAGGAAAGGATAAGGAGGAAAGAAAAGAGAGAAGAGGATGGAAAGGGGAAACAGAGGGAGGAGAGAGGAGAAAGACAGAGGAAAGAGGGATAATGGAGAGCGAGGAGAGGGAGGAAGAAAGAGAAAAAAAGAGGAGTAGACGTGTATTATTAGCAGGTTAATTGAGGCGGTGCAGAGCAAAGATGCTGCAGAGTTTAATTGTCGGAAAGTGCAAAGATTCGGAATGGAGAGAAAACGAGGGAAATGAGAAGATAGGAAAAGGAAAGAGGGAGGAGAGGAAGGGAGAAAGTGTGAAGACAAAAGATGGGGAGATCAGAGAAAGACAGAAAGAAAGAGAAACATAGGACAGACGGAGAGAGAGAGGAGGAGATAGAAGAAAGAGGAAAAGAGAGAGATGGTGAGAAAGGAAAGAGAGAGAGATTGTGTGTGAGAGAGAAGGGAAAGAAAGAAGAAAGAAAGGAGGGAAATGGAAAACGGGGAAAGACAGAGGAGAGAAAAGGGGAGACCGGGGAGAGAGAGGGGGAAAGAATAAAAGAGAAGAAAAGAGAGGGAGAGAAAAATGGGGGTACAGAAGGAGGACAGAGAGATGGAAAAGAGAGGGAGAGGAGGGAAAAAGAAATGAAGAAGGAATAAAGGAGGAGAGAGGAGAGAGAGAAGCTGTGGAGCAGAGGACAGAGACTGGGACACAGCGCCACCTCATGGAGACGGAGGAGGAGGACAGGGAAGGTGCATCATGATTCACCAAGAGCAGAGCACAGCCTATAGGCCTTTTAAAGCTACAGTACGTAACCTTCTGCATCATGATTCCACGGAAACGGAAAGTTAAAACCACAGATTTTCAGGTTTGTGGAGAGGCGAGTCCGCTCAGAGTGAGGACGCATGTTCTTTTAGTGCAATAAACACAACTGGAGGTGTGGAAAAAGATCAAAATGAGACTGTATCGATATCGTGGGCTGCTGTTTCCATATTTGGATCGTTAAGTAGTTGCCGATACGATACATACCTCGATACAGTGTAGTTTTGGTTCGATACGATATATTTCAAATCAATTCGATACGGTTCATTAAAATAAAGGCTAAATCGTGGCTTTTTGGTGCAAAATTCATATGAAACACAAACATTTTAATCGTCAAAACAGTGAAAATGTCAAATGTGTCACATAAAAAAAAGTTTCCTTCCTCTAAAGAAGCAACAAAACTGTAGCTGTAACTAAATAATTTTATAAAATACATTTAAAAAATACTCTTGGTGATATATCCACACAGCAGCCCACGATATTAATACTGTATCATCACATTAAACGATACGATATATCGATATTTTTGCGTATATTTTACTAAATTATTTTGTTACAGTGCTACAGTTTTGTCGCTTGTTCAGAGGAAGGAGACTCGTTTTTGTGACACATTTGACATTTTCACAGTTTTGACGATTAAAATGTTTGTGTTTCATATGAATTTTGCACAAGAAGTGGTTTAACAAAGACTTTTAGTGTCACAGTCACGATTCAGCCTTTATTTTTATTGAACAGTATCAAATTGAAAACGCTCTGTATCGAGATACATATCATATGTATCGAGGTATGTATCGTATCTTCAACTTCTTAACGACACCCGGCCCTAAACACAACCAAAATCTAAATAAAACAAGCTCAATGTCTATTTTAAGTTATTTTTTGTCTAAAAAGTTACATACGGTGGCTTTAAAAGTGCACTGCGTAGTTTTTCGGGTGAAGGGTCCGCTAAAACATTCCAAAACAAAAGCATTATGTGTCTGAATTTGACCTCGTTCAGTCAGAGCCCAGATGAAGATGGTTGAATTATGACTAAATACGAAGAGGACTAAGAAATTTGAACATTAACTTTTTAAAAAATTTTAAATTAAATAATAATAACTCGTGTTTAATTCATTTCATTTCATTTTTTGACTCCCAAAGATTCATATAAAGGCCGTAGACGAACACGGACACTCTTCAAACTCCATTTACTGGTACATGATCATTACAGAGACAATTATGATAAATACCAGGGCCCGACCGACATATCGGTTTGGCCGATATGTGCGCTTAGATCGACAATCGGCCTAAATCTTGCCGACAGTCCACGTGGGCATGTTATAACTCATTATAAAGCTTAGACTCTATATTATGTCCATTTAATTCATTTACAATAACCACTAAAGGCTAAGAAGTAGTTTATTTACTTTGTTTACAGGTAAGAATGTTGTGCAAAAATGCCATTATGCCGGCCTGCTGTCTTTAAATATGACGTAAAGACACAAAATAATAATAAATGTAGCCTGAACAAACCCAACTTAAAATCTAACGGAGTCAAACTGAAGATTCACAGTGAGTTTTAACATCACTAAATACATCGGCTGTAATATCGGTTATCGGCAGCTCCAAAGGTTATTATATCGGTCTCATATTGGACCCAGAAAAGTCCATATCAGTCGGGTCCTGATAAATAGAGATGGGAGTGTTACACATGTCGCAGAGTCGCTGCTCGGGCTCAGATGGTGCAGATACGGTCACAGCTGCAGTCGCACTGATGTGGTGGACCTCAGTATCGCAGAATCTCAGAGTGCAGCACTTTTAGCTTAGATCAGCGCGAAACTCTTCAGGCTGAGTCATCAAGAGAAAGTGTAAGAACAGGAGAGAGTCTGTGTTTCTAAAGGGACAAAGAAAAGTAGACACGAGGTGCACACGACGAATGCAAAACAATGAACAAACCAACAATGGAAAACCTTGGACTGTGTTAACTTTAACAGTGACGGAGAAAATTAAGTTAAATAGTATTAAAGTTGAACTCCAGCACGTTTGAAGCTAAAGTTCGTCGCTAGAGGAGGTCGAATTCTGTCAGAAGCCAAAAAACAGCACAGATCAGTGTTTCCTCGGTGGAGATCTCACTGTGGCAGTGAGTCTGTCAAGGCAACAAACTAGTGTAGTGATGGGGGCAAGTTCTGAACTTCCACGTAAAACGACGATTTGCTTCACACTGAAGAAGCTTAACACCACTTTAACCCATCTGACAACAGCCACGAGTCTAACAAACAAAACGCTCTGCCTGGTTCACTCATTAGTGTCTGGAAATGTTAGAAAACAACTTAGAGACAAATGATAAAGAAAAGAGTTGTTTTTTCATTTTCTTATTTTTGGTTCTACATTGAAAAACGAATGAACGAATGATACATGGATTGTTCTCTAATGGGTTGTTTTCATTACTATAACTTCTATAACTTGCTTTTCAAGATGAAATGTCGGTTCTTGGTCTCTGATTTTAAAAAAATAAATTTCCCCTAAGACTTATACTCCGAAAAATACGTTAAGTATATGGTTAAATTGAGATTATTAATTTGACTATAGCAAAAATAATAATAAAAATGTGTGTATGTGCTTGCCAAAGGTTCCTAGGAAGGTTCTGCAAATGCACTCACCGGCATTTGGGCGAATGCAGCCGTGATCTCAGCTTATGTCCTGATCCAAATGGTTTGTTGCATATTTGTGACACTCGGCGTTAAGGGGTTAAACGTGGTGAAATGATCTGTCCGTACAGCAAGATCACTTCACTTGCCACGTTCTCTTAAAATAAACGACCTCTAGACTCGAAAGAAGCCGTCTCAGAACTCGTTAAGTCGATAATAAACCTGAAAACAACATGAAAAACCTGATGTAAGTTTTCTTTTCCAGATCAGAGAAATGTGCAGTGCAACAGCTTCGATGCAAATCCACCACGGGGCTTTTTCTATCTTTCCTCCACCTTTCCTCTTAACCTCCTCTCCGCTCTCCTCCAAACACTCCCCTCTTCCCCCCCGTTACCCTCTCCGCCGCCATCCCCTCTGGACCTCCGAACCGCCGCCCCCGCCCTCCCTCCTCCGCTCCCCCGGCTCCGAGCGCTCGTTCTGGGCCCGCTGTCTGTTCTCATTCCCCTCTCGGACGACAAGTAATTTGGGGGAGAGAGGAGCAGGAGCAGATGACCAGTGGCTTTTTGACCTTTTCGGGCTCGATTTCGCCGACGCTCGCCGCGAATATGGCAATCGGGAAGCGTATTCGTGACACCTCCATCTAACCAGGGCCGGACCACACACACTATTACAATGTCAGTTTTCATCTAAGTGCAGGGCCCCGGCGGTGAGAGCGGAGGGGAAAAAAAAAAACAGCGGATAAGGCTGCGGAGGGAAGCGGCCGGGGAGAGGGAGGGCGCAGGGGTCTAAGCCACACTCCTGTTAGCATACTTGACTCCAGCGCTGTCAGTCAGTGCTGGTTTAGCCGCGGACGTTTTGTACGGCGGGGTGTGTGAAAGGGCAGATGGAAATACGAGCGCTGGATTTCGGGGTTGAGTCTGAAGTCAAGTGGAAAATACTGTGAGGTACGTTCAAGAAACTGAGCTGTGTCTGCGGCTCGTTTAGAGCGAATATGACAGGACGGGCCGAGCATTTCACTAAGACAAAGTCATAATAATCACATTAAATCGACATTTAAAGGTGCATTGTGTAACTTTTCTGGTGGAGGGTTCTGAAAATCTCTGTTTTTCTATATATTTTTGAGCTATAAAATCACTTTCATTGGATAAACATAAGGTAGAACTGTTGAGACCTGGTTTAGTTCTGGTTTAGACCAGGTTTAGTCCAAATTTAGACTTTGTTTACTTCTGGTTTAGTCTAGGTTTAGACCTGGTTTACTCTAGATTTAGACCTCATTTAGTCCAGGTTAAGTTCCGGTTTAGACCAGGTTTAGTCCAAGTTTAGACCTGGTTTAGTTCTGGTTTAGAAATGGCGTAGTCCTGGTTTAGACAAGGCTTAGTTCTGGTTTAGACCTGGTTTACTCTAAGCTTAGACATGGTTTAGTCTAGGTTTAGACCTGGTTTAGACCTGGTTTAGTCCAGGTTTGGTTCAGGTTTAGACCAGGTTTAGTTCAGGTTTAGACCAGGTTTAGTTCAGGTTTAGACTTGGTTTAGTTCTGGTTCAGACATGGTTTAGTTATGTTTAGATCTGGTTTAGACCTGGTGTAGTCCTGGTTTAGACTTGGCTTAGTTCTGGTTTAGACCTGGTTTAGTCCAGGTTTTGACCTGGCTTAGTTCTGGTTTAGACCTGGATTAGTCCAGGTTTTGACCTGGCTTGATTCTGGTTTAGTTCTGGCTTGGTTCTGGTTTAGTTCTGGTTTAGACCTGGTTTAGACCAGGTTTAGTTCTGGTTTGGTTCTGGTTTGGGGAGGTTGTCTTATAAAAAATGCCATTTAAAAACACCTCTAAAATAAAATAATAAAATCAGTGCAGCTGTAGTCACTGCGTGAGGTAAAATGATAAAATATGTTTATTTTGTAATTCAAATTGTCTTAAAGGGGCCGGTCAGAGTCGACTAAAGGACCGTTTGTGGCCCGCGGGCCGGACGATGCTCGGGTCTGCCTCACACGGTCCTGAAACCTTCTGGCTACGAGGCGAGAGCTTATCCACTGCTCCACCCATGTCCTGTCACTTTATGTGTGTCCAACAGAATAACTCTGTACAAAGTGTTTTTTATACACACTACATGTCCCATAATCCTCTGCTCCATCAGCCGGCCTCCCTGCACACTCTGCTATGCTACGTTAGATTAGCGCTTCAATCTTTGTCACTTCCACGCGGGGCCCGGGCGCATTATATCTGCTCTAAATCACCGCGCGCCGTTCTATTACCGCCCCGGCTCCCCAGACCCGCCGTCAGCCCGGCCTTTAAGTCGCTGTGGAGAATCCGAGATGCACGGGCCCCAAACACGTGTAGTTACATGTACGTGCAGAGGGGGGCGGCGGCATCGCGGTGTGACCAAACGGAGCGCCGGAGACAGCCCAGTCCATTATGGTTCAGCGAGAGCGTGGAGAAAGGAGAGAAAGTGCCATTAGACTGTGCATTAAAAGTCCTTTGTCAGAAATTATGTGCAGGAGACGAGGAGCAGGGATAAATAAGTCAGTTCTGCGTTTTCTTAGGATGTGATGCAAACCAGTATAAGCCACAAAGACCTGTCAGCGCGGCATAAACATTATTTTCAGGCTTTTTTTTCTTGGTTAAAAGTCAGATATTATGCATTATTTGTACAGAACCGTGCCGTGTTTGTAAAGAGAACGCCTGCTTTCCATTAGCTGGTGCTGTTCCACATTAACTCCAGTGCATTTTCAATGGGAGAGTTTTTCACAACAGCCAGAACTGCCCGGCTGTAGGTTTGCAGAACTTCCGGTCAATGGTTTTCTGTGGTAAAATGTGTGTGTAAATGTCTGGGCGTTTTCTCCACCAGCTTCATAAATCTGCCCCATCACCAAATCTTCAACCAACGAGGTCCACGAAGGAGAAACATCGAACAACTATCGAGGTAAGAAAGACGAAAGCTTAAAGGAGAACGACGATGAGCATCAGTGAACTACTGGGTCCTAGAGATGTGTCGCATTTGAGCTGCACAAATCTATGCTCATATCCACATCAGGAGATCTAATTTTAATTATTGATTCAGAAAATATAATAAAAATATTCAATCTTCTGTTATTTTAACGTAAGTTTTGCTCAGTAGTTCACTAATGCTAGACAGTTCGTTATTTTGGACATAGTTACTCATTTCCTGGTGAGTGTTGGAGACGTGTGGAGACTACATCTTCCCCCAGTCCTTGTATTTGCAGAGGTTGCTGGTGCTAGGCTAGTGCATGTCAATGGCCACAGTCGTCCTGCCACTAAAAACAGTCTGACCCACTCCACAGACCTGAGGGAAAACTATTAGAACTCCAGACTGTCCATGTGAACGTCTGTGTCCAGAGAATCATTTTAGAAGTAAAACCAACCCTTGGATTTGAAGGATTTCTGTCTGAGCAGCAGTGAGTTGTACTTCCTGATAGAAGCTCGGCAGCGGCGGACTGATATATGAGAAAATAGTCCCTCAACATGCGACGATTTATGCAATGCAAAATATGTTATGGTCATGAATAAAACAGAAGTAACTTTGTAACTAAGTCTGAATGCGACACATCTCTAGGACCATAACTTTAGTGTTGCTCAGTTGTTCACTAATGTTGTTGTCCTTTCTCCTTTAAGCTTTCGTCTTTCTTACCTCGATAGTTGTTCGATGTTTCTCCTTCGTGGACCTTGTTGGTTGAAGATTTGGTGATGGGGCAGATTTATGAAGCTGGTGGAGAAAACACACAGACATTTACCACAGAAAACCATTAACTGGAAGTGCTGCAATTCTGTAGCGGGACACTTCCGGCTGTTGTGAAAAAGGTGTATTAGCTTCCAAATATCGCAAACTATAAAAAAACAGGTCTGTTTTGGTGACTGATGTTTAGTCACCGGGTGTAATGCTGAGTTACACCTGGTGAGAAGTGTTTGAGGTGACAAACACCTCTTTGGACGCCTCTTCATTTGAGATCAGGCCATGGTCAGGACACGTCTCCCTCACATTTCAGAATTGTTCGTTTTGTCCCCCACATTAATCATAAAAAAATAATTTGTTCATCCAGCATTGTTTCGAAACAATCCATTCCACTTAATGGCGATCCGCTCCGGGTTTCCGTGTTGCCTGTGTGCGCACGTGTTGCCGAGGACTCATCAAAAAGTTCATCCAGCGTTGTTTCCCAAAACAATCCATTCCACTTAATTGCTGAGACATACACATACCACTGACGATCCGCTCCAGGTTTTATATGTTGCCTGTCTGCGCGTGTGTTGCCTGGAACTCATCACATGCAAGTGAATCGTCAGTGCAACAGTTAGCTTCAGTTAGCTTCAGTTAGCTTCAGGTAGCTTCAGTTAGCTTCTAGGCTGCTCGAAGGAGGTAACGTCAGCCCCATCCAGCTTTTTGTCAAAACCCTATTTTTGTTCTGTCCCTCAAACTTAAGCCTAGGCCATGTTAAATCAATGTTCAACTGAACAATGAAATATTAAGAGTAAGTTTGCTTATTTTAGCTTAGGCTAACAGTAAGAGATCCTTCTTGGTGGTTGGAGGTATTCTTGGTTGATGAGCAGTGTTTTGATACTTGCTCCCTTCCCAAACAGACACTAATGGACATAAGGAAATTCCTGACAAAGAAACGGAAAATAAGTCAAAATTACTATGGTGGAAATGTTATTGCAGTTAGTTGGCTTCTCAATGTTATCAGCTAGCATTTCAACTGGAGTTATTTTCTCCGGTGGAAATGTTAATGCAGTTAGCTGGCTGGTCAATATTATCAGCTAGCTTAATATTAGTATTTCATCCAAATTCAATGATGGCATAAAAACTATCATTGATTTATTTGTGATGACAAACATGAGGCAAAGTCTGCTCTTTCTGGGCCCCCCCACATTATGAAAGCTTGTGATGCCCATAAACTCTTAAAACTCTTTGCTATGCAGTGATTTTTGCCGCAGAAACGTTGGACCAGCCTTTATGTAGATTTTTAACGCTAGTGGTTAGCACCGAAATGAGCAAACATGCAAACTAACACCAAATATTTCTTAAATCTTTAAATCTGAGCCACAACCATTCATCTGCTTTGTCTACAAATATTCAAAATTCTTATTCTTTTACTGTCTACAGTACAGGGACAGAATGTTAATATCAGTATAGGGTGACCAGATTTTCAAAATAAAAAACTGGGACATTCCTGGTTTGAGGTGGTTGTTAATAATAAAATTGTGAAACGAGTGCTTAATTAAGGAAAACTGTTCTGCTCTTGGCACTAATGTGAGTCAGTATAATCACATTTTCTTTGTGTTTTGGTCATTTTTAAGCCGCTTTTCTGTATTTTACTTAAACAAATGACAGTTTACGCCTCTCTTTACTGTCGGCAGGGATCAGATTGGTCAAAAATAGGGACACCGGGGACATTTCTTGTATAAAACTGGGACAAATCACTGGTTTTGGATAAATCTGCTGGGGCAGGGGACACAGGGCTTTAACCTGGGACTGTCCCGGGTAAATAGGGACGTCTGGTCACCCTGTATCAGCACCAGGATGTGTGCGGAGTCATTCTAAACCTGCTCTTGAGTATCTCTTCGACGATATTTCAAGTAATATTCATGTACAGACAGACGCCACAGTCCTACAGATGCTAAATGTACTGGGATCTTGGGTTTGCACTCCCCCTACTGGCAGAAGAGGGAATTACCACTAGAAAAACAAACAAAAACTAGAGTGGGCTTCACTTTTCCGACATTTTAACACAAGCATGCAGCTCTAATGAAAGTGATGTGTAGCTCAGAGCTGCCTGCACCTCTGTATATCTGTACTGAGGACTAACTTTGCATAAATACATGGGGGAAAAAGTCTGATACGGATCTTTTAAACACTGACTTTCTCCTCTCGGTGTTATAAATTCCCATTCTCAGCTCTTGCCGATGTAAAAGTCTAATTGGCGGCGTCTCGGGGGGGCAGGAGGAGGCCGCGCTCTCCTCTGGGCTGTAAATGACCTGGACTCGTGTGTCTGAGTGATGCGATCCTCCCCGGACAGTGTCATCTGCCTCTCTCCAGGGGGCGCTCCTCCTCATTCCAACACATTTGCCTTTCGTATTAGTCGGCTGTCAGCTGTTACATCAATCCCAGTCCTCCTCCACCTCCTCCTCCTCCTCTCCAGACAGGTATCACTCCTCTTTCCTCTCCTCTGGGTCTCTGCATCTCCATCTGACCATCATGACGAGAACGAGTAAAAGAGTTGCACCAAAATGAGGTTCACGCAAAAAGTGCAAAAGTGTATTAATAGTCTGTTTATGCATTACTTGGGATCATTTCTCTTTTAGAAATGTTACAGCTTTAAATTTCATGCTATGATTGGAAAAAAGGGCAAAAGCAATTCAGACCCGGTGCTTAAAAGAAGTCTATATCCTCCTGAGACCCGGCCTATTCACTTCTGTCCTTTATAACCACTCGATCTTTTAAGTGTTTTGAGACAGACTCTTAATTCTTGTTGTACTTTGTAGAGCACGTCCAGGTCTTTCTGCTCATATGTGATTTGTTTGGCTGGGACTTTTGGAACCATAATAAATATCCTTCATTCGTACCATTTAAAATTTTAATTTTCACATGTATTTGTATTTCTTAACCCTTTAAGATTCAATCTAGCAATTAGTTTAATAATTCTGATGTTTGTGTCTAGCAAAATTAACAAAATCTAAATGCTCAGGTGTTCATTTACCTCCAAATAGATAGAAAATAACAAAAATATATATATTGCAATACACTTTTTTCTTCAGGTCCAGGGAGGATATACAGTATATCCTGCACTTTTACTTTTTTTTAAGGTATTACAGCTGAACTTTTGTTTCCAGAGCATTAAAGATGCATCTAAATCTGTCTCATTCTCAGTATACGGCACAGACTCTATAAAGAAATGGCCAAAGTGTTCAGTGATGCTCACATAAAGCTCGCAGTGCTCACGCTTACAAGAGGCTCTGTGTTACGAATAGGATTTTTTTTGACGGGCAAAATAGCGAGAAAAAAACCCCCAACAGGATCACGGAAAGTGGGTTAATACGAACATTTTCAGACCAAAAGCAGCAGTGGCAGAGAGAGGGACGGCAATATTCTAACGTCAATCAATGGGAGCCGGAGTGAACTTCCTAATTGGAAGAAACGCGGGAGCTAGTGCGTCATGTACAGTCTGCGGCAGGAGTCTCCAACCGTTTTCCTCCGGTGAGTTAACTTTACAAAACGAAAATGCCAAAGAGCTGCTCATTTTAGCGGCCGCAAGAAATTGAGAATATCATAAGAAAGAAAGGTAAGCCTTTGGGTACAGTTACATGCAGATAAAACCTAAACCACCGTCCATTTACAGGGTATTCCCCGGTTTGACTACCCCAAATTTAAGACTTTTTTTAAGACCACTTAAATGAAAATTAAGACCAACATCGCACCCATTATGTGGACGAAAAACAGCAGATCCAGAGTGTCGGAGAAGGAGGAAGGAGAGAAACTGAGTCTGAGCCTGCGACACCTCAGCCCACTCCCACATCCCGCTCACAAATCCAAAGAGACGTGGAGGAAAGTCCGGAGAGACGACTGGAGGAGCCGGATCGAAGGACGACACAACGAGCACCAACCACCGGGATTATTTTGAAGAAGAAGAAACGTTTACATCAGGGGTGCCCAAACTTTTTTCATCTAGGGCCACATATTAAAACACAGAGCAGCGTGAGGGCCGATCGGGGGTCATACACTGATGATCAAAACAGTGAGTAATTCAAATCTGTGCATTTATAACAGGTCTGAATGACCCTCCAGACCTCTGTTCAGGCTTAGACCCTCAGAAGGACACACTACATTTGCTTGATCAAGGTAGATTTCAAAAACATGCAGTAAAAAGTACTACTTGTGGTAGTATGGGCCAATTCACCTGGAAGCCTGAGGGCCAAAAACAATTGGTCTTAGGGCCACATTTGGCCCCCGGGCCATAGTTTGGACATGCCTGATTTACAGGGTATTCCCCGGTTTGACTACCCCAAATTTAAGACTTTTTTTTAAGACCACTTAAATGAAAATTAAGACCAACATCCCACCACATTTTATATTGTTGTGGCCATACCGGCTCGTCAAAGCCTGATCCCGTCAGATCTCAGAAGCTAAGCAGGGCCGGGCCTGGTTAGTACTTGGATGGGAGACACTGGGAATTCCAGGTGCCACAGGGGGGCGCCAGTGGCAAAAACTGTCGTAGTGTCCTTAGGCAAGACACAGCACCCACATTGCCTAGTATGAAAGTGGTGTGTGCGTGAATGGTGGTGGTGGTCGGAGGGGCCGATGGCGCAGATTGGAGCCTCACTTCCGTCAGTCTGCCCCAGGGCAGCTGTGGCTACAATAGTAGTTTACCACCACCGGGTCTGGAGTGAATGAATAATGCTCTGTAAAGCGTCTTTGAGTGTCTTGAAAAGCGCTATATAAAACTGATGCATTATTATTATTATTATTATGTGGACGAAAAACAGCAGATCCAGAGTGTCGGAGAAGGAGGAAGGAGAGAAACTGAGTCTGAGCCTGAGCCTGCGACACCTCAGCCCACTCCCACATCCCGCTCACAAATCCAAAGAGACGTGGAGGAAAGTCCGGAGGAGCCGGATCGAAGGACGACGCAACGAGCACCAACCACCGGGATTATTTTGAAGAAGAAGAAACGTTTACATGATCGAGGTGTAACTTAATTCAGCTTTAAAATCGGAATAAACCCCCCACTTACTTCAGAATTAAGGTTAAATCTGAATAATCATTTTCATTAAGTGTTTACACGGTCTTTCTAAAGCAATTAGAAGAAGAATTAATCTTATTCAGAATTAAATTATTAAAGCTCTCATGTAAATGTGGCAACTGATAGATCAAGTTGACAGTTCCCTTAACGCCTCATGCCCATATTTTTGTCAAACGTTCAGAAACACCAAGATTAAACTTCTTTTAATCGTTCTTACACCTTACGCTTTCGTGTGCACATACAATTCTTCCGTCAAACAAGAATTCACAGAAGCTAATTCAAGTTCAAATTATAACTTTTCAAAAAATCTCGAGCATTTCCCATGACTTTGTTCGTAAGTTTGTACAAAAAGCTCGGCCTTGAGAGACGTATCTGAAATCTGTCCTCAAACATCACCTTCACTGCTCGTCCAGCTCAAAACGCTGAACCTCTATAGAACCCACTCCGTCCCATTTACGCCGCTCTGTTCTCCTCATAATGGAATAATTAATGAGTCTTTTCAAGTGAAACAAATAAAGGGTTAGTTTGAACCTAAAGATATCAAAACGTCACTGGAATCACAGCGTTAATATAAAAGGGTCGTTCTGCACATGCTCAGTGGAGATCTGAAGAAAAGGAAGGTTCAAAAGCGACGAAACTCCAAAACCTGAAGGCATTAAAGGGCCCAGATGACTCCGCGCTACGACCTGGGCTATAATGTAATTTCCTCGTCGCAAACAGACCTGGATTTGTGTTTTGTTTCATTCATACAAGCTACCCCTTCATGACATCACAAGGTGGAACGGAGCATTTTTAGCTTTGCAGATGTAGACTGACTAATAATGCTGAGGGGGAGGGTTGGGCGGTATCCAAATTTTGATCCCGTTAAACCTTCTCAGCGTTTTCCCGGGGTTTACGGTATTACTGTGACTAATTAAAAATGATTTTGTACCATTCAGAAACAGAGTCGCAGCTTTATATCTGAAGATGAGGCACAAGTTCTGATCAAACCAAACTTTGCAGCGCGTTCGATCGCATCACGAGCTGTTTTTATCAGTGCTGATACTGTATGCAAATGAGCCGTGAGGTTTGAAGTTTGGTTTGTGTAAAACGTAAACAAATGTGCCAAAGCTGCATTAAACACATTATTACTCAAAGTCTAGAATGAGCGGAGGAAATGTAGAGCGGAGGAGAGGACCAATCACAGCCCTGATCGTCTGCAGTGTTTTGAGGCGTTGTTAGAAAGTTCGGGAGGTGTAAGTCGGTCGGCACAAACACGTTTTGATGCCGAACCATAAATTGTTCTTTACCGTCTCCTCCGTGAAAGTCTGACTTCGTCCTCGAGTGGGAACTTCCTCCTCTTCAGCCTCGTCCCCTCTCGACTCTCGGCTTCAGTAAAACGTCTCCATCACAAACTTTTGGGCTCGGCGTCGCACACGAAGCGTCAGTCAGGTTTTTTTCTTCTTCCTCGCTGCGTGTGGATGGAAATCTCCGAGCGGAACCACGTCTGAAGAGGAGAGAGAGCGGAGGGGAGGAAGTCCTGCTGTGGGTTTAGGTCCTTATGCAGATTTTTTTAATGACGATAATGAAACTGATACCGCTGCTACTTTTTGATACCGCGACACACCATAACACCGTATCACCGTATTACCGCCAAACCCTCGTTGAGGGAGGGGTTCTCTCTCTGTTGGGGTTGAGGAGTCGTGCAGAAAAAAGTGTGGATAGTGATGAAGATGTTAGGATGGTGACTTTATAACTTTTATGACTCATTATAAATGCAAACTAAATGCTAAAGTGTTTCAGTGTTTCACAAATCATGATTTTTTTAACAATATTAGTAATAGTTCTTGGTTTAAATTTGCCGTTTGGGTTTTTGTGTCAGTGGCATAAATTATTTTCAGTATTACTGTTTTTGGTTTATTTACTTCACACATAAATCACACCTCAACCTTGTTATCGTGACAGCCCTCATTTTTAGTGAATGGTAAAATATTGGTATTGTAAAGGTTTCAATAATAATACCGCACACCAGACTCTCTCTTTTCCTTTCTGTCTGTTGGGGGATGAGAGGAGTAGGTTTTTTTTTTTTTTGTTTAAACTTCAACCTACTTCTTTTGGGCACCAGAAATGGTCCCAAATTTGTACATGTCCTTATGTTTGTAATGTGAGGCTCAAACAACTAAAACTGAATGAATGAGTCTCTGTTCTCTCTCTCTTTCTCGCTCTTTCTCTCTCTGTTGACAGGGGAGAGGTGTGGATCTCTCTTTCTTTCTCTCTCTCGCTCTGTTGGGAGGGAGAGGTGTGGATTTCTCGATCTCTCTCTTTTTCTCTGTTGACGGAGAGACGTGTGGATCTCTTTCTCTCTCTCTCTCTCTCTCTGTTGGAGGGTGAGAAGGAGAGAGCTGTCTCTTTCTCTCTCTCTCTCTCTCTCTCTTCTGGGAGGTGAGAGGGGGAGAAAGAGTCTCTCTCTATCTCTCTCTCTGACTCTCCCTCCATCTCTCTGTTGGGGGATGAGAGGGAAAGAGGTGTGGATCTCTCTGTCTCTCTTTCTCTCTCTTTTGGGGGGTATTTGGGAACAGGAGTGGATCTCTTTCTCTCTCTCCGTCTCTCTTTCTCTCTCTTATCCCTCTCTCTGGTGGGTGGTGATAGGAGAAGAGGTGTGGATCTTTCTCTTTCTATCTCTCTTTTTAGGGGTGAGGAGAAGGGGAGAGGTGTGGATCTACCTCTTTCTCCCCCTCTCCCTCTCTCTCTCCCTCTTTCTCTATTGGGTGGTGAGTGGGGGGAGGTGTCTCTCCCTCTTTCTCTCTCTCTTTCTCTCCCTCGGTTGCAGACAGCTGACCTTCACCGCAGACACGCTCCACTGAACGCGCCGCCATCAAACACGCTTTAAAGTTGTTCAATTAGATTACCCATTCACTCATTTTCTCTGCGCCGCAGCGAGAAACAGAAAGAGAGGACGAGAAAGAGGAGGAGAAAGAGAGGAGGACGAGAAAGAGAGGAGGACGAGAAAGAGAGGAGGACGAGAGAGAGAGGAGGACGAGAGAGAGAGGAGGATGAGAAAGAGGAGGACGAGAGAGAGGAGGACGAGAAAGAGAGGAGGACGAGAGAGAGAGGAGGACGAGAGAGAGAGGAGGACGAGAAAGAGAGGAGAAAGAGAGAGAGAGGAGGACGAGAGAGAGAGGAGGACGAGAAAGAGAGGAGGACGAGAAAGAGAGGAGGACGAGAAAGAGGAGGAGAAAGAGAGGAGGACGAGAAAGAGAGGAGGATGAGAGAGAGAGGACGAGAAAGAGAGGAGGACGAGAAAGAGAGGAAGACGAGAAAGAGAGGAGGACGAGAAAGAGAGGAGGACGAGAAAGAGAGGAGGACGAGAGAGAGAGGAGGACGAGAGAGAGGAGGACGAGAAAGAGAGGAGGACAAGAGAAAGGAGGATGAGAAAGAGAGGAGGACAAGAGAGAGGAGGATGAGAAAGAGGAGGACGAGAAAGAGAGGAGGACGAGAAAGAGAGGAGAAAGAGAGAGAGAGGAGGACAAGAGAGAGGAGGACGAGAAAGAGAGGAGAAAGAGAGGAGGATGAGAGAGAGAGGAGGACGAGAAAGAGAGGAGGACGAGAGAGAGGAGGGAAAGAGAGGAGGACGAGAAAGAGAGGAGAAAGAGAAAGAGAGGAGGATGAGAAAGAGAGGAGGACGAGAGAGAGGAGGGAAAGAGAGGAGGACAAGAAAGAGAGGAGAAAGAGAAAGAGAGGAGGACAAGAAAGAGAGGAGGATGAGAAAGAGAGAAGAAAGAGAGGATGAATAATACATAAGCAATAACACTATAGAAATGTACCTGTTTCATCCCATATACTAGTTTTGTTCTGATACATTTTTTTGTGGATCTGATATCGATACTTGGCCTTGTTGTACTCGCCGATACCGGAGTGTGAGGGAGACTTAGGTTATTCAAGTCTGTATCATACAAAAGCCAAAAGCGCCTCTTTTAAAAAGCTATTGTTTCAGAAAATTTGCCCAAAAAAAAAGGAGATTTTGAGGACTGAAGTTTTAGTTAAATGTACAGTGGTCGTGATTGGTGCTGATTTAAGTATTTTTACTTTTCTACTTCTTCACGTTGTATCACAGAGCACAGATTAAAACAACATTGAGGCCTGTAAAAAGATGTTCATCCCCGGATCACGTGGATCATCATTAAGTCCAGCGTCCACACCAAAGCCTGCGTGAAGTTGGCTCCATCAAAATCTTTTGTGCTTCATTTGTGCTGCAAAAAGTTTCATTTGTGCTGCTTTAGTTTTGGAGAAATTAATGATTCTTTTATAGGTCAAATTGGGGTCAGCCAGGGCCCTGGAAGCTACAAAATGCACTAAAACGCCCAAGATGGAGTCAATCGTTTGTGCTTCGTTTGTGCTGCAAAAAGTTTTGTTTGTGTGATTCTGGTTCTTAAGATATTCTCAGTTTTATTTTCAGCCGATGACGTCGTCCAGAACCTCAGAATGTGAAACAGCCTCAAAACAGGCAGAAGATTATACGAAACGTTTGTATTTTGTTTGTGCTGTGACGATTTTCATTTGTGTGAGTAGATTTCAAAAATTATTAATTATTATTTTTTCGGAAATTATATGACGTCACCTCCGCTCAGCTGACACAGCAACTTTAAGAAAGATAAACAATCTCAGGCTGTGGAAAAGTCTGTATTAATACATAAAATATGAATCAAAAGGAAGTCACTAAAGCCCGATACAGACTTTTCCACAGTCTTAGATTGTTTATCTTCACTAGTTTTGCGGAGTTTTGCTAAAGCTTTTGATAAAGATGTTATATGAGCGGAAATAACGTCATATACTGTAATTTCTGCAAAAATAATAATTAATCATTTTAGAAATCTACTTGCACAAATGAAATACAACTGTTTCGTATAATTTTCTGCCTGTTTTGAGGGGCTGGATAATGTCATCGGCTGAAAATAAAACTGCGAATATCTTTCTTATATATCTTACCTGTTTTAATCGTACTTAATTTGTTTATGATGGTGTAAGACGACCTTGAGTGTCCAGAAAGGCGCCTAATAAATAAAATGTATTATTATTATTATTATCTTAAGAACCAGAATCGCACAAACAAAACTTTCTGCAGCACAAAATAGCACAAACAAAGCACAAACCGTTCACTCAATTTTGGGTGTTTTAGAGCATTCTGAAGCTTCCTGGGGCCTGGATTACCCCAATTTGACCTATAAAAGAATCGTTAATATCTCCAAAACTAAAGCAGCACATGTATTTTCAGAAAAACAGAGTGGTATTGGATCGGTGATTTGGTCTGAGGACTCGCCAGTACATCTGAGCAATGGGAACCCCTCTACTGTTACTATTATTCCATCCCCTTTAATATAAACATGTATTTGTCCTCCCGGAGTGGCCCCGTCTGCCTGTACGTGCGATCTGCTGCATTCAGTCGTCACGCCGGCTGACAGATCAGGTGACCACATCACTTTGTACGGCCCGCGTCCCGTCTCCACCCGCTCTGACAGGCCTCACATTAAAATTCAACACACACTCAATGTTCCTGTGCTCCGACATGCATCTATCAGCACACGGGGCTGACGTGTGGGGCTGCGGGGCCGGGGGGAGGGGGGACGCTGGGGGGAAAAAAGCTTTACATGATTCAAATGAGGAGAATACAAGAAGTGAATACGAGTACTTTTGACTTAAAGGTCCTAAATTACACAAAATGGACTCTTGTCTCTCTCTTAAGGCATGTTATAATGTTGTTTCACCTTCAAAAACACACCCGGAGTTGTGTTGTTTTTGTTTGTTTCGTTTACACATGTTTGAGTGATCATTACAGGCTCTAATCACGCTTATCGGAAGATGTTTGGAAAAATGCGGATGAAGACTTCCGGTGGAGTTCCCGACTCTGGGCGTGTGATAAAACTGTGGATGCAGCAGCTTTCCATGAGGGACGTGACTCTAATCGCAGCTTCCATTAAACTTTTTTTTTATTATGTTACACAAATTATAATATATAAATTAATAAGCAGTTTATAGAAGGAAAAGAAAGAATACAGCCACATCTCAACATCTAGATCAGGGGTGTCAAACTCATTTTGGTCCGGGGGCCGTATGCAACCTACTTTGATCCCAAAAGGGCCGGATCAGAAAACTCAGTTCTCTCTTCAAGTTATTGTATTTTTCTCCGTGTCTCATAGTGGTGTTTAAGATTATATTCCTCGAGCAACGCCACTTGTGCCAAACACACTGAGCACAGATTTCTCATTCACCTCTGTCAACAAATAAGAATTAGACTATTTTTCTTGGGAAATCCTGGACTCAGCATCTGCTTTTCTCATTTTTTGACATTTTGCTGATGAGGGTCACGGTCGACAGTCAAAACGATGGTCCTTTAAGAGAGTTTGGAAAGAGGAAAGTCTTCATTTGTGCTGCTCTGGTGGGAGTTGCAACGTACAGAAATGCCGGAGACGCTGCTATGCTAAACGGTGCAAAAAATTAACAGAAAAATCTAAAAATTTTAAGTATTTTAATAGAAAAATCAGCCGAGGGCCAGATTAAGGGTCTTGGAGGGCCGGATCTGGCCCCCGGGCCGCATGTTTGACACATGTGATCTAGATGAAGAAAAACAGGCCATTTTCTCAGAGTTTCTATCACCAACAGAGCCCAAAGGAAGTCGTCGTCCACATGTTTCCAAACGTCTTCTGGTTTTGTGACGTAAGCGTGAACAGAGCCTATTAGTCTGTCTACATCTCTGAAGCTAAAAAAACCCAAAACGCTCAGTTCCAGCTTATGACGTCATGAAGTGGTAGTTTGCAAGAGAACAGCTCCTTTTAGTACAGGAAAGATTGCCAACTCCAGGGCTGAAATGATTCAAATGTATTTATTCATTTATGTATTTAGTTATTGCTCGTGCTATTATTTTGAGGACAACAAATCTGACAACATAAATACGTGATCCAACCATTATTTGCCTCGTCTTTGCTGCATGAACCAAAGGAACTGGAAGAAGATAAATCTTAAAATCTTATAAACCCTGTTCCTTTACACAGATCAAGAAGAAGAAGAATAGACGTTTCTTTACATGATTCTAGTGAAGGTGTGTGGACTTTAAAAAACACAACGGAGCGCTCCCTGTATTACCACATGACATCACAAGGTGGAACAGAGTGGTTTCTGTTTGAGAGAAAAACTCTAAAAGACTAAAACAGCAGCGTTTGTATGTGAAACATGTGCGAAGGAAACAAAAAACACAACTCCAGGTCCGTTTGTGACGAGGAAACAACATTATAACAGCTGGGGTGTGCAAAAATACTGAAATATCAATATATCATATCCTTTAATGTAAAGATACAGTATAAATATCATGGGCTACTGTACCGATATATATCACCAACAATAGGTTTTGTATATTTTACTAAATTATTTTGTTACAGCACTACAGTTTTGTCATTTGACATATTTACAGTTTTGAGGATTAAAATGTTTGTGTTTCATTTTGCACAAGAAGTGGTTTAACAAAGACTTTTAGTATCAGAGCCATGATTTAGTCATTAGTTTTAATTGAAACACATGAAATTGATTTCAAATATATCATATCGAACCGAAAGTGCACTGTATCGAGATATATATCGTATCGTGGCCTGTGTATTGTATCGTGGCCTGTGTATCGAAATATATATCGTATTGTGGCCTGTGTATCGAGGTATGTATCGTATCATGGCCTATGTATCGTATCGTGGCCTGTGTATAGAGGTATGTATCGTATCGTGGCCTGTGTATCGAGGTATGTATCGTATCGTGGCCTGTGTATCGAGGTACGTATCGTGGCCTGTGTATCGAGGTATGCATCGTATCGTGGCCTATATATCGTATCGTGGCCTGCGTATCAAGGTACGTATCGTATCGTGGCCTATGTATCGAGGTTAGTATCGTATCGTGGCCTGTGTATTGAGGTAAGTATCATATCGTGGCCTGCGTATCGAGGTTAGTATCATATCGTGGCCTGCGTATCGAGGTTAGTATCATATCGTGGCCTGTGTATCGAGGTAAGTATCGTATCGTGGCCTGCGTATCGAGGTTAGTATCATATCGTGGCCTGCGTATCGAGGTTAGTATCATATCGTGGCCTGTGTATCGAGGTACGTATCATATCGTGGCCTGTGTATCGAGGTAAGTATCGTATCGTGGCCTGCGTATCGAGGTATGTATCATATCGTGGCCTGTGTATCGAGGTTAGTATCATATCGTGGCCTGTGTATCGAGGTTAGCATCATATCGTGGCCTGTGTATCGAGGTACGTATCGTATCGTGGCCTGCGTATCGAGGTTAGTATCATATCGTGGCCTGCATATCAAGGTTAGTATCGTATCGTGGCCTGTATAAAGGTACGTATCGTATCATGGCCTGCGTATCGAGGTTAGTATCATATCGTGGCCTGCGTATCGAGGTACGTATCGTATCGTGGCCTGCGTATCGAGGTTAGTATCATATCGTGGCCTGCGTGGCCTGCGTATCGAGGTACGTATCGTATCGTGGCCTGCGTATCGAGGTACGCATCATATCGTGGCCTGCGTAACGAGGTAAGTATCGTATCGCCAACTTCTGAACAATACCCGGCCCTAAAACATACTGCAGATCAGAAAATGGCGTAACAGGAGCCGTTTAAGTGTTACGCCGGCGGGCATGTTTTTGATATTAAACATTTCAAATCGAATCGGGACATTTGTCAGGGAAAACGACGTCGGAGCGCGGCGCATTTCTGCAGAACGTCCCCGTGTGTTTCTCTAGATTCACTTTGGGTAATAGGCACATCGCTCAAACGTGTCTCCTGTCAAACACCTGCAGCCGTCACAGCGACAAAAGCCGGGCCGTGCATCTGTGTGGATCTACATAGGAAAACCCCTCCTCCTCCTCCTCCGCCCTTCGTCTTCCTCTCCTCCTCCTCCTCCTCCTCCTCCTCCGTCCTCCCCTCCCCCGTGTGGGCAGCTGACGGAGGAGCCTCTCGCGGTGACATTTACAAATTGCCGGGCCCCGAGCGCGTGTCCCCTGACCTATGATCCTGGTTGTAGCGTTTTGTCACATAATTACAGCGAATCCCAGGGAAGTACCTCCCCCTGTGGCCCACTACTACTACTACTACTACTACTACTGCTACTGCGACTACTACTACTACTACTACTACTACTACTACTACTGCTACCACCTACCACCGCCACTGCCACCTACCTACTGCCACTGCCTACCACTACCACCACTACTACCACTACTGCCACATACCGCTACCACTGCCACCACTGCACCACTGCCACTGCCACTACTACTACCACTACCACCGCACCACTACCACTGTGACTACCACCACCACTACCACTACCACCTACTGCCACCGCTACTACCACTACCACCACCACCGCCACTGCCACCACCACCACTACCACCGCTACCACCACCATCTACTACCACCACCACCGCCACCGCCACTGCCACCGCTACCGCCACTGCTACCGCCATCACCACTACCACCACTACCACCGCTACTACCACTACCGCCACCGCTACTACCACCGCTACTGCCACTACCATCACTACCACCACTACCGCTACCACTGCCACCACCGCTACCACCATCACTGCTACCGCTACCACCACTACCACTACCACCGCGCACCACCATCACCGTGACCACCACCACTACCACTACCACCACCACCACTGCCACCGCTACTACCATCACCACTACCACCGCCACCGCCACCACTACCACTACCACCGCTACCACTACCACTACCGCTACCACTGCCACTACCACCACCACTACTACTACCACTACCATCGCGATCACTACTACCGTGACCACTACCACCACTACCACTACCACTGCTACCACTACTGCTACTGCTACTGCAACTAATACTACTACTGCTACTGCTACTACTACTACTACTACTGCTACTGCTACTACTACTACTACTACTACTGCTACTATTACTACTGCTACTGCTACTGCTACTACTACTACTACTACTACTACTGCTACTACTGCTACGACTACTACTACTACTACTGCGACTACTACTACTGTGACTACTACTACTACTACTACTACTACTACTACTACTACTACTACTACTACTGCTACTACTACTACTACTACTACTACTACTACTACTACTACTACTACTGCTACTACTACTACTGCTAGAAAAAATACATAGTGTGGCTTTAATTATCCTACTTTTCCTTTAGTATTTTATCAGTTTTGTGAGAAAATGACATTCATGAAAACTAAGGAAGAATAAACCGGTTTATTTGTGTCGCGTGTGTAGAAAACCGGCCTCGTATTTGAATATCTGTGTGTATCTGCTGCTCTCCCGCCTGAGCCTTTGTGCACGAGTCACATTTCCAGGACGACATGTTTAAAACATCCTTAAAGCGACGCTGATTGGCCACTTAGGGGAAAATGAGTGTCTGTGGTGGTAATAGTGCAGAACCAAAGCCCTGATGAAGTCAGACGCGCAGGATGTATTCAAACACAGAGGAGCCGCGCCGTCCGGCCAAACGAGCACTTTCACATCTGCACAAAGCAACACGGGCCTCGCTCATTTGGAGATTGGCGTCATCGGTTTGAGATTTCAGGCTCTTTTTCTCTGTGTCAAATCAGGAGGAGGCACAGACTGGTTAACCACAGGAACATGAGGAAAATACGAGCAGATTCACAGGCCGTTAGGGTCACAAATACACAAAATACACCACGTCACACAAACACACCTCCAGAAACCAACGAAGAACATCCAAACTGAACGTTAAAGCCACAGTATATATCTTTATTTTGTTAAAAAAGGTACTACAGACAAATTTTGATCCCGTTAAACCCCAGCATTTTCCCGGGGTGTACGGTATTACTGCGACTAATTCAGAATTATTTTGTAGCTGCACCTAAACCATCAGAAACAGAATCGCAGCTTTATATTTGAAGATGAGGCACAAGTTCTGATCAAACCAAACTTTGCAGCGCGTTCGATCGCATCAGCATCAGTGCACGAGCTGTTTTTATCAGCGCTGATACTGTATGCAAATGAGCTGTATGCAAATGAGCCGTGAGGTTTGAAGTTTAGTTTGTGTAAAACGTAAACAAATGTGCCAAAGCTGCATTAAACACATTATTACTCAAAGTCTATAATGAGCGGAGCAGAGGAAATGTAGAGCGGTGGAGAGGACCAATCACAGCCCTGATCGTCTGCGTCGTTTTGAGGCGTCGTTAGAAAGTTTCTGAGGTGCACGACGGTCGACACAAACACGTTTTGATGCAGAACCATAAATTGTTCTTTACCGTCTCCTCCGTGAAAGTCTGACTTCGCCCTCGAGCGGGAACTTTCTCCTCTTCAGCGCCTCGTCCCCTCTCGACTCTCGGCTTCAATAAAACGTCTCCATCACAAACTTTTGGGCTCAGCGTCGCACACGAAGCGTCAGTCAGGTTTTTTCTTCTTCCTCGCTGCGTGTGGATGGAAATCTCCGAGCGGAACGATGTTCGAAGAGGAGAGAGAACGGAGGGAGGAAGTCCTGCTGTGGTTTTAGGTCCTGATGCAGATTGTTTTGATGATGATAATGAAATCCAACCCTACTACTCAAAAATACTTGAAGTCAGGTACCAAGGCCAGCTGCCACATTTACAGATAGAAGTGTCTGTGACCTATAGATGCCAAAGCGAACATACAGTAAACAGTCCAGTCTGTGAGGTGCACTGGAGGAGGCACTGAGGGCTGAGCCAACACGGTTTAACACAAACAGAACACACACACTGCTGATTCTACACAATATTGAGAGCTTCTGTTGACTGCACTGACGCCATTACTGCTTAAATGCATAAAATGCCCGTCACAAAGCATCAGCTGCTCGATATGACCACATGAGCACACGCAGAGTCAGAACACACCCGCACATCACCGCCGACAGCTGGACAACAGTGTAATGACACGTTTTAACTTTATGTTTCTCATTTGACCAAAACAACAGCAGCTCCTCGCTCACCACTGCTGTCCTCACCACACGAGGACTTTCACACGTTGGGTTCATGTCTCCATCTGGTGCGTAATCCAAACATAAAGTGTGAACGCAACAGTTCATTCATTCTGTGCTCCAGGAGCTTCGAGCATCTATTAAACCTTTGCTCATAGCCCGGGGGGTTTTAAACACTCGTCATGACAACGAACTTAAGTAACAAACATAAACCGCTTCTCTTCTTTTTAAAATAATCCCATCATTTGTCCAAAAAGAAAGTCCAAATCAAAGCAAACACAGATCTTTGTCTTCAAAACTCCGTCAAAACTGAAGCAGACTAAACCAGCACAAACACTCGCCACGCCAACTGGTGGATTCTCCAGTCATGACAGGGCAGGGCCGGGATGAGCGTGCCGCTGGCCTGGGGGCGGGACTAAGCCAACGCAGCAGGGCCGGTGTCTGCCTGTCAATCAACTGCAAAGGGGCAACCTGATTGGTCAGTTTTTACTCTGGAGTCAGCAGCTCACAGACCGAGGCCCAAAGAAAGAGAGAGCATTTCTGAACGTGTAAAACCTAAAATTACACCTAATCTGACAGGATACACATATTTATTTTCTGTTTGAGAGAATTTCAGATCTAAAAAATACAAAAGTGTGATTTCATTGTAATAAAATCATTATTTTTATACGTTTTTGTTCAAATGTCAGGACGAGCAGTGAAGGTCGTGCTGGCTCTGATGCCAACCACTAGAAATCAGGTACTTATTTACTTATTTGAGCAGGTATTTATACTAAAAAAAAGTATAGAATCTTCCCTGAATATCTTTAGAACACGGGTCTCCAGCCTGCAGCTCAGGAGTTACCAGCTCTTCTCCCTCTTCCAAGCAGCTCGCCAAGGTGTTTCTGAATCATAAATATTGTGTTGAATAACTTAATTTAATTTAACTAACTTGATTTAATGAAATGCCCATTACCTTTGTACATGTATCATGCTGATGCCCGTCTTTGTGCACTAATAAATGGATAATAGTTGTGTAAATGTTTTATGGGCACCAAATGTTGCAATGTTCCCCACCAAAGGCCGTTTTATTTATTTACTCAATTTCTTACGGCCGCTAAAATGAGAAACTCTGGCATTTTCATTTTGTAAGTGTAGAAAAAGGTTGGAGACGGCTGCTTTAGAAGGATCTGGAGCTGTATCATAAGTATAAAAGCACAAAGACGAGTATATGTGGACCACTATTGAACCTGCCTGAACCACTGAGGGATCACACGGGTATAAGAGCACATGGAAATATAAAAGAAAATACTACGATTTAATGCTCAAAATCACATTGGACAGTGCTTTTAAGACACTGAAGAGCATAAACAAACTCCATTAAACTGTATTCCACATGTGGGGGAAGGACACAGAGCAACATGATTAACTCATATTATTTATATTCTATTTATATTCACAGAAAACATGTGAAGGACTCGAGCCAAGACACAGTTGCCTTTGTTTACAGCTTTAGAGTCTCCAAATCAAGGTTAAACTGCAATAAAACAATATTCTGAATATCCCTGCATTTAAATCCTCGTGTTTACTAAACACCGGTGATTACGGCGCCGGAAAGACAAAAGAGAGAGTCGTATTTTTGTAGAGATGATCGAGGCCGTTCACGCGATGCTCAAACAAACAAACAAGTGTGAGTCAAAGAGAACGAGGCTGCTTCAAAACAAAGATGAGTTCACGATACGAGGGACGAGGGTAAAGAGGAGGGAGGGTAAAGAGGAGGGAGAGGGTAAAGAGGAGGATAAAGAGGAGGGAGGGTGCAGAGGAGGAAGGATACAGAGGAGGGAGATGTAGAGGAGGGAGGGTAAAGAGGAGGGAAGAGATATAGAGGAGGGTAAAGAGGAGGGAGGGAAGGGGTACAGAGGAGAGAGGGTGCAGAGGAGGAAGGGTACAGAGAAGGGAGGAGATATAGAGGAGGGAGTGTGCAGAGGAGGAAGGATACAGAGGAGGGAGATGTAGAGGAAGGAGGGTGCAGAAGAGGGAGCATGACCAGAGGAGGGAGGGTACAGAGCAAAGAGGGTGCAGAGGAGGGAGGAGATATAGAGGAGAGAGGGTGCAGAGGAGGGAGGGTACAGAGAAGGGAGGAGATATAGAGGAGGGAGGGTGCAGAGGAGGAAGGATACAGAGGAGGGAGATGTAGAGGAGGGAGGGTACAGAGCAAAGAGAGTGCAGAGAATGGAGGGTGCAGAGGAGGGAGTAGATATACAGGAGGGAGGGTGCAGAGAAGAAAGGGTAAAGAGGAAAGAGGGTGTAGAGGAGAGAGGGTACAGAGGAAAGAGGAGGTATAGAGGAGGGAGGGTGCAAAGGAGGGAGGATGTAGAGGAGGGAGGGGGCAGGGGAGGAAGGGTAAAGGGGAAAGAGGGTGCAGAGGAAAGAGGAGGTATAGAGGAGGGAGGGTGCAAAGGAGGGAGGATGTAGAGGAGGGAGGGGGCAGGGGAGGAAGGGTAAAGAGGAAAGAGGGTGCAGAGGAAAGAGGAGGTATAGAGGAAGAGAGTGCAGAGGAGGGAGGGGGCAAAGGAAGGAGGGTAAAGAGGAGGGAGAGTAAAGAGGAAGGAGGGAGGGTAAAGGGGAGGGAGGATGCAATGGAGGGAGGTGTAGAGGAGGGAGGGAGTACGGAGGAGGAAGGGCACATGAAAAAACTCCATATTTCTAATATTTGCAAACTTAAAATGTGATTACATTTTTTTAAACTAAACTATGTACCGAGTGTTTTAAGGAAATTTAAATGTATTTTTTTGAGCTTTTGACCATGTTAGAATATTATTCCTCATTAAAATCAGACCTGGACTTGTATTTCACATCATTCAGGCTGTTTTCAATAATCCTCAGCAAAAAGTCCTTTTCCTCTGAGCCTCATAAATCATGTTTGAGATGTTTAAGATTCCCAGGATTGTGACGTCATAGATAAAAACCCTGTGCAGTTTTAAGTCATCAGTTTAAGACTCATTTTAAGCATTTCTTTATGTATTACTTCTCTGCGTTTACACTAATAAATCCGGACATGTTCCTCATTACTCAGAATTATGACTTTTAAACTCATAATTATGACTTTTAAACTCATAAATATGATTTTAAACTCATAAATATGATTTTAAACTCATAATTATGACTTTTAAGCATTTCTTTTTTAACTGTAACTCGTCCAGACACGTTCCTCATTATTTATTTTAAGTGTTTTTGTCTAAACATCTTAAGCCTAATTGAGTCTAACTTGAGTAACGGAGCTTCAGACAGAGCAGTGCCCTCCGTTAGCGCCCCCCGCAGGGAGGGTTGATAACATCAGCTGCGAAGCACCAACAGTCCATTTCCTGAGTATCATTAGCCGACAGTATTGGACTGTGCACAGACACAAACCCGGTGGATTCTTCAATCTGCGGCTGCATCAGACCCAGAGCCATTTGTGTGGAGTGTGGAGGGACAAATAAACAGCGTGACATAAATCCCCCGCCGCGCTCGCCGCATTCAGCGCCGACTTTTACGAGCGACAGTGAAGGCAGCGCTGCTATCAGACTATTGGGCTTTATTACAGCGCTGTAATAGGGCCGGCTGGAGACCTGTGCCGGGGCCCATTCAGAGGCTCTCGCTTTTGTCCTGCTGCACATTCACTCTCCTCTTTCTCTCTCTTTCCTTCTCTCTTATTCTCTCATCTCTTCTTTATCTCTCTCCTCTCTCTTTCCCCCTCCTGTCTCTCTGTATTCTCTCCCCGAATTCACTACCACAGAGTCTCATCTATCAGAGCATTCAAACACCTTTCCTCGCCCTTCTGCCTCTTTTTTTCTCTTCCTTTCTCTCTCACTCCTGTTTCTCATTCTCTTTCCTCTTCCTCAGTCTCTTCCCTCTCTCTCTCCATCTCTGTGTGTTGTGTTTGTATAAATGTGCACAGGCCACAGTCTGGACCAGGCTCACACTGAGGCACAGGCTGCACACACCGACCTGCAGCCAGGAGGTCCCAGACTGGAAATTCAGACATGACACTGTCTATAACTTCTGTAACTGTATTCTGGTGGAGGATGGGTTTGTGTAACATTCGTAAGTTTGACTTTTAAACTCAGAATTATGACTTTTAATCCCCTAATTATTATTTTAAACTCATAATTGTGATTTTAAACTTGTAATTATTACTTTTAAACTCATAATTATGAATTTAAACTTGTAATTATGACTTTTAAACTCATAATTATGACTTTAAACTCATAATTATGACTTTAAACTCGTAATTATGATTTTAAACTCGTAATTCAAATTTTTAAACTCATAATTATGACTTTTAATCCCCTAATTATGATTTTTAACTCGTAATTATGATTTTAACCTCATAATTCTGGTTTTAAAAGTCGTAATTATAACTTTTAAACTCAGAATTATGACTTTTAATCCCCTAATTATTATTTTAAACTCATAATTGTGATTTTAAACTTGTAATTATTACTTTTAAACTAATAATTATGAATTTAAACTTGTAATTATGACTTTTAAATTCATAATTATGACTTTAAACTCATAATTATGACTTTTAAACTCATAATTATGATTTTAAAGTGGTGATTATGACTTTTAAACTTGTAATTATGAGTTTAATACAAGTTTAATATGACACTTAAACTCATAATTAAGACTTTTAAACTCAATTATATTTTAAACTCATAATTATGACTTTTAAACTCAAATTTATGACTTTTAAACTCATAACTATGACTTTCAGTGAGGCTTTTACTTTTTATTTAGTGGCTGAAATGGGCTTTCACAGGTACCTGCTCTCAACTATCCACTGTACTTCATGTATGTATGTACGTAAATGTACTTCACTGATACAGAAAGTACTTTAAACGCAGCACTGGTAAATTCTTGGATCACCACTGAGCGCAGAATATTATTGTGAAGTAGAACTCCTCTTATTTTGTTTTCTCTACCTCCTCTGGTCTTAAGCTCTGCCTCTTCCCCCTCTCTTCCCCTCTTCTTCCCTTCCCTCTTTCCCTCTTTTGAGCTCTCTTCCTCTTATCTCCAAACCGAGCCGAGCCATTCACCGCTCATTTTTCTCTGGGCCTTGAAAACTACACACTTCACACATGCTGTTTTTTTTTTTTCTCTCTCTCCTTCTTCTTTTAGAAACGTGGATAAACGCGGTGCGCTCGGCGGCGGCGGCGGCGGCGGCGGCGGCGGCGGCTCCGTGGCTCGGCCGATCCCGCCTCTGTGGTGGGACCAGAGGGGCCGCCCCAGAAGCTCGGGCTCCTTTAAAACGGCCTCACGGTGCATAATAGCAACATGTACAGAGTGATAAGGGAATTACAGGGACTTTTTTAGACCGGCCCTAAACTGGGGATGTGTAAAAACGTGTAAGAGTTTTATCGTCTGTTCTGAAGTGTGGGGCCCCGGCGTGTATCTGCGGCGGGTTAGCGGAGGGAGAGGGGGAGATAGGATGGAGAGAGGGTCTGAAAAGGATTTTTATAAACGAATTTGACTTTGAACAAGACGGAGAGAGAGAGAAGAAGAAGAGAGGAGGAGGAGGAGGAGGGAGGGGGGAAAAGGGCCCGAGGGTGGAGGATGAGCTCTGGTCAGGGTTTGGAACGGGGAGAGTTTAAGAGAGAGAGGAGGAAAGGAGAGAGAGAGAGAAAAGGAGGGATGGAGAATAAAGAATGAGGAGGTGGAGAGAGAGAAGGAGAGAGGAGCGAGAGAGGGAGAAGAGAGGAGGAGGGAAGGCCCAGGAGACAAGCTCTGGTTAGGGTTTAGAATGAGATCTTAAATAGAGAGAGGAAAGGAGGGATGGAGAAAGACGAATAAGGAGGGAGAGAGAAAGAGAGAGAGAGAGAGGGAAAGAGGAGGAGGAAAGGCCCAAGGGTAGAAGACAAGTTCAGAGCTGGTCAGGGTTTAGAATGAGAAGAGCTTAAATAGAGAGGAAGAAAGAGGGGAAGGAAGGGAAAGAGCAAGAGAAAAGGAGGGATGGAGAAAGAAGAATGAGGCGATAGGGAGGGAGAAAGAGAGAGAGGAGGGGGAGGAAAGGCACTAGGGTGGAGGATAAACCCCGGACTGGTCAGGGTTTAGAATGAGGAGAGCATAAAGAGAGAGGCAGAAAGGGAGGACGGAAAGGTAAGAGAGAGAGAGAAAAGGAAGGATGGAGAAAGAAGAATGAGGAGAGAGAGGGAGAGGAGAAGGAGGAGAGGAAAAGGGTCCAAGGGTGGAGGATGAGCTCTGGTCAGAGTTTGGAACGGGGAGAGTTTAAGAGAGAGAGGAGGAAAGGAAAGAGAGAGAAATGGAGGGAGAGTTAGGGATGGAGAAAGAAGAATGAGGAGAGAGAGGAGGAGAGAGGGAGAAGAGAGGAGGAGGGAAGGCCCAAGAGACAAGCTCTGGTTAGGGTTTAGAATAGGGAGAGCCTAAAGAGAGAGAGAGGAAAGGAGGGATGGAGAAAGACGAATGAGGAGAGAGAGAGAGGAGGAGGAGGAAAGGCCTAAGGGTGGAGGACAAGCTCCGAGCTGGTCAGGGTTTAGAATGGGGGGAGTTTAAAAAGAGAGAGGAGGAAAGAGGGGGTAGGAAGAGAGAAAATGAGGGAGGGAAAGAGTGATGGAGAAAGAAGAATGAATGGAGAGGCAGGGAGAAACAGAAAGAGAGAGCCCTCGGGTGGAGGACAAGCTCAGAGTTGGTTAGGGTTTAGAAATGAGGAGAGCTTAAAGAGAGAGGGGGAAGGAAAGGAAAGAGAGTGAGAAAAGGAGAAAAGGAGGGATAGAGAAAGAAGAATGAAGGGAGAGAGAGAGGGAGAGGGGAGGAGGAGGAAAGGCCCTCAGGTGGAGGATAAACTCAGAGCTGGTGAGGGTTTAGAATGAGGAGAGCTTAAAGAGAGAGGAGGAAAGAAGGGAAGGAAGGGAAAGGGCAAGAGAAAGGAGGGATGGAGAAAGAAGAATGATGAGAGAGAAGGATAGAGAGAGAATGAGAGAGAGAGAGGAGGAGTGGAGAGGCCCGAGGGTGGAGGATGAGCTCTGGGTAGGGTTTAGGATGAAGAGGGCTTAAAGAGAGAGGGGGGAGGACAGGAAAAGAGAGAGAGAGAGAAAAAAAGAGGGAGAGGAGAAGGGTTGGAGAAAGAAGAATGAGGAGAAAGAGAAAGAGGAGGAGGAAAAAAGCTCAGGGAGGTGGTTCAGGAGGGAGAGAACGAAGGATGGGTCGAGAGGGGGAAAGATAGAGAGGGGAGTGAGGGAGAGGAGAGAGAGAGTAAGAAGGAGGAGGAGTGGAGAGGACGAGCTCAGAGGTGGTTTTACATTATTCTCTACGAGGAAAATAAAGGACTGTTTTATTTGATAGAAGTAACATGTGTTTTTTGTTCAATTTTAACCCCCAAAGACCTAAGGGTAATTTTAGTACATTTCTCCTCGCCTGGATTTTTTTCTTAATTTCGCTTTTAAAACTGCCCCTTTTACCCCCTAATGAAGTGTTCTACCTCCTTTTGTTCAGTCCAACCTGTTATTTCACAATCTGCTGCTGTAGTTGTGTCATGAGGCTGTGATAAAAGCTACAGGACCAGAAATAGAGATGAAGAAAAGCTCACACTCTTTTATACAAAACACACAGCAAACATGTAGAAACAAATTTTTGGACATAAAAAAATGCTTAATTTAGGGCCTTAGCTACAAAAATGCAAAATATCAAGTCTGTAAGTAAATTAAAAATCTCCTCATTGCCCTAAAAACAAACAAAAAGTGTAATCGCTCCATGACTTTCCTGGTCCAGTCCTGAAAACAGCTCCTGTCAGGACCAGGGCCAGAGCCACAGCACTTCTGCATTTCCTGGCGTTTATTACATTTGGATTTGTTCATTTGGACTGAAATAAACCTTTAAATAAAAATAGAAAGAGATGCACAATTACACACACCAAGATGTGTAATTTTCCATGTGTGTGAGAATTAACTCCACTTAGAGCGACTTTTTCCCTCGTTATAAACACACACAGTCAGAGGAGTCGACCATCTTGACTCACTTCACTCTTTGGCAAAGTTTGGCTCGATCAAAATGGACGGAGCGCATGAGTTTGGGGAAAACAAAGTTCCTGTTGGACACTCGTTTTGCTCACGTCATCACACAGCGTGAGTGTGACGTAGGATAAAGCCGCAGAAATGTACGGAAACCTCTATGTCTGCACTTTCAGAGGGGAAAAGGACGTTTCTGTCTTTTACCGTTACAAAGTTCTGCGCCGTTATAGAAAACATATTCCTCTGTATCGTCTACGATAACGCAGGTCTTCGAGGGTTAAACACTGTAAAATCAAACACTAGGGGTAAACTTGCACTCAGCTCGTTTACTTTACTCACAGTTACGAATTTGTGGATCTTAATGACTGTGGTAAAGTTAACAGCGACTTTGAGGGCGAGAAAAGGACACGACTCTTTAATTAGACTAAGGTTAACGTGACCGAGACGAGTAACTTCAGCAGTGACGCGTTATTGCCAAGAGTCCAGCTCCATTTCCCCGGCCGTTCCGGTCCTGCTTTTGCTTTCTCCCTGTTTTTCCTACAGCTCCACTCAACCTCCGTGAAGTCGCCCCATCAAACCAAACCTGCACAAAAATGATGTCCATCGTTTGTGCTGCAAAAAGGTTTAATTTGTGCTTCTTTAGTTTTGGAGAAATTATCGATTCTTTTACAGGTCAAATTGGGGTCGGCTCCACAGGAAGCTTCAAAATGCTCGAACACTGTCCAAAATTGTGTCGATCGTTTGTGCTTCGTTTGTGCTGTAAAAAGTTTTGCGATTATTGTTCTTCGGATATTTGCAGTTTTATTTTGGGCCGATGACGTCGTCCAGCCCCTAAAATGTGAAACAGCCTCAAAACAGGCAGAAAATTATAGAAAACGTTTGTATTTCGTTTGTGCTGTGACAGTTTTCATTTGGGCGAGTTTATTTCTAAAATGATTCATTATTATCTCTGCGGTAATTACAGGACGTCATTTCCGCTCAGCTGACGGCGGCGGCTTTAGAAAAACTCCGCAAAACTTGTGAAGCTAAACGATCTCAGGCTGAAGA